>BLSH010162857.1:2148006-2162826 GCA_018402905.1 Glandirana rugosa
CCTAGACCCCCAAAACCATCTAGTATTCGAATTATTACCGTACGTTACGGTTCGTCACCAAAGGTTTCGTTTTTGCTTTGGAAACCACTGCTTGGCATTGCATGCCATTATTAAGCTTATGATCTACCAAAACCCCCAGATCCTTCTCCAGTATGGATTCCTTCAATTGTACTCTCCCTAGTATGTACGATGCATTCATATTCTTAGCCAAAAAATGCATGACTTTACATTTATCAACATTAAACCTCATTTGCCACACAGTCGCCCAATTAGACAGTGCATTGAGGTCTGCTTTTAAACATGGAAATGCAATTATTTTAGTAAATATAAACAGCTAAATACCTTTCCTCATCAGCAGTATATAGCAGTATTGTGACTTCTATCAGCTTGTAGGAGGAGTTTTCATTCTCCCCTGACTGTCTTGTGAGGCTACAGGACCCCTGGCCCTCTGTCTGGACAGACTGGCTGATTAGCCCTGTGCCAATCACAAGCATCCTCCCAAAAAAAAACCCCACTAGCAAAGCTCACCAAACTGAGCATGTGCAGTGTGTCCCCAAGGCTCTGTATTATCAGCAGATAGATTGGGGACTGTGGAATAAGGGGGATTCAGAGGAGACAGGATCAAACAGCAATGCAATGGATTAACCCCTTATGTTCCACAGTGAGTATAACAAGCATGCTTTACTGCATATACAGACTGATTTTACTGTTGTTGTGGGTTTAGTGTGGATCTGCACACTGTCTTCTGGAACTGTAGCCTAATCCTTCATAAGTATGGATTTTCTTCCATTTGGACTTCTTTTAAAATATGTTTTCTGTGTGTGTTTGTGAAAAGGAGTGTTACTATTATATATGTTTGTTGATTTGCAAGTCAGAAAGAATATTTCTTTCCTAACCTCAGTGTGTGTTTTTGCAGGAAAAATAGCAGGAAATTATAATGAGGCACAAGGAAATTGCATCATACACAGAAAAAGGTGTGGTTAAAAACAGTGACCCCAGGGTGGCAGCATAAGAATGAACAATAGAAAAACATAGAAAATAAACAATTCAATGCAATCACATTACCCATATAACTGCTGGAGGCAGCACAGGTCCATAAGTATATATCAATTAAGCTTGAAAGGGTTAGCATTACTGCCGTTTATTTAATTGTTACTTTTATTATATGCATGAATGAACAGGTGTTACCTGATGTGCAACCATCCAAGATATTTTTATTAGATATCAGATTTAGAAAATACCTAGTGGGCATGTATCCAGTGCAGATATAGTAGATTAAAAATTAACTGTTTGATTTTTGTTCTACATAAACATCCAGAGACTAAGTTTCATATATTATTGTGGGTGGTTGAATGGCACAGAAATAGGAAACCATAATGCAAAATAATTCATTGTTAAATATTCCGCCACAGCCAAAATTCATGTGGCAGGCAGCTGGAGATAACCGATTTTACCCTTTCGCTCCTCAAAAAGTGAGCTGCAAATGGATTTGTGGAAATAGTAAGGCACGTTTGACAAGATATTTGAAAGTTATGAAATCCTCATGAGGTCTTTTTAATCATTTTCATATCTTATGCCTTATAAAAGATGGATTGTAAAGTATGCCAGTGTTTCAATTATTTCCTTTTCCCACTTTGGTCATCTGTCCACAGAGAAGAGATAATTCAGTTTATGCCGCCTGGAATGCTAAACATCTCATCACTTATTGTAAATCTTAAAGAATGCAGTGGCGGGATCACTGCACTTGATTTCTTAGGCCAGTGCACGTCATAGCCCATAACCTTAGGTGACCAGATTTTTTAAATGAAATCCGGGGACATATTTTTTTGTTTATTGGCAAATGGTAAACTATTTTATAAGCATATTTTCCTCAAATTATATATGCAGTGTACGTGCTATGTGTTTATGGAATGATTATATGATATATATATTTATACGTTATTTGTCACATTTGGTCCATGAGATAAAAAAAAAAAAAAAAGATACTTATAATTTTTTGGGACATGACAACCAAATGTTAAGATGATAGAGAAAACACTTTTCAATGCGTTTCCCTCGCTATATATACTGTATCTCCCTTTCTGTATATACTATATCTCCCTCTCTGTATATACTGTATCTCCCTCTCTCTATATACTGTATCTCCCTCTCTCTATATACTGTATTTCCCTGTCTCTCTATATACTGTATTTCCCTGTCTCTCTATATACTGTATCTCAATGTAGCGCTACCCTCGTGAGGGCCACTGGTAGAATCTGTGCCCCACTGGTTGCCCCGACTCTGCAAGTGCTCTGACACCTCTGACACCCTGGGTTCAGTAATTTTTACCAACTGTCACTAATGACAAGACACTTACACACTATCAGTGAAACAATTCAAATTTGTTTACTGTGGTTCAGTGGTAAAAGGGACACATAAAAATGCATATAACATAACTGTGTAAGTCACAGCAGTATTTTATCTGAACAATGAAACACTCTTTATAAGATGCAATTTGGTAGCTTTAGAACCTTTTGTTAGTAAAGGGGAAAAACAAGGAACACAGTATAACCCAAGTTCAATCAAACTTTAAATCAGTCACAGGAACCTATGTGAACAGGCTGGCAAAAAGGTAGAGGACTGGAACTTCATATATTACAACAGGTCCACTCTTTTCTGTTTCCTCAACCCACAGGCCATCAACATCAATACAACTTAAAGTACAACTAAAGGTAATATACATATTTTAGTAAATCCTCATATAAATACCCGAAAGTTACACATGATAATAAACATAATAACTGAAGTGTAGAGTTGAGCGAACACGTGGATGTTTGGGTTCGGCAGGTTCGGCCGAACTTCGCGGAAACGTTCGAGTTCGGTACCGAACGTTATCCGAACTTTACCCCGGACCCCGAACAGCATTGAAGTCAATGGGGACCCGAACTTTTCGGCACAAAAATGACTGTAAAAAAGTCCTGGAAAGTGCTAGAAGGCTGCAAAAGGAAGAAACATGGGAGATGTTATTAGATCTGCAATCTGTCCCTCAAAGCAGTAGTAATCTCTACCTAGTCCAGTATCAGATCGTTCTGTAATCAGATTGTTCTGTAATGCAGGATGAGAGATCGTTCTGTAATCAGATCATTCTGTAATGCAGGATGAGAGATCGTTCTGTAATCAGATCGTTCTGTAATGCAGGATGAGATGTTATAGATCTACAATCTGTCCCTCAAAGCAGTAGTAGTAATCTCTACCTAGTTATTATTACTGCAATCTGTCCCTCACAGCAGTAGTAGTAATCTCTACCTAGTTATTAGATCTGCAATCTGTCCCTCACAATCTGTCCCTCACAGCGCCGGCAGCATCCTCTCCCTACACTAACCCCAGAGCATGTGACATGCAGCACAGTGACTCCAGCCTCATATAGAGGCTGGGTCACATGATGCACTGGCCAATCACAGCCATGCCATTAGTAGGCATGGCTGTGATGGCTTCTAGGGAAAACCAGTGAAACGCTTGTTGATTGGCTGCCCTGCAGCTATTCAACATGCGTGATAAAATACCAGAAGCCAGAACCCGAACCTGAATGTTTTCTCAAACGTTCGGGTTCGGGTTCGGTACACGGACACCCGAAAGTTCGGTACGGACCCGAACTTTACAGTTCGGGTTTGCTCAACTCTACTAAAGTGATTATTTTCTTACCATGTAGCTACATGTGTGGTCTGTAATCTTTCATTCATTTCTTCTTTGCTATACACTGCTAGAGATGATGGGAGGAGCTCAGCAGAGCAGAGCAGAGCTCAGATGTCATTTCCTTTTCAGAGAACTGACTGGTCTCTCCAACAGACCTCCAGCCTTCTATGATGCTCAGTCTATTTTACATAACACACACACCCATCTGCCAATCAATAGCTGGGTGTGTGCGATGTTAGACAGTATAAGTCATTACAGGTTCATTTCCACACAGATCTGTTTATTAATCTGTGTGCTTCTCCCTGCCTGCTCTCCTCTGGTAATTTCTAAACTGGCAGAACAAAATCCAACCTAGAAGCTGGTGGTATAGACAGATCAATGGACGGGCAAAGGCGGGGCATAGGTGGGAGTGGGCAGGGCCCAATCTGGACTTGTATGTAGAATGAATAGCTGAGATTTCCCTGGATATAGGAGTCTCTCCCCCAGTGATGTCAGGACGTTTCTGCAGAGAGAGATAGATGCAAATGGGGACAACATGTGTTCTCCCCCTCAACATGGAATTCTTGCTGCGTCAGATGATGGAGAAGGCCGCAGCGCCGGGAGGTGGTGAATGGATTCGCCATTGTTTGTCTGCGATCACCCCTCTACCTTCCACCAATCCTCTGGTCATGTTGGTAGCTCCTTCTCTTCCTCTTTCTTCCAGCTCATCTGTATTTCCTGTCCCGTCCACATCATCATTTCCCCCGTGCACCCCTCCTACTTCATTGCCTATGGAGGTCTCATTGGCTCCCATATTGATTGACAGCAATTGGGCACCACCTGTCATGACTTCACAGATGACACGTCCAGTCCAGGTTGCCGGCCCCCAGATGGCAGATGTAACTGATTCAATAGATGACGTGATTTTTGAAATGTCCGGGTCCGGGTCCGTGCCACGGACACCCGAAAGTTCGGTACGGACCCGAACGTTACAGTCCGGGTTCGCTCAACACTAATTATAGGTGAAAAGCGCCCTGAATTATGCAGCGGCTTGTTTCGTCACCTTGAAATTATACTGGAAGCTTATAAGAGCTTCCCTGGTTTGTCATGGTTTTTCTGTGACAAATCATTTTGGCAGAAACTGTCAGTGCATAAAAATTTGACCTGGGATTCTAAAGATGTAGGTTTATGGTTGAACCTGCTTATTCCACCTAAACCTACCCTGACTTCACAGCCATCACAATCTGCCCCTTTTAAAAAGGATTGTGTTTTGGTTTTAACGAGGGACAATGGAAATGGCCCAACTCATGTCGTTACAGACATAAATGCGCTACGTGAGCTGGGGCTCATCCTACTTCTCGTTGTTACAAAAAATTGGCTGCTAATAATTTGGTTCATTCCAAAGATACTTTTTGCTCTGGCAGTAACCCCAGTGAAATTAACTGTCATGCTACCATTTCTCAACATTTGGCCAAATCGTCTGAAAGCGGCCCAGCTATTTGAATGTTTTTCAGTTGGCTTCCCATGGCCTGTTTTTACTGCCTCTGGTTGTGTTTGTTATGAAAATCTTCCCTCTGTTTATCATTTTCCTGATATAGTAGCCAAGAAGACCGACAAAGAGATTGCTGAAGGCAGGGTAGCTGGCCCCTTTTTGTTTCCTCCATTTGATAATTTCAGAGTGTCGCCTTTAGGTTTAACTCCAAAAAAAGAGCCTAACTAATATAGTATCATCCATCATCTATCGTTTCCTTCAGGTTCATTGCTTAATGGTGATATTGATTCTAGCATGAGCTCTGTTTATTATTCATCTATTGATGATGCAGTGTTTAAGATTCGCAAGTTAGGCAGGTTTGCTTTGATGGCCAAAGCAGATATCAAATCTGCTTTACGCTTGTTGCCTATAAATCCATCGGCTTTTAACTCTTTAGGATTTTATTTTAATGGATCGTTTTATTTCGATAAGAGTATTCCGATGAGCTGCTCTCTTTCTTGTAAATATTTTGAAGATTTCTCTTCTTTTTTAGAGTGGTCTGTTTCTTTACACACCAGATCTGATAACTTACTAGATATCTTGATGATTTTTTATTCTTTGGCATTACCGGTTCTCCTGATTGCTTATTTTTATATACAGAATTCTGACTCACTTGTCAGAGTTTTGGGGTTCCTTTAGCTTCAGAAAAATCTGCTTGGCCTACTACGCATATAGAATATTTGGGCATTACCATTCATACGGGCAAATGGAGTTCCGTTTGCCAGTAGCAAAATTAGAGCGTTTAAGATATATGGTTTCTTTTGTTATTTCTAAATCTAAGGTGACTGTTCATACTTTACAGTCATTATTAGGTTTGTTAGCTTTTGCGACATGTATTATACCTATTGGTCGAGTATTTTCTAAGCGATTATATAGAGCCATCTCTGGCTGTAAATCCCCTTAAAATTTTATTCAAATTACATCTGCTATGGTATCAGATGTGTTAGTATGGGACAAATTTTTATCATCATATAATGGTTGTTCCTTCTGGCAATCATCTTTTCAGGACAATTCTGTTATTTCTTTGTTTACTGATGCAGCAGGAGCATTCGGTAATGGCGCTTACTATCAAGGTTACTGGTCTGCTTCAAATTGGCTTCAGAGTTGGATTGATGGAAGTTTTACCAATCATATTGTTATCCATTAACTATTTCCTATTCTAGTTTCTTTGGAAATATGGCGTGATAGTTTTTAGGAATTATCATTTATTGTTCCATTCAGACAATAAAGGTGTGGCCTAAGCAGTCAACTGCTTGTCATCAAATTCTTTACCGGTTTTAGCCATTTTACGACGTCTGGTCTTTAAATGTTTACATCTTAATTTGCAGATTAAGGTCAAATACATACTTGGCTATACTAATGTTATTGTGGATTCTCTGTCACGTTTTCAGCTGGATCCTTTTTATTAGCTAGTCCGGAATGCAGATCCGCGAGGGTTGACTTGCCGGAGCACTTGGACTTATGGTCCATCATTTACCATCTGTGAATGATGCTATTCAGAATACACTCACAAATTCCACGTGGGTCAATTATAAGGCCTCTTGGGATTTGTGGTGTGGTTTTTTTTTTGCGATCTCTGGAAATAGGATAAATGACCTTTTCTGAAAATGTAATTCTCTCCTTCCTTGAGTTATTGATGCATCGTAATTATTCATACAATCATCTAGTTAAAATTCTGGCCAGTGTTTCCTTTTTTGCAAAAATTTACGGTTTTCCTCCTTGTTCAAGAATTTTCTTGGTTAACCAAGCTTTGAAAATTTACCGTAAACAGGAAGGTTTTCGTTCAGATACTCGTGTTCCAGTAATGTCACATCTTTTAAATCGTTTGTTATTAGCATCTTCAGCTGTTTGTTTTTCCCTGGATGAATGCCTCCTTTTTAATGTTGCTTTTAGTTTGTGTTTTTTCGGAGCATTTCGGATTTCCAAATCATTACCTAGATCTTTAGGTAAGACTGGAGGTTTGTTATTCTCCGATATTTGTATGGGTCATTCTTTTGTTCTAGTATTGTTGCGTTATAGCAGAATGGATCAATTAGGCAAAGGGCGTTTGATTATGATTCGCCATTTACCTGGATCTCCCTTTTGTGTTTAATTGCTTTCAAAATATTTACTGATTCGCCTGCTAGTTTCAAAACAATTGTTGATCCACAGCTCTGGAAGCCCCTCACAAAATATAATTTTTCTGCTGTCTTAAAAAAATGCTTGACCAATCTTGGTTTAGGCCATTTACATATAACAAGTAATTCTTTCTGTATCAGTTCTGCAACTGAAGCATCCATGTTGGGGTTGCCTGTCGATGCTATTAAAATTAGGTTCTGCTCATATTAAATGGATTGTTGGACACTCGTACGTATACTGGGCAAAACATCGGGCCGAAAATAGAATATATGGAGCTAATCTAAATTTTGACAGAATGGATGTTTATTTTTATTGGTATGGCTGTCGAGGCATGTCTTGGTTCAATCTAACGTCATATCTATCTACATTACTTTCGTCCTGTATCCAGCCTGATGCTATTTTAATCCATTTAGCTGGGAATGAGTTAGATTCGTATAAAACTCTTGATTTGATCACTCAAATGAAAACTGATTTTCTACATCTGTATGCAATCCTGCCTTCGACAGTTCTGAGTTTTTCTGAGATAGTACCCAGATTGTCTTGCTTATGTAATTCTGAGCTTTTACATCTAGAAAAGATCCGAAAACGTGTCAACAGATTTCTATGCAGATTTTTACCTTCCGAACAGGGTTTCTCTTTCAGGCATGTTGACCTGGTCTTTATCATTTTGATTTAATACATCTTTCCGATATTGAAAATTACATTTTGAACCTTGATTTTCAGACTTATGTTGAATTGGCCATGACCCGGGTGGGGTGGCAGGCGTCTTAAATGTCGTCTGGCGTTTGGGGATAGTTGTTTAGTGGTACAAACCTAGTTCGAGCTTTAATGGCTGAACTATTGATCGGTATAATATGTTGAAAATAGTTGGTATGGTTACAGTACTTAAAATGTTGTCATATTTATATATTATTGGTGTGATAATTTATACCAATAACAAAAGACCACGGCCAACTTATCCACAATAAATTATTAAAGTATATGGTCTAATCATTTGTCTTTATTTAGTAATTAATCAAATTTATTTGTGATCATTCTCTGGTCCCATAAGCCCTTTGTGTGCTAAAACAACTTTAGTCACTTAAATAAGGAGAGGATAAAAATGGTGTGGTTATTACTCCTTGAAATCTGTCAAATCTTCTGCTAGCAATAAAGTGTGATAAACAGGATAATCCTTGAGAATAGTGTAGAACAGATTTAACTGATTTTGTTTTTGTTCCAGGTATACTTTCAAACTTTTCTTATGTGACTTTAATATTACTGTATCCAATAAGATCATGGATAATAGGGATGTGAGAAAGGCATAGATGTCTGCATACAGAGATCATAGGGATGAATAAACTTGCTTCAGTGGCACTACAAGCACCAGAAAGCTGGCAGAATAAATGATGTCTATATGCAGTGTCTTATAGAAATAAATGAGCAAATGCCCACTCACCACAGGGTTACAAGAGCTGCTGGTAACGATGCAGATGATGGCGTGAACCCTTTCAGGAACTCCCTCTGGATCCTGACTCTGGGAATGGCGTCTGACATCCGTCACACCGCCCCGTGGCCTACTTACTACTTATCCAGCATCTGTATGTCCATGTTTTAATACAGATGCTGGATTGTAATACTCATGTTTGGTACTATTTATACTGTCATACCTGAATGTGCAAATAAAATTTTGTTTTCTACTTTACCATTGCCTCATTTAAAGTCCCAAAACCCCTCCTTTTGCTCATATTGATTAGGGATGGAGGCACAGGATCCTACCGGATTCAGGCCTCATTTAAAGTCACACCCATGTTTTTACATGCCCCCCTCTACGTTACCTGATTAGGGATGGAGGCTTGCGGCTTTACTTTATTGCCCATTTAGTTCATGCATATTCATGCATGAAGCTATCTCTACTACATTAAATTTTTATAGTGGGCATTTGTACTATGTTTCATTGGGGGAGGATGATCCACACATATCCATTGGCCTGGTCATGACACTGCCCCCTCTGGTGTGGGCTTCCTTGCCCTGGTGTCCCTGTCATTTCCGGGAGCTACAATGTGTGCTCGGGGCCCCTCCTCCCCCATCGTCCTTGGGCGCTGGGGGTGAGGGCGGGGTGCCTGGCGCGCATTATCGTCACTTTCCATGCGCTCGATGTGCGGCGTCATTGTGACGCTGCACTCTAGTGTGCGCGATTTCATCTTGCATCTACTATGAGGGTCATGGTCACCACATGGCTGGGCGACCTATGGCTGCCCATGTGTTGGTGCTACCTCCCCCTCACACACAGATGCCTTTGTGGCGTTGGGAGTGGCCCCATGGCTCCACCCAGCATAAATAGCACTCAGGTACAGCACCATTTCTGTTTCAGACTTTCTTTGCACGTCTTATGCTACATTCAGCATTTCATATCCAGGATTAATGCACTTCCAATTGGTACGTTGTTCCTCCATGGGTGGCTGTTCTTTGGTGCCATGCACACCTCTCTTTACTCACTCCCTATGGTGATCTGCATTGTCAGTCACTATTGGTACACATTTACTTACCCATTCATAGCACTTAGTTCACCATTCCTGGTTGCACTTTTTGTGGACTTTTGTTCCCTATTATATTCATTCTATACTGTTCTTCTTACCATTTTTCACAGAGGAACCTGGATGCACCATTCTTCCGTTTTCCATCACAGCTGAATCAGTGCTCTTTATGCTGGTCTGGCTGCTGCGTGACCTCATTTCCTCAGCTACCGGGATGACGCTCGCACCAGGCCCCTGGCCCTAGCTACTACATTGGACGGTGGTAGTAGCTGCGCAAGGTGTTTTGGTTTTTGTTGTCTCCTCCGTTTTTTCCCCATCTCCCCCATATCCATGGCTTAACAACAATTAATTTGTTGTAAATTTTACAGCTATACGTTAATGTATTTATTCAATTATTACTATACCCATACTGGTCATGTTTCATCGGGGTCAAATACAGTAATTTCGTTATATGCATGTTACCACCATGTTTTAATACAGATACTGGATTGTAATACTAATGTTTGGTACTATTTATACTGTCATACCTGTATGTACAAATAAAATTTGGTTTTCTACTTTACCACTGCAGCCGCAATCCCTCATTTAAAGTCCCAAAACATCTCCTTTTAGTCTCTGTATATACTGCATTTTTTTCTCTATATATACTGTATCTCTCTTTCTCTATATACGGTATCTCCCTCTCTCTCTCTCTCTCTCTTTATATATATATATATATACTGTATCTCCCTCTCTCTGTATACTGTATCTTCCTTTCTATATACTCTATCTCCCTCTCTCTATATATACTGTATCTACAACTCATGATACATTAGTGTGATGGTCAATTGGAAGAATGATCCTACCACTTGTGGTCATTGGGAAGAATTACCCCCTTACAGATAGATAAAAAGATCAATGGTATCATTGGGAATTTAGCTGAGAGGTAAAAATTGACCATTGCTCAAGGAACCCCTAGCAACCTCTGAAGGAACCCTAGGGTTCCACAGAACCCTGGTTGAGAGACCCTGCTCTAGATATATACTGTATCTCCCTCTCTTTGTATACTGTATCTCCCACTCTCTGTATACTGTATCTCCCTCTCTCTGTATACTGTATCTTCCTCTCTCTATACTGTATCTCCCTCCCTCTATACTGTATTTCTCCTCTCTGTATATAGTATCTCCTCCTCTCTATCATGTGTAGTCTCTGCAGGCTGCAGCCAATGGCCGGTCGTGATGTGGCCCCTGAATGCTCCTCCCCTAGTGTCAATCTGGGCCCGCCCCCTCCCTGCTCCTTCCTTCCGCTCAGCAGAGCGGCCAGCACAGGAGTGTGTGTGCCACTTGGGGGCATAGTGGCTGGATCGGTATTGCAGGGGGAGAAAATCAGTGACAATGGCCCGGAGTTGGACCCGGCAGCCCCCGGCCCACAGGGCAAATGCCTGCCATCTGGGGACAAAACTGGGGACAGTCTTGGACTGGGGACAGTGTCTTCAGTCAGGGGACTGTCCCCAGAAACTGGGGACGTCTGGTCACTGTATACCATAACCAGTGTTACAACTCCCTCTGCTGGAGAAGCACTGAAGATGGGAGGAAACACATAAAAGGCCAAGGCCAAGGGGGATGGGACTAGAATCAGGAAATATGGCAAGGAGACCTTGTTGTCTACAGATATCAACAACCACTTAAAATTAAAATATCCAACTTTGGTGGACTCCTTTGTATTGTACATGCTGAGCCAAAACAAAAATCTAAATGTCACTCCATAACTCTAGATAAGGGGTGTCAATGTTTGCCCTCAAAGGGCCGGTTGTATCTGGGGTGCCCTACGTACAGGGTACAGAGTTCAGGAGTGAGCTACATACAGAGTGCAGGGTTCAGGGGATACATTATGTACCGTGTACAGGGTTCAGAATTGCGCTACATACAGAATGCAGAGTTAGGGATTACACTATGTGCAGAGTTAAGGAGTGTGTTACCTGCTGGCATTTCACTGTCCAGTTGGCAGGTGACATGAGACCCCTGTATTCTATAAAGATGAAGTCCAGCCTATATTGTGCCTATCTTGGTTCTTGGGTTTTCTGCCTTCCTCTGGATCAACTATGGATCAACTATGGGTATAGGATTGTGTATATAAGATTGTAAAAAAACAAAACATTTTTTGTTCTATTTTCCCCTTTTTGTTGGTTGAGCTAGATGAACTTTGTGTCTTTTTTCAACCAGACTAACTATGTAACTATGCAAGACTGTTGGCAAGACTGGAGTTCCCCTTTAACTGCAACAGAGAAAGCATCATCTGATTAACTGTGCATGGCTGTCTGGCAGGGCTGTGCAAATTTTAGAATTGGATAGACAAAAATACATATCCTTTGGCAGGTAATACAGCTTGACCATATAAATTGCATCTGTGTATTTTAATGTCTGCCTGCCGTTCATTTTTCACTCCATAAAAAACATATATGTGTATGTCAGGGGACGAAAACCCTCATATGTCAACTTAAAGACATCATTTTTTTTAATGGAATTTTAAATGTTACAATAAAGAAATGTGTTTTGTCCTACTAAATTGGAAAGCAACAGTATACACCCCTTTCTCAACTTGATCTGTATAGACTTGAATAGTATTCTTAAGGTGGCTATTGATGGATCACAATTCGGCCAGTTCAGTAGGGACAAACCAAATTTTGATCATGTGTGGCCACTACTGCAGTTTAACAGAAGTTAATCTACCGGTCAACTTCTGTTCAACTGCCCTGTTGGCAATAGCCTGCAGCACTGATCATTGTATTGTGATGATGGGGAAGAATACAATAGCACAGCAGAGATGATTCCCCCATTCACCTCAAATGTGTGGATGGGGGAATTGGTTCAGCTTTTTTCATTCAGCCTTCTGGTTGAATGAAAATACTTGGCCATGTATGGCCAGCTTAAAAGTATTTTTCTATCACTATATTCTCTTTTGGAATCTAACTAGCTTTGATTTGCTTACATACCATCCATACTGCTCTGAGAAAAAATATGGGTACGTTTAAAGCATGAAAAGTTAACTTTATTAGGAAACCACAATATTTCCCTCTACTGTGTGTAAAAATGTTTTAATGAAGATGATGCTGATGGAAATCTGATTCTGAATACAGATTGCCTGGAGGTGTTAGAAAGACACATTTGTTTTAAATCCTGAGCGACTGGCTTATGACTAAAAATAATAACACTGAAGATGCAGTTTCAACCCAATTTTAGTATATGTGGTATTAAACCCTCCTCTCCTTTGTAGCCAAGGAAGTTACCATCTTTGCCTCTTTTTGAGCTAAAGATGCCATGGTGCTACACATATGATCAGCTACTATATGTTACCAGTCCATTGATGGCTTGACAATACGGCTGAGAGTGCCAGGGCATGTGACAGTTATCATTAACAGCATTTCCTTGGATGTAACTGTTTTGGCAAAACAGTTAAAACGGCTGATTTAATTCCCCTTTATGGTTATAGTTCACATTTGTAAATATTTAGCTTGCTTAAATCTGGTTTGTGAGGGTACCTAGTAGGATTGCAAAGATACCATCATCGTGTGGACAGGCTCTAGTACGGATGCACCGATACCATTATTGTTGTTGGTGCTGATACTAAGCATTTTCATGATTATCGGTACTCACGAAAATGCTCCGATACCTGAGACTGATACAGGAAGTGACCTCACCTTGGGGGCGGACAGTGGCATCCATAGGGGGTGCGAGCCGCACCTGGGTGACACCCGCCACATGCATGTCCCAGGCAGCTGCAGTGGCTGGGCTGTCCCTCCCTGCGGCCAGCCGGCTACCCTTTCAATTAACTGCACAGCATTCAGGGCCGTGGGACGGAGACTAGGTCATCTGACCATGAAGAGGAGGAGCTGAGAGGAGACCCTATTACTGCGTGTAGGGATAGGTTACATAGTTACATAGTTACATAGTTAGTCAGGTTGAAAAAAGACACAAGTCCATCCAGTTCAACCAAAAAAAAAAAAAAATGTATATACATATATATATATATACATATACACATACACACATACAACCAAATAATCCCATATACAATCCTTCACCCACAGTTGATCCAGAGGAAGGCAAAAAACCCCAGCAAAGCATGGATCCAATTTGCTATAACGGGGGAAAAAATTCCTTCCTGATTCCCCGAGAGGCAATCGGATTCACCCTGGATCAACTTTACCTAAAGATGTTAGTACCCAGTTATATTATTTACATTAAGGAAAGAATCCAGGCCTTTTTTAAAGCAATCAACCGTGCTGGCCAAAACCACCTCTGGGGGGAGTCTATTCCACATTTTCACAGCTCTTACTGTGAAGAAACCTTTCCGTATTTGTAGATGAAATCTTTTTTCCTCTAGACGTAAAGAGTGCCCCCTTGTCCTTTGTGATGACCTTAAAGTAAAGAAAACTCCACACCAAGTTCACTATATGGACCACTTATATACTTGTACATGTTGATCATATCCCCCCTTAATCTCCTCTTCTCAAGAGAGAATAAATTCAGATCCTCTAATCTTTCCTCATAGCTGAGCTCCTCCATGCATTACCGTACGTTACGGTTCGACGCCAAAGGTTTCGTTCGTTTTAGGAAAGAACATAATTCTCTCCATACCAGAGGTCTCTATCTCTGTAATAAAACGGGGACATGTTTAGTAATCATTCTGGAGTAGACCTTATACGTCAAGTCAAAACCCGTGGTCAAGAGTCTTTCCTATAGACCCTTGACCTCTTTCACGTCTCTTCCCGTTGGTTTGATTATTTTCCGTACCTCCTCGAGTCGATACTCCTTTCTAATCTCCTAGACTTAAATAAGAGAGAACTCTTCTCCTCTAATTCCCCCCTATACTAGTTGTACATGTTCATATATTCACCAGGTATATCACTTGAACCACACCTCAAAAGAAATGAAATTCCAGTAGTGTTTCCTGTTCCCCCGTGAGAAATGCAGATCTCCTTTTTTCTAAAGTAGATGTTTATGCCTTTCCAAAGAAGTGTCATTC
>BLSH010162857.1:2189705-2202959 GCA_018402905.1 Glandirana rugosa
GCGGTCAGTGCCGTGCTAGAGTCACTTCTTTGCTGTGCCTCCGGCAAAGAGGTGACACGTACACAGCTTTACTGCAGCCGTGTAGATTATGTGACGTATAGAGTATTTGGCACGTCCAAACCCTCTATACGTCCCGTGGATGTCCATTCGGAATAATGTCCGCCAGGGGATCAATGTTTGTAGACTGAATGTTTGCTGAGGATGTATGTTTGCCTTCCTCTGTTGTCCTTCACTCTCCTTTAGAGGGGGATCCTTCTCTTTAAGTGAAGACGTTCTCAATAATACCCTTCCTCCACAGAGGTGACTACGAAATAGTGATCTCAACTCGCTTGTGGACCTTTCCGTGCGATCGTTCGGGTTCCGTCCGGACCCGGACCCGGACTTTGTCCCGAGGTTCGGACGGACCAGCAGAACCCGAACTTCCAGGTGTTCGCTCAACTCTAGTGATAAAGCATCAGTGGAGACACCTCCTTCCCATAATAACTCTTGCAGAAGTGAATTTCTCTTCCTAGGGGGAGATTTCCTCTCACTTCCTGTTGTCTCCTTCCGTTTGTATGTAGGAGTCGTTTGTAAGTCAGATGTTTGTAACTAGGGGACCGCCTGTAATAAGGCTTACCTGTAGGTGCCCTGCATATCTCCCAAACCTGCACGGTTTATGAGATATGCAGTGTATTAGATGTGCCGACGTCATTTCGACACATGCACAGTGGAGAAACGGCCTCCGTGTCGTTTCTTCACTGAGATCGTGCCGTGACTGGCGGCTCCCGAGCGTGGGAGTGACGTCACGCTACTCGGCCAGTTACAGAGCTGAAGTCGCGGCCTCGGAAGGAAGAGGGGCTGAAGATGGACGCTGTCTGCACAGGGGACATCGCTGGACGTCGCAGGCTTCATTTGCAGGTAAGTAACACATAATGGGCTACTATACGATGCATAGTAGCCCATTATGTTTCTACTTTGCAGGGGAATACAGAGGAAGTAAACCCCATCAGGGTTTACGTCCTTTTTAACCAGTTCAGATCCACACTATAGCCGAATGACGAGTACAGCACGGATCTGAATAGCCCGGCGGACGTCCATGGACGTCTGCCCTTGTGCACGCTGCGTGGGCGTGCCCGCGGGTCGGGCGGACTCGATGTCCGCTCGTGACCCGCGATCACCTGTCAGAGCTTCAGAACGGCAGTTCTCCATTCTGTGAATGGGGACATGATAGATCTACTGATTCCTGTCACTGGGATCAGTTAGATCTGTTATGTCCTTGCCCCGCCCCGCCCCCACACAGTTAGAACACGGCTAGGGAACACAGTGGACATTTAAATTTCTGATCACTGTATAAATGTCATTGCTCCCAAAAAAGTGTCAAAAATGTCCGACATGTCTGCCTCAATATCAAAGCCCCGATAAAAATCACAGATCGCCGACATTACTAGTAAAAAATAAATAAATAAATAAAAACGCCATAAATCAATTCCCATCGTTTGTAGGTGCTCTAGCTTTTGCGCAAACCAATCAATATATGCCGATTGCAATTTTTTTTTTACCAAAAATATGTAGAAGAATATATATTGGCCAAACACGATGAATAATTATTTTTTTTTTATATTTTTTTTTGTATTATAGCAAAAAGTAAAAAATATTGTTCTTTTTTCAAACTTTTCACTCTTTGTTTATAGCGCAAAAAATAAAAACCGCAGAGGTGATCAAATACCACCAAAAGAAAGCTCTATTTGTGGGAAAAAAATGCAAAAAATTTTATTTGGGTACAACGTTGCACGACCGCGCAGTTGTCATTCAAAATGCGACAGCGCTGAAAGCCTAAAATTGGTCTGGGCAGGAGGGGGGTTTAAGTGCCCAGTAAGCAAGTGGTTAAGTGACTTTGGATGTGGCATGGTTGTTGTTGCCAGACAGGCTGGTCTAAGTATTTCGAAAACTGCTGATCTACTGGGATTTTCACACACAACCATCTTTAGGGTTTACAGAGTATGGTCCAAAAAGGAGAAAATATCCAGTGAGAGGCAGTTGTGTGGACGAAAATGCCTTGTTGATGTCAGAGGAGAATGGGCAGACTGGTTTGAGATGATAGAAAGACAAAAGTAACTCAAATAACCACTCGTTACAACCAAGATATGCAGAATTGTAAAGTGGTAGTAGAGTGGCGCTGTAAACATATGCAGCAATATATATGCAAATAAATCCGTAAACAAAAAATGTTACCAATAAAATATTAAGGTACAATGTGTCAATATTCATCTATATGTAAACAACACTGCAAAAAAACAAAACTAAAACAAATAAAAGTGCATCATGCCATCCTGCGTACACTGTGCATATATGTAAAGTGACTTAGTGCTTATATCAGATAAGAGATTGACCCCCTTGGTGGGACTTTATAGGCAGCAATATCACACACTGAAGTCAGATATGTTAAAAAGAATATTATATTTATTCTAAAAAAGGGGATGCCCAATTCGGCACACCTTGAGTAGCATATATTGGTATCATGTGATCAAGCAAATACGTTACATGATATATCACAAATATATATACATAGCTTTTATATCAAAACGAGCTTTCCGTTGTCCAACCGGGGAGATGGTGATTGGTATCCCAGTGTCCAACGTTAACGTTTCGGGTCCTTGATAGACCCTTCCTCAGGGAAAATGTTCAACGGAGTCGCTTTTGTTTTGTAGTGAAGTGATTAAATATATTGTTTTTTGATCCGTTTCAACACCCTGCGTCCAATTTTTATCAGACAATGTGTCATATATTGTTAGGTCAACTAAGTTGTTCCTTGTGGGTCTGAAGGAAGGGTACTTATGTTGTTTTCATCTGAGGCTTCGCCTGTCTTGTCTCAGATATTGCATAGTGCGCCCTTATATCTTAGATGAATTAAACGTTTGATCATCTGTTTAAATCAGGTTTTGTTCAGGTTTTGTTGATAAGGTGGTCGGGGGGATCTACCATCGACCACCTATATACCTGAGGAGGATCCGTCCGTCCCGGATCTTGTAACCCAACGTCTGTTGTCTTGGCGCTTTTGCAAGACAACAGACGTTGGGTTACAAGATCCGGGATGGACGGATCCTCCTTCTTATCTAATATACACATTTAGGGATGAGGCAGCTATCATCACAAATGTCACTGACATACGGAACATTGAATTAATAGTGCTTATATCAAGGTGCAAATTTTATCTATAAATAATATAAATTCATACGAAATAGTGCAACACTGCAAATCAAAAACGTGCAAAATTGCACATATATAGTCTCTTGAAATATATTTCCCAATAAAGGGGATAGATGGTTCATAAATGTTCAGACTGATAGAGAAACCCCTCTGTCTCGTTCCTCCTTGTTCAAGAGATAATATATGCGTTTGTGCTGTGGAAAATCCTTCACTGCATACAGGTGGTCGCTCACCTCTATCCCCCTTGGGGATGCTCTTTTCAATAATATAAAACACTTGGAGATGGTCATACACTTTCAATCCTCCATATAAATCATCCAATCCTCCATAGATACCACAAATGGTAAAAGGATATTCCAGCCCCTTAGATGGAACGCAGGGGCAATTTCCATATATAATTGAAAAACCATGATCCACATGGATGGGACTTTGAATGAGGTCTGAATCCCGTACGGAACAGCACCTCCATCCCTGTTTGCCTATTAAAAGGAAAGGAGATTGGGACTTTAAATGAGGCTGGACGGTGAAAGTTGCATTGAAACAAAGATCACTTTAATTTGGATCAAAATACAGCATTTGAAGCAATACATATTCAACAACATTACACATGGATAATTATGACAGGTACAAATTATTTTTTGAGTAGTTGCGATAAACAGTAGATACAATGTAGTCATCACTTGAGGGGCTCTACGCGTTTCGTGACACGTGTCACTCGTCAGGAGCCAAAAAGACATATCAAGTGTATCTGTAGAAGCAAAAATTGTATAACTATAAACAAATTTTTGTCAACCGTAAAAAATTAATTAATAATTGTAGTAACCACAACAACAAGGGCACCTACCCTGACAATCATGCTAGCCTGGACGCCCACCCGCACACTCTGGTGCGGACACCAGGGGCCCGGCAAACACACCACTCCGGGAGCTGAGGAGGCGGGTAACCATGGCCTGCAAAAACACAAAGGAAACCTCAAAAAGTGAAAATAGGTGAATAGGGTTCCACCACCATAGTGGATTGAAAAAGGAGTGCTGGACAAAGACCTGTGACAAGGGAGGGGAGGGCCGTGTAAGAGAAGGTGATGGGTGGTGTGTGGAAGAGGGAAGGGGACTTACCGTGGGAAGAAGGGGGAATGCGTGGAGGGGAGTAAAATGCTGTGCCAGGAAGTGAGGAAAGGCTAGAAATGAGGAGAGGCTCCTTTGTGTAGACGCAGAACCGCCCCCAACGTCACGTGGGCGTCCCAGATTGGAGGAAATGGCACCAACACCCGGGCAGCCATAGGCTGCCCCACAGTGTGCTAGCCAATCCCCTCAAGGGACGCCAGGTGGAACCACACCTGCCGGAGCGCGGCGTCAACCAGACGCTGCCGACCCGGCCGTGGAGCGTGACGTCGATGCGTGGTCGGAGGCACCGCCTCCCTCCCCATGCGTGCGAACAGGCAGAGGAGGAGGGGGGGCCCCAAGCACGCATCGCAGCTCCCGTAAGTGGCGGGGACACCAGGACATCGGGACCCCCGATGCACCCCAGAGCGAGGGGGTGCCACACCAAGGCCCATGGGTGCCAAGGGGGAACCCTATTCTTTTGCTGTGGGTCTATGAGGATTGTGGCTGAAAAAATATAGTAGAATAGTAATATAATAATATTATTTTAAAATTAATGAATATGAATTAAATATTAAATATTAACATACCCCTTTAACCCTGACTGGCTCAATGAGTGTGTTTAGACTCATGTATGCATGATTTGCATGAGCACAGGGGGGTATAAATTAATAAACCGTCAGCCTCCATCCCTGTTGCAAATTGCAATTGAAAAACCATGATCCACATGGATGGGACTTTGAATGAGGTCTGAATCCCGTACGGAACAGCACCTTGCACAATTTGCACCTTGATATAAACACTAAGTCACTTTACATATATGCACAGTGTACGCAGGATGGCATGATGCACTTTTATTTGTTGTTTTTTTTTTTGTTTTTTTGCACTGTGTTGTTTACATATAGATGAATATTGACACATTGCACCTTAATATTTTATTGGTAACATTTTTTGTTTGCGGATTTATTTGCATATATATTGCTGCATATGTTTACAGCGCCACTCTACTACCACTTTACATATCTGATTTTGAAGGGTTGTGATGCCTTAGGAGTTTGGCAGCAGTAACAGATATACATACAGTAGGCTATTTCTTTGTTTAGATACTTTCAGTAGTCAAGAAGGTAGCGCATTAGTTCTTTCTTGTTTTTATAAGATATGCAGAATACTATCTCTGAACTCACAACACATCCAACCATGAAACAGATGGGCTACAGCAGCACTGGATGGCACTCCTGTCAGCTAAGAACAGGAAACTAATTCTACAAGATACTACTGAGGTGCAGTATTTTTGCACACAAGGCTGGTGCTAGACTATTTTGCGCCCTAGGCAAGACCAGCTACTTGCACCCCCCAAAAATAAAATAAAACTACACACTGCATTCCCTTCTCCTCCAGGCCTATCAATCATGGTGACTGGAGCCCCTATGGTAGAGGTGGTGCCAGGTGGCGAACTATGGTGGTGTCAGGTGACCCCCTATTGTGATGTTCGTGTCAGGCAATCCTCTATGGTGGAGGGGGTGTAAATTGACCTCCTGTGGTGGAGGTGATGTCAGATGACCCCCTATGGTGATGATGTCATCTTCAACTTCCGGTTTATGTGGCTGCGGCGAGGTGAGAACATGTCAGCGTACATGTCCTGTACAGACTCTGTCCTTCTGCAGCAGCCATCGCTGTGCCCTAGGGGGCAATGCACCCTAGGTGGCTGCCTAGTTCACCTAGTGGTTGCGCTGGCCCTGTTTGCACAGAGCAGCCCAGATCCTTCTCTTCCCTGGTCCTTTGCTGGGGTGCCTGCCCCCCCCCTCCTGTCGAGTTCCCCCACAGAAAGCAGCTTGCTATGGGGGCACCAGAGTCACTGCTCGTGTATCCATTCAGACACAGAGCCGTGGTTTGGCCCTGCCCCTCTCTTTTCTCATTGGCTTACTGACTTTGATTGACAGCAGCTGGAGCCAATGGCGTCCACTGCTGTCTCAGACAATGAGGAGGGAGAGTTCCAGGCAGCCAAGACTCAACATCACTGGATCGAGATGGGCTTAGGTAAGTATTGGGGGGGCTAAGGGGGGCTGCTGCATGCAAAATGTTTTTTAGCTTAATGCATAGAAAGTGTAGCACCCCCATAGTGTAGGCGTTTTTGTAAGATAGGTTTTTTTTGCAGGAAGGACAAAATTTAGTTGGGCCTGACTGTAGGAGCAGGTCTGAATGTTTTGATCCAGGTTTGGGGAGTGGCTCAGGTAGGACTGGGGCAGTCCAACAGATGATGCCACTAAACCCCCTACCTTCTTCTGGGAAGCACTGGAACTTTCCAGAGTGAAGGTGGGACAAGCGGTGTCATCATCTGGAGTGTCATGGGAAGCCCTGACCAATCCCCAATCTGGATTGGCAGGGGTCAGGCCTTCTCAAATACTTGGGCTGGGTCAGTCTGGGAGGAGTTGCTGGAGGTGGAAGTGGGAAGATTAGCAGAGGTGCTGCAGAGGCCTCTACCCAGAAGGGAGCCCCCAGTCTGGGGAGTGACCTTGAGGCCTGGAGTTTCAGGTGCAGCCAGGAGTGGAGGTGATTCCTGGAGTCGCACACGGGAACAGGAGAGCAGCAGAGGTGCTACTGAGACACTTTAAAGAGTCCACTGGAGTCGGTGAGTGGCAGACCCTGGGAGCTGGAAGAGAAAGTGCTGGAACAGGCTGGGGGACAGTTTGTGGAAGCCTTGGGAGCCAGTCAGTGGAAGGAGTATCACTGTGAGGAAAGCAGGTCCGTGTGCTGGCCTGGAAGAGGGATGGGCTGGAAGTTGTAGTCCATCAAAGGCCCAGCTAGCACCCAAGTACTTTGCTACATATTTGGGGGGCCCGTGATCCCTGGCCTGGCCTGTAATGGGTGGTACTGAGGTCCTGCTAACAGAGTGTAGACCTCACCACACGCTAGCTGTGGTGAAGAGAAATGAGAAGAGAAGCTTGATAAATTCCCTTTCAAGCTGGGAACCACGTTTTGTGCTGGAGAGTAGTGAAGGAGCAATAGTCTGCAAGTACAGTGCTGGAGAGAGAATTGCGAGGAGACACGGTCAGCAAGCTGAGAGCTGGAGAGAGTAACAGTCTGCAGAAGGACAGGGCAAGTGTGCATATACAGGACTGTATATGGAGTTTGTGTACAATAATTTCTGGGGCATCCAAAGTTACCCCTTTTACCCATCCAAGTTATTTCCCCTAAATAAAACAACAAAAACAAGAGCCGGCCTGGTCAGTGTCTACGGATGTTTGAGATATGGTGGGATTGAGGGCAGCTATCAGGTGAACCACAACTAATACTACTCCCAAGGGAGCAAATGGCTACAAATGCATTAAGATAAAAAACCTTCTGACTTTAGAACCACTTTAACCACTAGCAGACTGCCCCATGTAGATATATGGCGGTGGGGTGGCCGCTCTGTGCCGTATCACATACATGTATATGATCCAGCATTTATTGGTAGGGCACGTGCACGGCGTCCTATCTGTGCTGTGATTGGGTGCAGCACAAGTTGGTTAGCAGGTCCTGCCCAATGATTTATGGCTGGGACCTGCTGATCGGCTTAGCGAATCACAGTACACAGCACAGGGCTCTGTAGCAGAAATGTAAAAATAACCCTGGTCCATAAGAAGTTTACAGGTCTGAGAGCTGAAATGGCTAAATTATAATTAAACAAAAATGACTTTAAGAACTGTCAGAGCTGCTATACTAGATTATATTGTACTATTATTATACTGTGATTTTTTTAAATATGTTTGCTTTTCGAACTGATAGCTATAATTGGTCAGAATCCTTATGTCCTGTTCCTTTAATTAGCTTACTTCTGCTCTTACAATACTTTGCAGAAAGGCAAACAGTGATTTTTTTCCAGCCTTCTGTAGGAAAATGATATTCCCAGAATCATCTTTGATGATAACAAAGTAGAATATTCCAGTGCAGTACAATTCTTTAATGATCAAAGTCTAAGGGTTAACCCTTTTATCTCTACCTTAAGAGGATGAGTTCTTTAGAAGATTGACCTTACTCACTAAACTTAGGGAAGCATTCACTTTACTAAGTGATCAATCTCTACTGCTTTAGTAAATCAAGCTTAAGTTAAACATCGCTGATCCCATATTTCCAGGATTTTTTGCTTCCTCATCTTACATTACATTTTCTATCAAACATTCTAATATTATGCAGTTTAGCTCCTGCTATAGTCCTAAATCATTCATTTTGGAAGACAGACAACTGACTCGGAGTGCTAAAGTCAGCAGTGTTGATCAGTATGGTATACATTAATTGATAATATTAAATATATTTCAAATAATATGTAGATAATTCTATGAAAACGAAGTGTTTCTTTTTTTATATAATTTAAAAAGAGAATTTTATTAAGTTTAGGCATTGTGAATTTGTGTTCTGTACATCATTAAAGCTGAACAAATATAAAAGAAAATGATTAACAAAGTTCTGTATTCATTAATCATTTGACCTCCGGGAGATTTACCCCCTTTCATGACCAGGCAATTTTTTGTGATACGGCACTGCGTTACTTTAACTGACAAATAGAGCTTTCTCAAAACATACATCAAAAAAAGTGCAGTGCTTATAGACACAAACACATCCACTAATTAAAGTGATAAGTGTAAAAAGCTTGATGGGTGAACATAAATGCCTATTGGCATAAGCCAATGTTTCAACCACCATATAACATAAGTCCAGGTTTGTCCACCTCTCAGGGACAATATTAGTCCAGATAGTGCATAGTCTGTGTATTAATTATTGAAAAAAAACACAGGTATTCAAACGTGAACAATATTCAGAAGAAATCCACCACCATGCAAAGTGAATCCACCACCATGTATAGATGAGGTGCTCTTACCAGATATTTCTGGTTAGATACGCATAAACCAGATTAGGTGTAAGCATCAAGGCCATCACCTAGACTTGACCCACCGACATCCACGGAGTAGAATTTGGGAAAAAGAAACACTCCATCCAGGCACCTCAGAAAGCCATAATCCAGATAGGAAGAGGGGGGGTCGAAGTTGTATCACCGTAGACTTGTGAATCTCAAAACCAGGTGACACGTCTCTCACATATATCTTCTGCCAATCGAGTCCAGACTGACCGTGTATGAGATGCTTCTTACACCCCGACTCTGCAGAAGCACATTCACACAAGGTTTTAGATCTTCAGCTTTCCCAGAATCTCATCAGAAGGCGTCACAAGGACCTTGCCAGCTGCACACCTCCCACAGGGCTCTGCTGATTGCAAAGCACTACCTGTCCACCTTCTCCCTAACTGGAGGCAGCCATGACAGGGAAACACTGGGAAATGCAGCAAACTACAACTCCCGGCAGTCTCTTTGAGGGACACTACAGGAGCCGGAGGGGGACAATCAGCAGGCGTTCTCGCTGTAGCGATTCAGGAAGTGAGATGAAGAGTGCAGGGACACAAATTCCATCCCTTCCCTCCTGTCAGAACGGCGATCTGCTTTGTTTACATTTTTGTCTCTCTGCCCGACAATCGGCGGATGCCAGTGGACATTGAGTGCCCTGCACCCGCTGATCTGGTTACCCCTAACCAGAAGTGTCGAATCACGTATATATATATATATATATATATATATATATATATATATATATATATAGTAGAACTGCTATAGGGCGGACTTAAAGTGGTTAATACATCCTTAAAGGCTCTTTCACACTACCTTTGCTCTCTGAACAGAGATCTGTCCTCAGAGAGAGTTTCACAGGCAGCGAGGAGATGTTGTATCACCTCCTTACTGCCTGTTTTAATCCCTTGAAACCTGCATTAGCACGTCGGGAAGTGTGTGCATTGCATGCAGTTGTGGGGCGGTTGTAGCACACTTAAATGAGTCCTGTTCGGCGGGTCGTAGCACATGCCAAGAATGACAAGGAGTATACATCCTGCTGCAGCTGTGAAGTAAAACATTGTGGCCATGGCATATTTAAAAAACTTTGTATAACCTCTAGCGCTCACTCTGTTGAACTGATACCAAGGGCGGTGCTGCTTTCCTAGGCGGGGAAACTCCAAAACAATAGAAACAAAGAAAAGGAGGGCACACACGCCTTGTGCATTACATTTGACACCTTAAAATATTTATTAAATACAAGCCAAAAACATACTCACAAACGAATGTGAAATCAAACGCGTATCACCAATTGTGTTTCCAGCTTCAGGAACAACACTTCTCTGCATTGGACAGCTGACACGTTTCGGGAGACAAGCCCCCTTCCTCAGGTCTGTTTCGGCTTGTTTTAATACATATTTTAAGGTGTCAAAGGTAATATACAAGGCGTGTGCGCCCTCCTTTTTTTTTGTTTCTAATGGCCATGGCATATGCACACCCCTGGCTCCTGCCTCTGCAGCTAAAGGGGAAGAGGTTGGAGGGCAGTAAAACTACGGGGTTTTACCACCTCCAACGGCTAGTGTGAATGAACCCTAAATGTATTTGTTCAAATGCAGGCAGAGTAGCTGAATTTGACTTGGCATCAGCCTCTTGCAGTCTGTGTACAGCAAAGCTCAGAGTGGGGAAGGGAGAAACAGCACAAGGAGAAATTAGTTGTATTACTGTGCAAGGATCATGCTGCTAGGGGAAGAGAGCGGAGTCACAGAAACATGAGCTCATTATTCTGCTGCTACTTTTTTTTACTGTCCAGTCACAGGCTGAGAGTGAGGAGGAGACCTGTGTTACTGAACTACAGTAGAGAAAAATCAGGTCTCCTTCCCTGCCAAACAAGGCTGTGTGGTGTAAGTCTCAGAACTGGATGGAAAATACAAGATACAGGACTTGTATTCAAAGCTCTTGGGTTATATGCAACCATAATATGCAGGCTGCCTTCAGTTGAATGGATTCTAGCAAAAATCTTTGCTAGGGCTGGTGCAACTGCATACTCCTATACCCCCATCCACTTAGTGAGACTCCAGTTTTTTGCTAGTGTACTTATGTTATAGATTTCCTTTTAAACATTTTTCTTATACCAACACTTCTGTCAAGGTCTAACTGCTTATTGCCCTGGGCTATCTAGCAGCTTTCGGAACAGTACCCCTTGGTGTTGTACCTTGGGGACTGACCTGTGTGAGCCTGGGCCTTTAATGCTTGCTTTAGGCACTAGATCCTGCATTAGATGCTCATCTTGGCACTAAGTACAATGTGAATATTCAGCCACTGAGTGTTTTACATGTCTAGGGCCGTGGTCCATCTCCATGTTTCCCAGGCCCTTAAGAACCCTTTGAGGGTATGCCCACGTCATGGGCAAAGTCTGGACTCCTAGTAGGCCCAATGATGTGTACAAGGTAAGACAGGATTTCCCTGTAATTTGAGACTGGTTCCTGACTATTAGACACGTGCAATTTGTTTTATTCCACGTTTGTTTTTCATCAAATTTGGAAACGTCAGAATAACGAAAAACCGTTTCATGAATTTTTCCGAAAACACATTTTTGAAAACAAAGAAAATCAGAAAAAACTAAAATCCGAAATTCAAAAATCGGAAATTTGAAAATCCGAATGAAAGAAAATCCAAAAAATCGAAAGAACGAAAATAACAACGAAAATCCAAAAATTTAAAAGAATGACAATCCGAAAGTAAGAACGAAAATCCAAAAATTCAAAAGAATGAAAATCTTAAATTCAAAATCCGAAATTCAAAAATCCAAATGAACAAAAATCCGAAATTCAAAAATCCGAAAATTAAAAAGAACAAAAATCCGAAAACAAGAGCAAAAATCTGAAAATTCAAAAGAACAAAAATCTGAAATTCGAAATTTAAAAATTCAAATGAACGAAAATCCGAAATTCAAAAATCCGAATGAACGAAAATCCAAAAATTTAAAAGAACGAAAATCCGAAAGTCAAAAAACGAAAATCCGAAAATTCAAAGGAACGAAAATCTGAAAATAATGAAAATCCGAAAATTCAAAAGGACGAAAATCGGAAAGTAAGAATGAAAAACCGAAATTTCAAAATAACGAAAATTCGAACATTTAAAATTCCAAAGAACAAAAAACATTCAGATCATTTCTATTATAATTACATTATTACGTTTATTATTTTTATTAACCATAACCATTATTATAGTTTTTTAAAAGTATTATTATTTATTATTATTATTAGTATTAATAATAATACAAACTATAATAATAGTTATAAATTATAGGTAGGTATTGGAATTTCCTTTCAAATTTGGCTGTTAGTGAACATAATGAATTATTAACCATTATTATAGTTTTTTTTTATTATTATTTTTGTTTATTAATAATAAATAATAATAATAAAAACTATAATGATAGTTAATAACTATTAAAATAGTTAGGTATTGGAATTTCCTTTCAAATTTGTCTGCCTGTTAGTGAGTGTAATGAATATGAATTTTTCCAAATTCCCGAATTACCGATAATAATGAATATCACATCTATACGAAAGTAACAAACTGGATTTGAATGTTTCCGAATTTCCGAAAATAACAAATACCGCATCTATACGAATAGAACGAACCAAATTCAAATTTTTCTGAATTCTCGAATTACCGATGATAATGAATACTGCATCTATACAATAGGAACAAACAGAATTCAAAACAAATTCAAATGTTTCTGAATTTACAAATTTTTTCAAATTAATTTCCTGCAGTGTTTAGCACACAATGCATATGCATAGCAGTGAACTCAGGAGTTATTTACTTAACTGTGTAACTTCCTGTTATAATTGTCTTTAACTACCTCGTGTCCGTGCCATAGCCGAATGACGGCTGCAGCGCGGCTCTAAAATGCCAGGAGGCCGTCAATAGACGTCCTCCCCTTCGGCACGCACTAAGCGCGCTCCCGCTGTCCCGCTCTTCCGGACCCGATGTCCGACGGAGACCCGCGATCTCCTCACACAGAGCGGGAACGGGGAAACCGCCGATGTAAACACAGCGGTTTCCCGTTCTGTGAGGGGGGGGGGGGTGCCAGATCTACTGATC
>BLSH010162857.1:2223167-2236189 GCA_018402905.1 Glandirana rugosa
CACCAAAGCATTCACTTGTGGTTCGTAAGTTTGACATAGACACGACAGCAAGAGTCGCGCAAAGCGCTCTAATACTTAAACGAAGGAGTCCTCTTCGTGTACTAGTGTATCAATCTAGTTTTTTAACAGTAGAGAGAAGTGTCACTAAAAGAATTTTAGGTGGTACGTAAGTTTGACATAGACACGACAGCAAGAGCCGTGCAAAGCACTCTACTACTTAAGTGAAGGACTTAAGGCCTTAAGCGTCTATATTCGTATTAATTTTTGACTAGTTTTTAGAAGTTTGCATATGTTTATCTTGGTGGGAGTCTAAGTAGTACATGAGAAGCAGATACAGTTTGAATGCATGGTGGATTTTAAGAAAATCACTGTGAAGAGAGATGACAATTTTTTGATCTAACTATGTGATCATGTGCTTCTCCTGAGGAAGCAAATTCATAATCTCGCGAAACGCGCTGAGAACGACAGCACAGATACAGTTTGAATGCTTGGTGTTCACTTACGAAACCACCTGGTTTCTACATAGGGTTTCTAACTTGGAGAATTGTTGTAATTTTCTATGTGATTTCTGAAAAGTGAAAAAAGTTTTTATATATGTTGTGATATTTATGCAAACAAATCTTGTTCATTTTTTATTTTTTGTGGTGTGTATCATAAAAGTCCTGTGGGCTATCTAATTCCAGTTCCTGCACTACTTTTGGCAATTTCAGGTGTTACTTGCATAGACATCTGTGCATGAAGTTGCACAGATGTCAGCCAATTCACATCTGAAGTTGCCCTGACATACAGCTTTGAAATCATGCAATTTCCAGTGAAGTCACACGATTTCAAAGCCGGATTCAGTGTGAACCTAGACTTTTTGTTGTTTCATGCAGAATCCATCTATGACTTGCTTAAAATAAAAAAGGGATACAAAGATACAGGGAAGGGTATATATTAGTGTAAAACACCGCTTCAGGTTGGTCCACAGCTCATCGCTGTTGGATTAAGGGTTAAAAAGCTTCCCACCTTTTGAGTTATTTGTTGATGATCTTAAGAAATAGTGGACTGATTCTTTATCAGCTTGTTCCTTTAGGGTTTAGACCCCATTACATGGTAGATTTATTATAGCTGGTATGGATCCCCTCAATGAAAGGGTCAGTCAATGGGTGGAATGTCAGCTTCAGCCATTAGCGACCCATCTGCCAAGCTGATACCAAACAGGTGTATTATGAATGGTTTAGAATGGGAAGACAATTATGTTTGGATCACATGTGATGTTATGAGTTTATCATCATCTATCCCACATATTTTGGCATTGGAAGCAGTTAATTTTATATAAAGCAATACGCTCATCAGTCTTTGAACATAGAATGTTTGTCATTAAGGTTTTGGAATATCTTCTTACTCACAACACAACTTTTTTTCTTTGATGAAGACTGTTATCTACAGTGGTTTTCTCCCTCACTGGCTAAACTATTTATGAGCTGGTAGGAGAGGTCCCACTTATATAGTGGCAATAAGCCATTTAGTGTTGTATTAAAGTGTATTTACGCTATATTGATAATCTCATCTTTGTCTGTACAAGTGAGATTGGGGAGTTGGATACCTTCCTTGCTTTCCTTAATGACAATCACTTAAATCTCAAGTTCCCTGGTTATATAAACATTAGGGTTGAAAATGTTTTTATTAAAGTTATTTAGACAGGTGTTGCATCATAGTAATTAGAAGGTGCGTTCTGAACATCACAATAGTAGTAATAGTTTCCCAAGTCAGCTAAGTGGCTATCGCCCATGTCTGACTAGGCACAGTGCAGTATAAGTCCATTTAAAATGTTGTCAGAAGCATCCCGCAGCGAAGATAAACTAAGTAAAGTTATATATGATAGGTGCAACTGATAGGCCTTATAGATCAAATATAGTTCAGTCCAACGGGAGCTAGGCCCACACGCACCTGAAGATCCATAGACTGTCGGGGAACATTCTAGGTCATAACACAACAAGGCAACAAAAATAAAAAAAAGGGAAAAGAGAGGAAGAAACGAAGAAGAGAGAGCAGCCAGCAGAGGTAGGAGAGAGTAGAGAGAGAACCGTAGAAAGGAAAAGGGGAAGAGAAGATGAGGAAATGGATAAGGAAATAGGTTATATGAACATTAGAGATGTTCTGTTCTTGGATGTTAGACTGATTGGTGAGCAAAGTAGGGTCATTATGGAATTATACGCCCCTTTCAGGTAAACGTTTAAGTGAGGTTGAGACACTACAGACATACTATTAAGGGTACTCCCGTAGGCCAGTTTGTGCGTTTAATACGCAAATGCAGTAATGAGAAGAATTTTGAAGCATTTGCATCCCAGATCTATAGGCAGTTTGGGGTTATATAAAGCCTATATGGCAGCTAGATCTAGGGACAGGTCGGAATTACATCAAGAGAAAGTGAAAGAGGTGGATACTGTTAGTAAGCCAGTATTTTCCACTGCTTTTAGTCTTCAATTTAAAAAAGAATAAGAATATTGTTGAGAGACATTTAACTGTTTTGTTTAATGATCATATGCTGTATATGCAGACATACTGGGTAAGGGTATAAGCATTGTATCAAGATGGGCTCCCACTATTGATAATGTTCTCTCACCTAATTATTTTGAGTCACAGAGGAACAGGGACACGTGGCTCCACTTTAAATGTCCCTTCTGTGCACATGTAATTAGAGATAAAAATGTGAGATCTACAGTGAGAAGCAGGGAGCTTAAGATTACAGGATTTTGGACTTTAAACTCATTTTGTGATTTTCTTATTACTTGTAAAATGTACCTGACTCAATATGTGGGAAGAACAACCAGAAGACTGAGAGACTGCTTGCATAATCACCTCTATGACATTGAACAGCATCATTCTACTAATGTAGTTAGACATTTTAATGATTATTAAGGAGGTGATATTGCTGAGGTCTCTGTTTAGGAAATTGAGAGAGTTATTCCCCTAAGCAGGGTGGTGATACCTTCTGTTTGCTTTGTAGGAGAGAGGTGTACTTGTTTTATTTATAAACCAGGATATTTAAGGGTTTAAACTTTGAATGGGACGTTACCCACTTTTTAACCCCTTTGAACCAGCGCCTCCTGGCCCTTTACGGGGTTTAAGCCGGGTTTATGGTCATGCAACTGCTGTGATTGCCTGTCACAGTAGTCACATGATTGGCAAGCTCCCAATCTCATGCAGCAGCGGGAGCTTTCCATTAGCCACTGGTAACTGGGCTGGGAGCACGCACCAATGGCACTCTCCGCACAGCTGTATACCACCAATTCATGCAAATATGCGGCTGCTCGGTGCCAAGGCCCACACGCCGAGAGACCACATATTTGCATGTAGCCGGCGCCAACAGGTTAATGAATTGTGGTCAGCCGCTTTAGTGAACGTGGTGGTTATGATGTGTATTTAAACATCTGCAGAATTATGATAGCATGCTATAAGTAAAGATCTATTGGCATGAAATGCATTAGCAGTTCCCCCTCCCTTCTTCTCCCTTTGCATAGTGGATGTGTTTTTACCTTTTATATTGCTGGAATAAAGAAGTTGGCATTTACCAGTGTGTGGTAATCCATTACAATTGCCCCACATACAGGTTTTGCGCAATGATGTATCACAGGATGGTCTAGGCTTGGTACTTTATTAGGTTATAGGCTATGGTTTATAAACCCTGACACCCACCCTGACACCCAGTGAGAAAACCCACTATTTGCATTTGGGGGAAATTGGAGTTCCTAGTCTTAAAGTGGGTTAGTTGTGATAAGATAGGGACTACCTATACTATGCCCTCTGCCTCAGTCTATACAAACAACAAACCATTAACATATGTTCTCAGTTCAGCAAGGCTACACAGCATTGGATGCTGAGTATGGGAGTTGGCTGATTTTTGCTTTAACATCAATTATTCCCCAGGTAAAATGAATGCAGATGCTCATACCTTGTCCAGAAATCCTTTAGGCAGTCTTCAGGATGAAGAAATGTTTAAAAATTTGATTACACCACAGGCTATTTCTGCTATATGAAAAGTAGCAGAGTAGTGGTAGATAAAGAAGGTCTTTGGAATCTTTCACTAGCTCTACAACCAGAAATTGCAGATGCAAATATTTTTCAGAATGTTGAAGTTCAGATTTAAAAAGGATGGCTGCCCAGTTGCAGGACAAAATCCTACCATTAACCCTAAGAATAAAGCCTCGTACACACGGTTTGATGGTTGTATACAACAGGTCGTACTAACGACCGTCGTATATGTAATCGATCGTTCGTATGCGCGATTTGAACAGCCGAACATACGACAGTTGTACAAAGGGAGTTGTATGAGCAGACTAGAAAACTTGGTCGTACCAACAAGCTCTCATACGACCGTTGTATAGTGTGTACAGAGCAGTTGGTACAACAAGTTGTATTGTGCTAAACACGCATGCTCAGAAGTCAGGAACAGCCGGATGCTAATTACATGCACCTGAACGTTCTTCTGTGGTCGTACGATCATGTAGTGCAGTCAGTATGCTAGATACAACAGCCAACATACGATTTGCGACGATCGTACGTACGATCATCGTCCCGTGTGTACGAGGCTTAAAATGAACAGAACCCACCAAAGTTGACAAAACACACCTAGACAAAATAGATAAATGTTCCTTCATGAATGGAATAAACTGATCGTACGGGAAGGCATTTTTTCTACAACACAACAAAATCATTATTCCAGAGAAGTTAACTCTGATAGTGCTTAAACATCTACCTGACATGGGCCATAGTGGAGCCAATAGACTAATCCACTTGCAAAAGAGAGATTTCACTGTTCCCTTATTTAACAGCAGAAAATCAATTATGGCACCAAAAGATGTAGCTGCCTGAAACAAAAGCAATCCGAAAGTGCCAGAAAAGACTCTCTTGGGGTGCATTAAAGTGGTAGGAAACTCTGTTACACCACTTATACCTACAGGTAAGCTTATAATAAGGCTTACCCGTAGGTATACTGTGAATATCTCCTAAACTTGTACAGTTTAGGAGATATTCAGGGTGCTTGCAGCCAATGACATCACGGTGCATGCGCTGTGAGAGTCTGTCTTACAGTGCTGGACCTTCAGAGCCCATGCCATAAATGGTGGCTCCTGTGTGCATGCGTGGGAGTGGCGTATTAGCGCCCCCGGCCATTCATGTAGCCAGAAGCCGCAAACCCAGAAGGAAGACCAGTGGGAAGGTGTCAGCTGTCTCAGCGGTGACATTGCTGTGCTGGAAGGGCTTCATTCTAAGGTAAGTCTATCATAATGTGCTGGTATGTGATGCACATTGCCTTGCAGGGATTTTTTTTAACTAGCTGCAGTTTACTACCGCTTTGAGTCTAGTTCTACTTTTGAACTTGTCTCTGTGTATTTTTTTCAGCTATAGAAGAGCAAAGGTGATTAGGAATACATACTGATTATCATTGCTCACTTCACTTGCTTTGCACAGGCCTACCCCGCACACAACATATCAGTAAAAATGGCAGCAGAGATTTTCACTAACTTCATTTTCAGATTTAGGTATTCTGAAAAATCATACCATTATCATGGCAGAGAATGTGAAAAACAACTAGAAGGTTGAGACAATTGTCTAGAATGACACATTGGGGTTGATTTACTAAAACGTGAAAAATCTGTTGCAACTGTGCATGGTAGCCAATCAGCTTCTAAGTTAAGCTTGTTCAATTAAGCTTTGATAAAGAAACTTGGAAGCTGATTGGTTTCTATGCAGAGCTGCATCAGATTTTGCACTCTCCAATTTAATAAATCAACCCCATTGCAGGACTATGCCATAGCATCCACAACTGAGAGACAAATAGAACATTATTGCAAATTCTTTGTATGTTAGAGGAGGAAAAGAAAGCTCAGTGGAAAGAATATTTACCTCAAACATCCCATGCTATATTTACAGGCTTGATGTAACTGTATATGTGCCCTACCATTGTAGGATAATGCTATATAATTTACAAACCAACCCCATTGAGAAATTGAATAGAATATTATTGCAAATGCTTGATATGTTAGACAGATATCTCAAGCTATATATATATCTCATACTATAATTACATTAGTCATGATGCAACCAGATATATGCCTTTTTTCTTTAATATGGCAGAACACCTCCTATACCAGTGGATCTATTGTTCGACATAGATAATGAGAGGGAGGGAGACCCACCCTAACAGTATACTGTAAAATTGGCTATAAAAATGAAATCACAAAAGTGCTTCTGAGAATAGCCAACGTTCCCTCAGAAAGGTTAAAGGTACTACGTCCAAGGTATTAAGGGAGTGGCATTTTAGCCCGGAGACCAGGTTTTTGTAATGAATTAGTCAGAAATGGTGCCTGGGTTAGGTTTGAAGGGGGTTTTCCAAACCAAACCCCATTAAAGCCAATGGGAGCCAATTGTTAAAACACCAATGGCTATCTTTTAGACTAATACGCAATGGATTGCCAAACAAACATCATAGGGGCTGAAAACTTACCTGTGAAAAAGCATTTTTAAATACTGTTTTATGGGGAGCACCAATTTTAATAATGCTTAAAGGGCAACATAAAAACGCACAATTCATTTAAATAACATGCCTGGGCTATGCCCTTAAATTTCATGTGAAGTTGGGCATCTGTTCAATGTACACAGCCTACTACAACAAAACTGACATTTACAAAAAAACTGTTTTAATTGTTGGTAAATGATATTTCCCAGTCACTTATTTCTGTTTATATACAGTACATAGCAGCTGGGAATTTCCTTCATCTCTACCACGCCCTTACCCTAGATGAGGGTCCGGTATGGAAGTTATTGGAGGGACCCTACACAAAAAAATGTGTTCCACCTAAAAATACAAACCAGACCCTTTTACTTGATATGTTATGAACCCCGTACAAAAAAACAATAAAAAAATAGGATGGCTTCCCCTCAAATTGTATACCAGATCCTTCAAGGCAGGTATTGCTTTTAATGGGGGAACCCCATAAAAACACGTTCAGACACTTATTCAAGTATGCAGCTGGCAGGCCAGGAAACGGAGGGATGAATATGTGCCCCCCCCCCGAACCATACCGGGCCACATGCCCACAATATGGGGGCTACCCTAATAGGTGGGGAACAAAGACTTCTTCCTCCCAACCTGACCATGTGGTCGCTGGTATGTACAGGTTTTGGTGGGGAATACCGGACAGGAAATGAATGAGGCGGGTGACATCACTGGTTACTAGGGACCCAGCAAATGTTGGCACCTGCTGCTTCCTTAACAACCATTGACAGCAGAAGAAGCAAGCTGTCATATATAGTAGCAGTAGAAAAAATGCTGTATATGATGTTCGCCTCCCTACAAACAAGCTTAAAGTCGAGCGTTTAGAGAAACGCTCGAACATGCAAAGCTCATTCTGAGAATATGTTTAGACTGAGCTGAGAGCTAATTGCTAGTCAGAAAGGGGAGGCCCAGGAAATCTTTAAACATACTGGCAAAGGTAGTGTACATAGTAGTGGAGCAAATAGGCAAAAAATAGCATATGTACAACATTAAAACAGAGAAAGCCAACAAACCAGCAATAGTGATTCATCACAACCTACTACTCCCTGTCAATGGTTTGCCTTTAGAAGTTTCCACTAGAGAGGAAAAAGAAAAATACCTTTTGGACAATGACAAGAGTGGAAGAAAGCAACAGCCCAGAAATCATAAATTCAGATATCTCTGACGGTGAGTACTATGTGAATTGTCTCAAACTCTTCCAAGACAGTGTACAATATATAGCTCCCCAGTGATAACCCAAGGCTGAGGTAATCTGTCCTGGAGACCCTAATCTTTCACCAAAACAGTTAGAGAGCCATGAACTAATGAACTACCAGAAGAAGCAGTCTTAAAGCCCTCCACAGAAGTTGAGGGAAAAAGTGTAACAGAATTGCCTCAATGGGAGCCAGAATTACAATCAGAGGATGAGACAACTGTATCAATCCTAATGAACCAATGAGTTCAATGAACTCAAAGAACACAAAAACCAAAGAAAATTTTGACATGATAGAGGCTATGAATAATTTTCTTTTATACTGAATGTCAGCAGATGTTATTTAAAGAGAGGAAGTATGTATGTAAATGAATTGACCTCCCAGCAATATGATCACTAGGTGGCAGCTGGGGCTGAGCTGTAATAATTCACATTACACTCAGAATACAAGTGAACAACACAAGTTCTACAGTCTCTTGTGCCTAAAATAGGTACTGCAGGATGCATCCTGTGACAATCCTGTAATATAAATAAGTGGCCTATTTACAGTCACTTCACCCCTATATATGATGATAGTGGTCATGACCTGTGCTAAAACCACTTAAAAGCCTGAAAGATAACCTGACACTGAAAAGAGAATGCATTAAGGTAAAAAATAGTTTGTCTTTAGAACCACTTAACCCCTAAAGTGTTACTAAAGCCAGCGCCCTGCATTCACTATATCTGGTCTCCCATAGTACACAGCACATAGAAATGCAATTATTTTAGTAAATATAAACTGTTAAATACCTTTTCTCATCAGAAGCATATAGCAGTCTTGTGACTTCTATCAGTGTCCAGCCAAGCACTGGTTAAAGCTTGTAGGAGTTATGGCTATCCTATTAGACTGTAAGACACTGGCCTTGTGCTGAGCACATGCACTTTCCCAAGAAGAAAAACTCTCTAGCAATACACACCAAACTGAGCATGTGCAGCCTGACTCCATAGGCTCTGTGTTATCAGGAAATTATTAGGAGACAGTGGAAGGAGGGAAGGTTCAGAGAAGCCAGGATCAAACAGCATTTTTACACAATGCAGAGGATTAACCCCTTAGGTTCCACATTGAGTATAACAAGCATGCTTTACTGCATATACAGACTGATTTTACTGTTGTTTGTTTAGTAACGCTTTAAAGAGCTCTTAATAGGAAGAAGGATGAGGATATTTAATTATAAATAATAATAATAATAATATTTAATGATATTTAATATAAAAAGATATGTAATGTAGGCAACTTGTTGGTTTTATTGCAACTATATATCACAGTGTTCTAACCACACCCCATTTCAGGCAATCTTCGCTGAAAGCAGGCCACATCCATCACAGCTGGTAATTTTTTTTTTTAATAGGTGCTAAATCCACTGAGTATCGACGCCTAGAAAGGCTCAATTCATTGTATAAATACATGCATACACAATTCAAATTAAAGGGGAAGTACAGCCAAAGCCCGTTTGGCTGTACTTTTCCTGTATATCAGGAATGCAGTTTGTCCTGCACTCCTGTGACCTCTTTTCAGCAGGCAGGGGGCTGAAGCCTGCTGATGTCACAGAACCGGTCCAGGCTCGGGCAAGATCGCGACAATGAAGTCAGGATCCGCTCACATGCCAGAACCGACACCCGGCTCAGCCTCTCAACGCGAGAGCCTGAAGCGGCCTCTCCCATCTCCTACACAGCCCAGTGCTCCAGTGAGCCAGCACAGGGGTGGGGGCAGAGCATAGAGCTGGGGATTGACAGTCACTAGCTGCCTGCTCAGGGAGCTCAGAGAATCCCTCGGTTCTCAGTGTTAGAGCCTGCGGGGGACAGATGCAGCATTGGACCAATGCTGCATCCACCTAGGTAAGTATGATTATATGATAAGTATAGAAGTATGAGGGAGGTTTTTGGGGGGGAATGGGACTTTAAATGAGGCCATGATGTGGTAGAGTCATGCGCCTCCATCCCTTGTTCTAGATATATTATAAATTAAAAAAGGTTTGGGACTTTAAATGACACACGTGGTGGGAAGCAATTACATGATGATACAAAAGGATTTTATTAAAAAAGATGAAAATAACATAATGATAATAGGGTATGAATTATATACCGGTAATCAAAAGCAGGAAAGAACCACAACATGGTTGGTACAATAAATTGATAACAATATAAGCAAATTCATATATGTACACAAACAAAAATTCCCCGATCCATCAATTATATATGTAAACAATTTTGCTACACAGATAGTGATCTGCGTGATCCATGGCCTCTCAGTGCCCCCTAAGCGGGGAATGCCCCGATTGTATTAGTAAAAATGGTAATATTAAGATAATTGTTGGTGGATAATTGACAGCTCTACGCGTTTCGTGATATTTTCATCACTCATCAGGAGCAAGCAAGGGTTAATCTAAAATAGATAAGAGATAATTACGGATAAATACCATTGGGGTCAGACAACAATTGAGAGCTCCGCCATCCCAAGGATGGACATTGATGAGGCATAAAAAGGGGGGGGACCCCAACAAGGGGGTCAAGAAAGGACTCTAATTGGATATGAGTAAGGGGTCACATCAATCCTCTCAGGGATCAAAAGTCAACCCTGGGGCTAAAATGGTGATAGCAAAACAAGAACCGCATAAAGAAGAGGGCAGCACAGGAGGCTGTCCGCAAAGGTCACCATATGGATAGCCACTGGGATTTGAGCATGTGAAAAGAAAAATGGGCACACAGACATGGGAATCAATAAATGAACAACTTTATTGGAAAGGAATGCTGCAACCAGATGAACACACAGGATGGAGCATGAATATAAAATGACTGATCAGAAAACCACCACCGTTGACAACGTTGTCATAAATGTGACTAAAAATAAAAAACACAATCCTCAGAGCCAGTCGGGTGAGGGCCTTCCGATGTGGAAATGCCCCCTACCCGACGTGGCAGGGAGGGTAAACCCAGCTAGACAGCCCACAGCTAACCCCAACAATTAGAGAGGGACCCCTGCAATTGAGTAAAAAGGACCATGGAGTGGTCAGTGCAGACCCTTAATTAATTAAATCAGCGAACATAGTACAGCCATGGAAAACATATAGAACAGTATGGAGCCACATTACACATATACGTCCCCAGCTGGGAATGATGGATCAAGGGATTAGCCAAGTAATCAAGGACCTGATGTCAATGTACACCCAGAAAAAGAGCAGAGCAGTAAATGAAAAGCCGGAGCCAAACTCAGTCCGATGATAGCAATAGCCCAGTAAGGCAGGCTACGGACTGACTGCCCGCAGCCAGGGCACAAACAGAGTAGTCCACAACCTGACTGATGATGGCAAAATCCCCCCACCTCCGGAGAAAATCCAAAGTACAAGGAGGAGGGGGCCGGCTACAGGCAGGTGGGGATGAGCGCAGTCCCCATGAGAATGGTGAGGGCAGCGTGACCACAGACACTGCGGAGGGGACCTGCGCAAGCCGGGATGGTGGAGGAGGGAGGCCGGACACCGAGCTGCAGTAGTCTCGAAGCGTTGCCTGGAAAGACACCAGGGTCGCAGCGAGGGCTGGCACCGGGGAGTGGATCAGAGAAGGCTGTAGTGGAAAGAAGTCAAGGGAAGGTCCGCACGTCAGCGGCACATACTCACCGATCCGGATGGTGGCCAGACACATGCAGGGACGATCCGGATGAAGTAGGTTGGAGTCGGTCCCAAGGTTCCACGAAGGAGCTCCGATAGTTAGGGCGGGTCAAATAACGGTGGATCTCCGGCGGGCGGCTCCAATGCTCGTAGCGGGGACGGATGGCTCAAACAGGGGTTAGGACCTCATGGGGATGTGAGGGCTGGCAAGCTGGCGTGTAGCACAGACCTTCTACGCGTTTCGCTGGTATCACCAGCTTCGTCAGGACTAGCGCCACCTGGTGGACGGGGGTGTATATATATATATCCTACCGTCCTATCAATTAATGGAGATCAAATAATCACAGGTGTTGCTATTGCTGTGCTGAGAGCTAAGGAGCATTCAAAGTCCACCCACAGTGATTGCAATCAAGCAAAGACATATCAAGTTAACACTTGTATTTAAAGTGCATGGCAAAACAAAAAAGCGGTGGACAGTAGTATAAAGTGATTGTGCAACACAATAAGCTAAATAGACAAAGGGGTACATAGAAAAATATCAAATGAATAATCAGCATAAAAGAAAAGAGGGGGCTGAGAAAGAGCTGATAACATCAGCCACAGAGGACTTCACCAGAGGTGTGATCACCTTCTTTGCATATGTTTTATGTTGTTTACATATACATACTATCTATTTTATCGTAATGGCCCCAATGCCATTCAAAGATATGTGGCAGGAGGGCCAGAGCAAAGCGGAGAGGAGTTTCCCATCTCCAGAGTGCGTATAGAATCTATAAAGAGTATAATAAACGTTATTATTATTAACGAAGGGAAGAGATCGAGGGACCAGAAGGGTTCAAACAATGGTGGGTATCTCTAATAGATCATGAGAGCGGCCCAATCATGGGACATCCAGAAACGGTTGCAAATTGAGTTCTTTATTCAACCCAGCTGGCATCATTACCCCTAGAGTATAGATCCAGAATTTTTCTTTTTGCAAGAGGATCCTGTCAAAGTCACCTCGTCTACTGCTGATGTTTAACGCATAGATGCCCTTGACCTTGGTGCCATCGGGATTACCTCCATGGTAAATCGAATAATGTTCCGCAATATGGCTCTTGGGCTCATTCCGTCTGATGTCGTTCAGATGTTCTCCGATGCGGATACGCAGTTGTCGTTTAGTCTTTCCAATATAGCACCTGTTTAGTGTTGAGCGAACCCGGACTGTAACGTTCGGGTCCGTACCGAACTTTCGGGTGTCCGTGGCACGGACCCGGACCCGGACATTTCAAAAATCGTTCGGGTTCGGTCCGGGGTTCTGCTATTTTACTCCACGTGTTGAGAAGCTGCAGGGCAGCCAATCAACAAGTGTTTCAGTGGTTTGCCCTTAGAAGCCATCACAGCCATGCCTACTAATGGCATGGCTGTGATTGGCCGGTGCATCATGTGACCCAGCCTCTTTATAAGCTGGAGTCACAGTGCTGCAGTCACATGCTCCTTGGGTTAGTGTAGGGAAAGGTAGCTGACTGCGTGAGGGACAGATTTGAGACATTTTAAGACCTGATCCTGCATCCTGAGATAGATTACTTTACTACTGCTGTCTGTGCTGTTGCTCTGAGGACAGATAGCAGAAATTAGAGATTTCATATACCGCTGCTTTGAGTTGCAG
>BLSH010162857.1:2246895-2266044 GCA_018402905.1 Glandirana rugosa
ACACATATTCTCTGTCCTGACAAGTGAAACGTTTCACGTCAATGTGATACTTTCGTGTCAACGAAGTCTCGAATCATTTACTCGTTTTAGAGACGACTCAAGGTAGTAAATTAGTACAGGTTCGTTTTATGACAAAAAAAAAAAAAATTAAAAGGAACCTGCACTAACCCATAAGAAACGTCTCACTTCGAAATGGAGTAAATAACGTAACAGATAAACGGAAATCTATTAGTTGGGATTTCACAATCGTGTTGGTGTTTGTCACAAAGTAAGAATTTTCTCTTCATACCCTAAACCAAACCAAAATCTGTTCGGGACAAAGTTCGGGTTCTGTCCGGACCCGGACCCGGACTTTGTCCCGAAGTTCTGCAGAACCAGCAGAACCCGGACTTCTAGAAGTTCGCTCAACTCTATTTATAATATATCAAGTATAGAAGTATGGTAAGTATGATTCTAAAACCAAACCAAATCCCATACTTCTCTTTTAAGAATGAAACACTGTTTGTGGTTGTGCTAACACTTTAGGGTTGATTATCTAAAGGCAAATAGACAATGCAATAAATGAGGTAAAGCTTCACTCTGCAAAGAATACCCAATCACGTCCAAGGAAAATTAAAAAAAAAAAAAACAGTATTTTGCTTGGACATGATTAAATGATGGAACTCAGCAGAGATTTTGCTCATTTACTAAGCTCTGAAGCAACTGTGCTTTCATAGTGTAACTGCACTTTGCAAAGTGAACAGTCTATTTGCCTTTAGTAAATCAACCCTAATATGTGATATAGCATATTAATACTTTAGACCCAAATAATGAGTGCAGCATACCCAATTTCAAATACAGAATGCTATATTTGAAAATACTTTTGTTCACTCCTAACACAGGGTGAATCCTCCACACTCCATTCCATACATTATGCAAAAGAGTTTAAGAGGCTCACATTCATCCAGTTAAATCTCATCACTGTACTCTATTATGATTACCAAAATATTCCCACACCTTCCCACTTAAACTCCCAAGTAGTTAACTGACCTCAATATCACCCTAGAGAAAGATGACTGAGACCAAATTTGAGAATCAGCAAAATCCCCTCTGTAAGCCTAGCCACACCAAACTGAATGAACTACAAAGTACTCATAAATTTGCCCCTGACTACCTACCCTCTTGCTTCCTAGACTGTGCAGAATTTGACTCCCATGTACACATGTGGTGGTCCTGTCCAGTAGAGCAAGTCTTTTGAACCAAAATCTTTTATATCTAAGTTATTTAGGCAAACCGGTTCCTATAGACTTTGCCCTGGCACTCCTTACAAAATAGCCACCAGATATAATTTCAGCTCTGCATATTCACGATGGCCGAAGAAACCATGGCCAAGGCTTGATAAAAAAAAAATTCAAGCCTGTGTCTAGCTGAAGTCAAAAATATAGCCCTATAACCAGATAGCGGTAAGTCAGACTCCCTCTGCCTCCAACCCCTTGGGAGATCTCTACTCCTCTCTGTACCCCCTACTCTACCTTTATCCTCCTTAACCAGGTTGAAATACAAGCTATTGTATTGTTGTATATTTTACTTTTCTCAGCTTCATTGTGGATGCGAGTATAACTACAATGTTTCTTATTCTGCTACGTTCATAATTGCCACATTACTACAGCCTTAAACAGATGCGAAAGCACCAGTCTGTTAATGTATGCTATTATTAAAAACCTAATAAAAAAATGTAAAAGAAAATATTTTTGTTCAAAGTTTCATTCACAATAAACTTCTATAGATATATTTATACTAGTGCTGCCATATAAGTTATTTTTTTATCCATGTGTAAAAGCTGCAAGCTTTGCTTATAATTCTATTTTAGTTGCAGAAAGCATACTTCAATACCATTATTTAAACTGAGCACTTTGATTAAGGACAAATATTTACATACGTATTGCAAAGAACCAATGCATTTGTCTTTGTTTTCATCATAAGACCCCATCTGTGTACCAAGTCATTTCACAGGAATGAAGTTGTAAGCAATTACTGAGCCAGGCATTTGCCATTCCAGCAATATTATACATTGTTTATACTGTGATTAGAGCCATATTCCATTATCACACACATATATAACTGTATTAGTCATTTCTCAGTATATATTTAGATTTATTCTCAAAGGAATAAGTAAATAATCACGCTCTGCTGTATTGTATTACACAACTGAATGGCTTGTGGTGTACTAACTCCTGTGATCAATTACACAATAATGGATAGCTACAACGCTGAGCCTCTGATCATTTCTTCTTTCATGATATTTGTTTTGAAGATTATTACGGAGAAGATTAAGATCTTACTAGCTAAAGAATGTGAAATGCTGCCTTAAAACCTAATGTCAGTTCTCTGCTGCAGAAGAGGCAACTTATAAGGGTTATCTTGAATCCCTTTTAAATTTCTGAGATGGTGCTTTATTCATGATAAGACAGCACTAATTGTGTGTTACAAAGGTATGATTTGCCCAATTCACTGTACATTTGTGTTGTAGAACAGTTTGCTTTAAAATGGTTTAGTAATATTTCTTTGGCTTTGCAAAATCCTCTGTTAACAATGCTTATAAACATGGTATACAATACTGCAAACATTTGTAGACATTATATATGATAAAAATGTGTACTACTGGCAAGTATGACAGTGTCACAGGACAATGGTATTTCTAAAGTTGGCATTGTTACAACACGTCAGTGTTAGGCAGGCCATAGATGGTTCAAACCTCGGCCGGTTCAGCAGGAACCACCCAAAATTCGAACCATATATGGGCAGGCAATGTACCAAGTTTATTGATCAATCAACTATGATACAACCAGCCTACTAGATTTTACATGCAATTTTCGCGAGTGGCTGGTATAGAATACAATGGCTCGGCGCGAGGCATTCCCCTGTCAACAACCTAAGGTTGCAGGAAAGAAATTTGCTCTGTGTATGGCCTGCCTTAGTACAGATCTGATTATCATAAAGGTGGCGGTAATCACCTCTGTCACCAACACTTTAGTTGGGAGGTGGAGATAAGGGCATTGGGTGTGCTAGCTGGTGGTGTGCGTTGCAGGTTGAGAAGGTCAGCATGAGAAGGGCAAATACTAGACTTCTGATTTAAGACACCAGTCCATCCTATGTGTGTGTGTTTATGTCACTACTGTTTTCCATATCCCTGTACATTGAGTTCTCTAAGAAACACATCTAAAGGTTGATATAGAAAATGGGGGGTTTGTTTGGGACTTTAAATGAGACACACGGGTTTTAAAAACATGCGTTTTTTTATTGAAGCAAATTTCATCAAGGTAGTACAGTAAACAATCCATACATCTCTTTGTACATATTTATTGGGCACATTGCCTCTACTATAAAATTTTACATATGAACTAGAAACAAATACATATTTCACAAAATTATGAAAATTGACTCCATATATAACAATTTCTGCAGCATAGAACAACTTATGTAATAATTCATACGTCATATATCGGCTCTACGCATTTCGTGAAGTTATTTATCCACTCATCAGGAGCATGCACGTATTGGTAACTGTAATTAATAAAAATGTGTAAATATTATATTTTGCAAAAAAAAAATATATTTTTTTTTTTGCAAAATATAATATTTACACATTTTTATTAATTACAGTTACCAATACGTGCATGCTCCTGATGAGTGGATAAATAACTTCACGAAACGCGTAGAGACAATATATGCCGTATGAATTATTACATAAGTTGTTCTATGCTGCAGAAATTGTCATATATGGAGCCAATTTTCATCATTTTGTGAAATATGTATTTGTTTCTAGTTCATATGTAAAATTTTATAGTAGAGGCAATGTGCCCCAATATATATGTACAAAGAGATGTATGGATTGTTTACGGTACTACCTTGATGAAAATTGCCCCAATAAAAAATGCATGTTTTTAAACCCGTGTGTCTCATTTAAAGTCCCAAACAAACCCCCCATTTTCTATATCACCCAACCCGGGATGGAGGCATATGGCCAATATGACCATTGCCTCATTTAAAGTCCCATTTTTGACCCTTTCAATGCCACATCTAAAAGTTGTTTTTCAAATTCATTCACACTTATGCTGACACCACCAACTGTGGAAGGAAGTTTCACATCCTTACCGCCCCTTATGCAGTATAAGATTGAACTGCCTCTCATTTAATTTCATTGTGCGGCTGTGTATTTCCTTTAGAGATCTTAGGTTACATAGTTTCCACCCAATGTTTGAGTTACCATTTTAAGATTCCCGTCTTACAATCAAATCCCCTCCTAAGCACCTCTCCTCCAGGGAGAAAAAGTTTAATTTTTTGTAGTCATTCCTCATAACTAAGGTCCTCCAGTCCCCTTATTAGCTTTGTTTCTCTTCTCCAGACTCCCTCCAGTTGAAGGATATCCTTCCTGAGGATTGGTGACTGTGACAGACCCCACCAGGACAGGGGCATTTAGAGGAGACTAAGGGCTAGCCTTCTACCCGCAGATTATGGCCCATGGAGGAGACCGGGGATTTTGTCTGCTTCTCCTTTTGGAAAAGAGCTCAGCCTCTGACCCCGTGGAGAAAGCAAATCATTCTCTAATGATGGGCAACAACATGAGAAACGCTAAGAGCGAGGCTTGGATTAACTCTCTGAATAAAGACAATAAAGCTTCCCTTCTGGAGTGGATGGAAAGGTGTAATATTAATTTTGTACAGGCTAACGGTCAGAGGAAATATGGTGGCCCTCCTGCAGACTGGATTGGAGAAGCTCCTCCACTTGGGACAGAAATATTTATCAACAATCTCCCTCAAAAAATCTATGGAGATAAATGAATTCCATTTTTTTCTTATTATGACTTTTCCAGTGGACAGATTACACATGTACCTGAAGACTGCATTTGTAATGTTCTTTGTATATTCAGGGGTGGACTTGTTGCCAGACTGTCTGCAGTGGACTCCCTGATTAATCAAAACATTGTCTGAATGTTTGGCTGTTGATTAGCTTACTATTAATTAGATGTTAGTTGCTAGCTGTTGATTAGCTTACTGTTTATGTTAGCTGTTCATGAGATGTACTGTTAGATGTGCTTATGATATTACTTTTTAAAGTTTGCAATGTGGAGGAATAGAGTGGAGGAAGCTGTATCTTGGCGGAGGCAGCCATGCTGGGTGCCAGGTGGTCCCTCACAGTGACCGAAGCATACACAAGATGTAGCCAAACCAGAGTTTTGTAAAGCGGTGATTATAGTTTTATTTCTTTAGTAAATACCCTTTTTAATGTATGCTAATAGTCTGGTAGCCTTGCTTGCCATTAGGTGCTATTGCTATTGAGCCCTGTAAACAAAAAATTGTTTTCATGAAGCTAAAGGGCTAAGGAAAGACTGGAAACTGCAATATTTAAAAAAATGAAAACAACCTCATTTTTTAACTTTGAGTGGCATAACTACAGGTATAATGTATAGTACAAATATAGATGTAAATATTTTTATGTTAAGCATACAAATATTAAATTATGCACAAATACTATCCTCAATTATACATTTAAACTAATAATATAAATAGCTATGTGCACTATTTAAGGCAGAACTTTAGCTATTTTTGCAGGGTCCTCCCCCCAATGCACATTACCAAACAAAAGTATTAAAAAAAAATAAAAACAATAGGTTTTTACTTTTTAATGTCCTTGCTAAATCCTGGCCTAGGTCACTATGATGTCATGGCCTCCCACATATGAAGACACGCTTAGGGTCTCTGCAAGTTCTCTGGCTTTGGTAAACCCATGGAAATTGTGGTAAACATGGAAAATGCACACTGCCTTGCTACTCAAGCAACTTGTAATTTATGAAACTAATTTAGAGGACCAAGCAGCATAATTGTACATTGAGAAAACCATTAAACATTATTAAAAATGCACTCAAAGCTCTTAACCCAATTTTGCCTCCTCTTTCACCACTTATTTAAATGCCTATTCTTCTACTGTCTCTCCTTTACATCTCTTTTCTTTCTCTTTTTTTTCTTTCTTACTTATTCTTGCAAGAATATCAGGATAGATTACATACTGTATATATCCATATTTTGGCCCAGGAAAATTAGAAGTCCTGAATCATTTATCCTTACTTTAAAAAACATCAAACATCTTTTTTCCAGGGATCTGATTATCTGATACCTTAGAATATTGTATTTGGCTTCAATGTTTCTCCATCTTCTCCATTTCTTCTAATCTTAACCACTTGCCGATCATGTAACGACTATAAGCAGTGACAGTGTGGCTCTGTCCCGCGAATTGCTGCTTATAGTCATCACTCGCAGGCACAGCGCTAAGGTGTCCGTCGGCGACCCGCTATCACCTGTGACAGAGCCAAAATGGCGAACCACCGATGTAAACACGGCGGTTCCCCGTTCCGTCAGGTGGCATGCCAGAGACCTACTGATCCATGTACTCGGATCAGTTAGATCTCTGGTGCCCCTGGCAGCCCAGCCCCCATACAGTTAGAACACACACAGGGAGCACAGTTAACTCCTAGATCGCCCCTTGTTGGTTAACCCCTGCCCTGCCAATGGCATTTATACAGTAATCAGTGGATATTTCAATTTCTGATCGCTGTATAAATGTCATTGGTTCCAAAAAAGTGTCAAAAATGTCCGACATGTTCTCCCCAATATCACAGTCCCGATAAAAATCGCAGATCGCCACCATTACTAGTAAAAAAAAATTGTAAAAACGCCAGAAATTAATTCTCATGGTTTGTTAACGCGGCAACTTTTGCGCAAACCAATCAATAAATGCCGATTGTGATTTTTTTCTACCAAAGATATGAGGAAGAATATAAATCGGCCAAAAACTATAAATACATTTTTTTTTATATATTTTTTTTTTTTGGATATGTATTTTAGCAAAAAGTAAGAAATATTGTTTTTTTTTCAAAATTGTCGCTCTTTTTTTGTTTATAGCGGTGATCAGAAATGATGCAGAGGTGAACAAATACCACCAAAAGAAACCTCTATTTGTGAGAAAAAAAGGACGCAAACTGTATTTGGGTACAACGTCGCACGACCGCGCAATTGATAGTTAAAGCGACGCAGTGCCGAATCGTAAAAAGTACTCTGGTCCTAATGTGGGAAATCCTTCCGGTCCTTAAGTGATTAAACATTTAATTGGACAAAATCATTGTAATCTACCTTTCTTATTATACAGTGGGGGAGATTTACGATACTAAAAATGGTGCACACAGAATCTGGTGCAGATGTGCATAGTAACCAATAAGCTTCTAAATTCAGCATGTTCAATTAAGCTTTGCACAATATAACCTAGAAGCTGATTAGTTAGTGCAATATCCAGTTTGTGCGGCGTGCCATTAGGATTAATGTCCTGCTTTTTTGACAATTAGATGTGAACCAGGCCTTAAGCTAAAAATAACTCCTGCGCTATTTCAAAAGACAATTAAACGATCACTGCTAACACCTACTGTATTCTTACATGTACAATGAAACTAAAATAGTGAATGGTGCTACGCTACCACAATTTACATGTGACTAATACCGTGTCATTGTATTATAACAACCAATGTATTTGTGCCAACATAAAAAAATAAAAATGAAATAAAAGGGTATAAATAATAAATAAAGTCCTTATTAAACACATGTTCTGTCTCTGTGTTATCTCACAATAACTCCTTAGTATTAGTATTTGTGCCAAGCATTAATGCTTTTACAGTGCGTATACATACGTCCTTTATATCTTACACTAAAAATACCAAAAACCAGTGAGACTCCAACACTGTGACAAATAGCAACCACACATGCCACCTCAGTGCTCACAATGCTCTCACCTCACCTATATGACCCACATAAAATGCAAGGTAATATAATGTATGTTGTATATCCACCAGGGCCTCCTATTTGCTTGGATACCTGCCTATGCGCTTGGGTGCCCACTTGCACACTTGTGCTGTTAGCCAGAGAAATTCGGTTTGGTCCCTTAAGGACCATGTTGAGAGATAGAAATAGCTTCCATTGTGTAGTAATGAAAATAAACCCTTTTATTGTTAAAAAAACACACTTACAGGGCTTAAAAACCCAATTGCATATAATAAAATACATAGAAATACTGCCAGTGCTTCAAAAATATTTAATTTTCAGTCCAAGTTGCCCAGGTTCTGCCCTAAGCATTACGTCATGGTCACGTGACTTCATCCATGTTATTGTATCTTTATTGGATGATGTTGCTTTGTTCAAATTTTGCACAAATCTGTTTATCTTTTCTTAAAACTCAATTATTACTTCTAAAAGATAAAAATTCTATACATAAACTAAAAAGGAGATTTTTAATTACAACTGCCATTTACATTTTAAAAATATTAAATAATATAGTGGTATGGCCCACTGCATTTTGCATGCTCATCTTTAGGATTCAACTGATACTAAACAGAAACGTGTAAATTACCATAATTCTATTTTTTTTCCGGCAGTGCTGTTGTGTGGTCACATGATCTTTCCCTGTTCTTTGGCATCTGCAGGGAAAGGTCTTTGGGAGAGGCTTCTGTTACTCTGCTGAGTTATGCTCTCTACAGTGTGAGTCTGTGTCTGGCCAGCCCTAATTGGTGCTGTGCCAGCCACATAACTAAAAAGACAGTTTCAGAAGAGCAATTCAAATTAGATTATAAATATCAAAAACATTTTTTACAGCTCCCAATAAATCTTTATTGAACATCAAATGTTGAATATTTGAATGCTGAATAATTGATTTGTGCATTATTATAGTGTAGGAGCGAAAGGTGATTGACACTAACTTTTATTTTGTTCAGACAGCATCTGCATCCAAGGTTCTTTTTTTGCTTTACATGTATCAGCAATTATATTAGATATAGTTAATACTGATTTATATTAAAACTAAACATTTTGTTGAGTTTATTAGTGAATGTATTTAATCAGCATACTATATCCCACCCCCATAGTGTTTAGCAATAGGAGGACATGGAGCAGGTGGGTGTGTGGGGGGTGTAATTGCTGTATGGGCTCACATGTGTGACACTATAGTCATGTACAAATAAGAAAAAGGAGGAAATTAAGAGTTTAGGAAGGAAATTAAATTGAGCATGCTCTGTATAGGACACAGCTGGTCTACACAATCTCAGGCTGCAGTAGGAACACAGAGAAGATGGGAAGGACAGTTGAAGGCAGGATCAATCAGGTATATTTCACTCTACATAAAACGAATGTTTTAGTCAGGGTTTAATGACAGTCTAAATGGTTCAAGTACAGGCTTGCCTACTTAGAAGGAATCACAAATTATATCTCCTTTTATTTTATCATTGTGTTCAACATGCTACAACCACAGAGCTACTATAGGAAAAATAGGAATAAAGAGTTTTTTTCAGTGCCTCTTGTGGCTATATGAGCACCTAATACTTAACTGTGCCACATCCTAAAGATACAGGTGCATAACAATGAAAATAATGATGGACTTTAACGGCACATAGGAATATTAATTAAAGTGATAATTGATGCCGCTGGGGCAAAGCGACCAGAAACAAGGGATTTTCAAGGACACTGTAACAGGTAAGCAAAAAGGTGTACTACATAGTAGTTATCATTTATTCAATCATGGTTAAAATAATACATAATAAGACCACATTGGAATGATAAAATGACATTTCTTTGATCAAAGAGGAGATAACACAGACGTTTCGCATTTAGTTGCTTCTTCATAGGTAGCTCCTCTTGTTTAGTTCTGTTACATATACAGAAAGAACAAACTACAAACAGTTCACATAACAGCAATGTTTATTATCCCACAATTAGATATGGCATAATGCTCACCCATTTTCTTGCATAAATCATGTGTGCTAAGCTATCGCCGAACCCGCAGGAGGCAGCAGCTGCCAGGGAAGAAAGGTAGTGGTGCCAGAAACAGCTACCAGATCCGATGGGCACTGGACCGGTCAAACAAGCGGGGGCTGTTGGAATGCTGCCTCACTCAAAGGAGGTAGGCAACAAATGACTTAGACATGGCCAGAAACCCCCCCCCCCCCCATCCAGACAGGGTTTTTTTTTCACAAACTGCCACTGCTGAGGGTGTGTGTCTGTCTGGATGGGGGGGTTTGCTGGCAATGTCTGAGTCTATTGTGGGATGTGGACACAAGGAAATCTCATATATTTCAGGTTCGGTCTTTATCTCTTTGTCTGTATATTACGGCACGTAGGAATATATAAAAAATATAATTTTATTGAATATCTTTAAAATCTGAAAACCATCATGGTATAATCAATCAAATAAAAACAAGATGGACAGAAAGTGGATACCCCTATAATATAATTTTACAGGACACAATATGTAGAATAATGGATTAGTGTAATGGATAGCCATATATAGATGTCAGTCCTTCCAGTATTGGGGTACCACTTGTCCTTCTATTGATCAGCTTGACATGTTTCATGACCCCTGATCACTTCTTCAGGAGCTTGATAATACCTATTATAATAGAAACATATAATTAAAATGTTTTCAAAACAAAACAAAACATAATAGCAACATTGCATTACTTGCTGTATGATAAACGGCCCCCAATGCTAGACCCAGGCCACAGGGTTGATCCCCCCCACAAAGATAGAGGAACCACACACTGGCTCATACATCACATGTGGAGACACACCAATGAACTACAAATGCCAGAGATGAAATGAATCATAATATAAAAACATCCAATAGGAGTGACAACACAGATGGAAGTATTCCAGAATTATTGTTAATGGTAATATGCTTACTTATTTTGTATTAAGTATGTATAGTCCTCCTGGGCCATACAGGTTTTCACCCTCAAACTGTTGCTGAGTTGTAAAAAGCTCAACCATTCAATCCGCAACAACAGTTCCTTAGGAGACACACTCAGTATACAAATGATAAAATGGACCCACAGATTGGATACAATTCTTAAATTGGGTACCTATAAATACAATGGTATACAGTTTAGGCCACCAATGGCAATTACAGCAGGGGCAAAAAAACAACAACTTAACCACTACAGATCTGCGCTATAGCCGAAAGACGGCTACAGCACGGACCTGAATTGCTGGGAGGGCGTCCCTGGACGTCCTCCCCTTTGCGCGCTCCCCGCGCACACTCGCAGCTGCCGGCGACGCACTCTCATGCCCGCCGCATGCTGTGTGGGCATGCCCGTGGGTTGGGTGGACTCGATGTCCGCCTGTGACCGCAATCGCATAATAGAGAGGCAGAACGGGGAACCGCCAATATAAACACAGCGGTTCCCTGTTCTGTGAGGGGGGACATGACAGATCTACTGATACCTGTCATCGGGATCAGTGAGATCTGTTATGTCCCTGCCAGTCCAGCCACCACACAGTTAGAATACAGTGAGGGAACACAGTTAACCCCTTGATTACCCCCTTAGTGTTTTGCTATTTTTTTTTTACCAAAAATATGTAGAAGTATATATATATCGGCCTAAACTGATGAATCATTTTTTTTAAATATTTTTTTTGGATATTTATTATAGCAAAAAGTAAACAATATATATTTTTTCAAAATTGTCTTTTTTTGTTTATAGCGCAAAAAATAAAAATCACAGGGGTGATTAAATACCACCAAATGAAAGCTCTATTTATGGGAAAAAAAAGGACGTAAATTTTGTTTGAGTACAACGTCGCACGAAAATGCTCTAGTCAGGAAGGGGGTAAACCCTCTTGGGGCTGAAGTGGTTAAATTCTAACCATGGTGAATTACCCCAAGGTATGGGCCGACATGGTAACACCAGCCATTGCCAGGTATAAACCCAGCAATGACCCGGCCCCAATCTATTGCTACCTGTCCAGTTCCTATGTCCACTATCCAGGGGGGTCTCAGAGCAGATCATCTAAGATGGTGTGAGGGGATTCCTGTCTCCCTCACTTTGCCTAGTAATGTGGCGCTCTGCCGTTGTATATGTGTGTCTCGACATGTGATGTCTCCCAGCCCGGCCGCCATCACGGCGCATATGCGCATGGTCTAGGCAGGCCACTGGGGAATCGCTCGACCGAGCAGGTCGTAGCGCCTGCCAGCCCCGGGCGCACATGGTGGACAGTTGGGACAGCAAGGCCCCCTGCTTGCCATGGACAGGTCCGTAGGCCTCCCCCTAGTGTTGCCACCAGTGGGGATGCCAGAGGATTCTCCATGGCCCAGCAGCCACACATGTGACTGAACCCATGGACCACACTCACAGGAGTGCCCCCAGTGGTCAGATGCAGGCGCACCATGCCAGCCACCCACAACAAGGAGCTGGAAAAGAAGAAAAAGAATGGAGAGGAAGGAGAGGGAGGAAAGGGGAGGGGGAGGAAAAAAGAAAAAGAAAGAGAAAGAAGAGAAAAAAAAGAAAAAAGGGGGGATAAAAAAACGCAGAGCAGTTTGATTGTTGGTGCACAATGTACCCTAACAATACATATACAAGACTAATACTGAAGTCAGTATCTAATGCATGTAACCCATATATTAGTATGCAATCATTTATTCCCTAAATTTGATACATCAAAGTCTTCAATGCCCACCGCATTCATATAGTGACCCACCTCACAACACTCAAAAACAATATCCATAACAATCCTATAATGTAACTGTGTTCTATATTATGCCCATAGGACCCTACCTATTAGAAAAACACAGATCTGCATGTGACATATGAGCCAGTGTGTGGTTCCTCTTTCTTTGTAGGGGGGGTTATCCCTGTGGCCTGGGTCTAGCGGTGGGTGCCGTTTATCATACAGCAAGTGAGTTATTTTGGGGAACACGCAGAGTAATACATTGTTGCTATTATGTTTTGTTTTGTTTTAAAAATGTAATTATATGTTTCTATTATAATAGGTATTATCAAGCTCCTGAAGAAGCGATCAAGGGCTGCAAAACATGTCAAGCTAATCAATAGAAGTACAGGTGGTACCCCAATACCGGAAGGGCTGACATCTATATATGGCTATCCATTACACTAATCCATTATTCTACATATTGTTTCCTGTAAAATTATATTATAGGGGTATCCACTTTCTGTCCATCTTGTTTTTATTTGATTGATTATACCAAGGTGGTTTTCAGATTTTAAAGATATTCAATAAAATTATATTTTTTATATATTCCTACGTGCCGTTAAAGTCCGTCATTATTTTTATTGTTATGCACCATAGGAAAAATAGGGGGGAAAGCTTATATAATCAGCATTGTATGCCCAACTTTGTTGCTGAGACTTTGTTCAGCTTGTATACTTCCTCACATCTTTATGATGGATTTAAATGGGGAGAAACATGACCAGAGGTGCTTTCTTTATTTGTCTGTAAAAGGAATGAAGACTAACCATCAATCCAACAATATGACAAATTGCCATTTGCCAACGTTGTATATTCCATTTCCCTCCCAACAAAAACATGATGATTGATGCAATGATTTACATTTCCTGACAAGGCATTTTGTGAAAGAAATAAAAAACTTGGTGAGGGCATTACATAAATGATAACACTTACTGTCAGGAGTAATAGATGTGAAAGGAGCTTATGGATTTGAAGATTTGTTAGCTAAATAGAAAAGTGAAAGCCCATTTTTTAAAATTAAGGCCTGTTCTTAATGTAAATCACTACCCTGCTCTTAGCGGCCCTGTCTTAAGCTAATGTCTCAAGAGTATTCAGCTGATGCCACTCTGGTTTCAATCCTTATTTTAAACTCTTGCAAGCACAGAGTTTCAGTCTGGGATAGCAGTAAATGTGATGAATGCAATTCTTTATGAGGGTTTCTTGTATAAATTTAAATGAGAATTAATTTGTAAAAGTCAAGAGAATGATATCTGTGGGCATAAAATAGAAATCAGCAATCACTGCAGGCTCCTAAGATGATTTTCAATATTATTTTGCCACCCTATTTTTCAAAATTTAGTTCATTATTTATATGAACTGTAAGTCAGCGTAATCTTTTTATAACATGCATCAAGGGGACAGCAAATAGGCTGTTCACTCTGCAAGGGAATTTTCACTTTGCAAGGGAATTTTCTGTGAGCTTAGTAAATGTAGTGAAGCTTCAGATAATATACAAGCAACAATAACTTGTTTTCTATTTTTTACTTTCATGTAATGTGATTGCATGTCATATGATTGGGTATTCTTTGCAAAATGAATTGGGAATTCTTTGAAAAATTAATTTCACTACCAAATTCCATTTTAAAGTAAACCTACCATAGTATATAAACACCATTATGTTCCCAAACTTTCTTAACCTCCACAATTTTCTTTTAGATATCTTCTTTCATTCAACTGAGTTTCCCTCTTCAAAGCGTGACTAACAATTGCAGCAAATCTATTGAACTGAGGAAGAGGTGTTGATTGAAACACTTTATTAGGATGAAAACGATTGTGATGTGAAATCTGTTTATGATCAATTGGTCTAACATACAGGTCACTAGTTTAAAAGTTTTATGAAAGATTAAAAGAGAAGTATGGGTTTGGGCTTTTTTTAATATTCATACTTACTTCGGTGGATGCAGCATGGGTCCGATGCTGCATCTGTCCCCCGGCGCCTCTGCACTGAGAACTGAGTGATCGAACACTGCTGATTGCTCGGTTCTGAAAGCTCCCCGAGCAGAGAGCTGGTCACTGTTAGTCACAGCTCTCTGCTCTGCCCCCTCCTCGCTCATTGTAGAACCTAGCTGTGGAGGGGGCAGCCGGAACAGTCTCTCAGTGGCTCAATGAGAGGCTGAACCGTGGTCAGTCCAGGCACCTGGCGGATGCAGACTTTATTGTCGCGATTACGTGGTACCTGGACTGACTTCTGTGACGTCAGCAGAGAGCAGACTTTAGCCCACTCTCTGCTGAAAATGGGTCACAGGAGTGCAATTCATTTTGCATAGGAGAAGTACAGCCAACCAAGCTTTGGCTATACTTCTCTTTTAACAGAGAGGTCAGGTCTTCTTCACAAATTGTAAAAATAAAATAAAGCTATTCCAAAATGCTCATGTATATAAACAGACTTTCAGCCATTTCCTTTTGACCCATAAAATCCTGTGATCTGAGAAAATCAAATGAGGGGTTCAAATAAGATACTGGCACAGCTGAGAGCTACGTTCAAATTCAAATGAAACAGACTGGTTACAGGCTGGGGTCAGTGTGCTATTGCAGGGGGTCAGGAAGCATAGCTCAATGTCCCCTGTCTATAAACAGCCCTTGAGTCCTGACATGACCCCCTGGTTGTGGCACCACTCTGGAAGTCCCATTATGGACCCTCATAGCTCACACCTAAGTACTGGTCTTCTGCAGTGCAGAAGAGGCCCAGGAGGAATTCCCATCTTGGCAGGACCCATAGAAAAGGGTACCCCTTCCTTTACATGCTTCTCCCCCTCCCGTTCATCCCAAATACATGAGCCTTTGGTGGCCTCATCTAGTGATGTGCCTACCACAGAAGCCATTTGGTCACTTTATTGCTGTATTCTCTCGCCAGGAATTTTCTAGACATCTCTTTCCCTTGTGACTTCAAAGCCTCTGTAACAGTGCAATTCTGTTTTTAATGTAGAAATTGCACTTTTTGGATATTGTAAATCCACCTTTTTAAATGCACAGCTCCTAGCATTGAAAGAATATACCCTGGATGGATTCTTTAAACCATTTCACTGTGTAAAATCTTCTGGGGATAATTGTGGGGGTCAATGGTGACATTGTGGTAACCGGTAGCAGTGGATGTGAATGAATAAAGTCTGTACCTAGAGTGGCAGGTTGATATGTGAATGAAAAACAAAGCATCCTGTGAGTACATTTTTAAATATTATGATTTGCAACTATTTCAGGGATGATGCCAATGTGAACATTTGATTATGTATATATGGCATGCCTCCTTTCTCCTCAACTATTAAGTGGTTCAGGAGAGGGCATTCGCTCATCCCCCCTTTCCTTACCTACCAGGCTGCATGCTCAGATAAGGGTCTGGTATGGATTTTGGGGGGACCCCAAGCCATTTAAAAAAAAAATTGGCATGTGGGTTCCCCTCAATGTCCATACCAGACCCGGAGGGCCTGGTATGGTTTGGGGGGGGGGGGGAGGCCCATGCCGTTTTTCCCCCTATTTTTTAATGCTGGAAATTCTTTTCATTATATTCAGTGAGGAACCCTGCTGATAGCTGATGACTCATCAGCTGTTAAGGACGTGGTGACCGACCCCTCCATGACAGTTACTGGTTGGTAAGGACAACGGTGGCCGTCCGCTCCTTAACAGCATGGTATTTACTACTGTTAGCAAATACACCAGCTACCACCAGGCATTAAATTGCCACATGTTTTCACTACTAAAATACCTCATTACTTCATAAAATAAATAATGCAGCATTTAACCACTTCAATACTGGGCACTTAAACCCCCTTCCTTCCCGGACCAATTTTCAGCTTTCAGCGCTGTTGCAGTCTGAATGACTATTGCGCAGTCATGCAACACTGTACCCATATGAAATTTTTATAATTTTTTTCACATAAATAGAGCTTTCTTTTGGTGGTATTTAATCACCTCTGGGTTTTTTATTTTTTGCGCTACAAATGAAAAAGGACCGAAATTTTTAAAAACAATGCATTTTTCTTCGTTTCTGTTATAAAATTTTGCAAATAAGTAATTTCTCTTCATAAATTTTGACCAAAAATGATACTGCCACATTTTTTTGGTAAAAATAACCCAAATCGGGGTTTATTTGGTGTTGGCGGTGATGGCAGACAGACAGATGTTTTGTGCACTGTGACAGATGTGACGGGGACAGACAGATGTTTTGTGAATGGTGACAGATGTGACGGGGACAGACAGATGTGACGGGGACTGTGACAGATGTGATGGGGGACATACAGATGTTTTGGGGACTGTTTTATGGGGACACTGACATGTATGTGGACAGGGCTATCAGTGGTGCTTGATGCACTGTGTGGGGGGCGATCTGTGAGAGCTCTCTGTATGAAATCATTTTCATACAGAGAGCCTGTCACTGAGCTCGGCGGGGGGGGGGGGGGGGAACTGACACAGAGACACGTGTCTCTGTTTACATTGTGTCACATGATCAGGAGGGCCAATCACGGCACCCATATCCCGATCTGTGCTCGGCTGGATCCTGTGATCATAATGATCACAGAATTGAGCCGCAGCACGCCGTGTGGCCACGCTGCGAGCACCTGTTCTGAAAGACGTAAATGAACATCCAGTCAGAATGGCGTGGCTCCCACCCGGCCGTATATATACAGTGGCCGGGTGGGAGGTGGTTAAGTAGTGTTATTTAGTGAATGCCAAAAAACTTTTTGAAAAACGCTATGAGATATTTTACCAAAAGTTTTAAATAAGATAATACTGCTTTGTGAATGGAGCCAGGGGCTGATTTTGTATCTGAACATAAAAACCATAGTGCACAGTGCTCTGTAAAGAGCAGGACAGATAGTTGCTAAACCCACTTGTTTTTTTGTGTGGAAATAATCAGTGGTTACCTTGCATATCTGAAAAAATATATGGTAGCTACTTTGTTGTGTGCAGAAGAATGTGAGTGAACAGTGCTGTGTAATGAATAGGGTGGCTGCTAAAACTCCATTTTGTCTGTGTTTGTGCATATAAGGAAGGGTTACCCCTGTTAGTTTTTGCAATCATTGTACCATTGAGGATATTTCTCTCCACAATCTGTCCCACTACAACAGGAAGTAAGAGGAAAACCTTCCAAAGTGAGGGAATCATTGGTTGTCACTAGGGTCATGAGAACTTGTGTCCCCATCAGAATATTTCCCCTCTGTTCCGGTTCAGATAACAACTCAAAATTTGGGATTTTCTGTCACTCTCAATAATGATTTACAGGACAAATAGAGAGGGTGAATCTCCCTAACAGGGACACAGACGGCAATAAAATCTGCCAGGTGTAGGGATGGGGCCCCAGTTCGAGTCGAACACACGTTCGACTCGGACATGGGGGGGTTTGCCTGTTCGGCGCATCCCGAACATTATGGGGCGTTCGCAGGAAATTCTAGTGCCCCATAATATATTCCAAATGCCACCTGCTGATTGGCCAAAGCATGCACATGACCTTTGACATGACACTTTGGCCAATCACAGGGCACTCTGCTGTGAGAGCTATGATTGGCCAAAGGCAGGGTGCCTTAAGCCAAACACTGCTCAGCAGCCACTATCCACAGCCACACTATATAAAGCCGCTCGTACAGCAGCTCTTTGTAGTGTGATTATAACGGTGGATTAGAGAGTGAGCTTAGCTAGCGGTGGCAGGCAGTTTAGTGTAGCCAGTTAGTAGTGAGAGATAGATAGTGCGATTCCTGTATACAGTCAGTTAGTGCAGGTAGTGTAGTGTAGAGAGTGATATATAAACAGCTCAGTCAGTGGATAGTATATAGTGTCCATTCAGGCAGTGCAAGAATATATATGTACCTTTCTAGTGTATATATATGTATATATATATATATATAATGCAATGCCTTTAGTGTAGACTATGTACAGCTCAGTCAGTGTATAGTATATAGTGTCCGTTCTGGCAGTGCAAGAATATATATGTACCTTCCATAGTATATAATATGCAATGCCTTTAGTGTAGACTATATACAGCTAATTCAGTGTATAGTATATAGAGTCCATTTAGGCAGTAAAAGAAGAAAAAATATATATAGTCTAATATATATATATATATATATATACAGTGTTTTGAGTGTACACTATATATCAGTGCATTCAGGGGTGTACGGTATATAGTACACTTGAGGTGGTGTATTAAAATATATACAGTCTAGTATATATATATATATATATATATATATATATATATATACAGTCCTGCTCACCATTATTGGCACCCATGAAGTTTATGTACATATTGTGGAATATCTACTGAAGAAAATGTATCAAATTAACCAACATATTACTACAGATAGCTTGTGTTTGACAAAAAACTGTAAATGATAAATAACATTTAAAAAGATAAACATTATGAGGAAAACAGAGAAAACCATAATGCTTGCCTTGTCAGTGGTATTGGCACCCTTTGCTGCAAATCAGTATGGAAACCCAATTTGGCTCACCTGTTGCAGATCTCAAATGAGGATCACCTGTGATGAATTGCCTCCACCCATGTGACCCAAATTAGCCAATAAATGAACATTTTGGTTTTATAAAAAGCCACCTGTTATTCCCT
>BLSH010162857.1:2286959-2345096 GCA_018402905.1 Glandirana rugosa
TGACTACCATTTCCACCTGATCGGTTCGTACAGAGGTCTGGATTTGGGTTTACCTTCCGCCTCCTCGCGTTCCAGAGATTGTAGGTGGTCGAGGCACTACAGTAGTACCTCCTCACCCTCTCCTAAGGTCACCGTTGGACACTTCGAGACCACTTGAGGTACGGGTTCTCCCAATTCCGTCACGACCTTTTATTACCACCGGTGTGTTTTATAACTGTGAAACCGGGGTTATACCTGTAATAGTGAATCCCTACATGAGTGAAAACAACGGTCAGTAAATCTGTGATTACCGACACACAACTTAATAAAACTCCCCTGTAACTTAACTGTGTTGGTTTTCTTCTCCACCTCGTCGGCTAGTCTAAATAGTGCCCTATGAGCAGCCTTGTGTTGTTTTAGTCTTTATAATAATTTTTGTGTATCAGCTCTAAGAAGGGGCCAATATTTTTTAATAATATTTCTGATTTTGTTGTGTTCCGACGAGTATCCCGTGATAAATCTGATCGGCTGCTCCACCTCTTCTTTTGGTTGTGTCAATTCAATGTCCCCTCAAAATAATTCAACACACAGCCATTAGTGTCTAAATGACTGGCAACAAAAGTGAGTACATCCCTAAGTGATAATGTCCATATTGGGGCCAAAGTGTCAATATTTTGTGTGGCCACCATTATTTTCCAGCACTGCCTTAACCCTCTTGGGCATGGAGTTCACCAGAGCTTCACAGGTTGCCACTGGAATCCTCTCCCACTCCTCCATGATGACATCACGGAGCTGGTGGATGTTAGAGACCTTGCGCTCCTCCGCCTTCCATTTGGGTTTAGGTCTGGAGACATGCTTGGCTAGTCCACCTTTACCATCAGTTTCTTTAGCAAGGCAGTGGTCTTGAAGAAAGGGGATCATGCTCTGCTTCAGTCTGTTACAGTGCATGTTGGCTCCCTCAATGAACTGTAGCTCCCCAGTGCCGGCAGCACTCATGCAGCCCCAGACCATGACGCATCCACCATCATGCTTGACTGTAGGCATGACACACTTGTCTTTGTATTCCTCACCTGGTTGCCACCACACACGCTTGACACCATCTGAACCAAATCTCATCAGACCACAGGACATGGTTCCAGTAATCCATGTCCTTAGTCTGCTTGTCTTCATGAAACTGTTTGCGGGCTTTCTTGTGCATCATCTTTAGAAGAGGCTTCCTTCTGGGACAACAGCCATGCAGACCAATTAGATGCAGTGTGCAGCGTATGGTCTGAGCACTGACCCCCCACCCCTTCAGCCACTGCAGCAATGCTGGCAGCACTCATACGTCTATTTCCCAAAGACAACCTCTATATATGATGCTGAGCATGTGCACTCAACTTCTTTAGTCCACCATGGTGAGGCCTGTTCTGAGTGGAACCTGTCCTGTTAAACCACTGTATGGTCTTGGCCACCATGCTGCAGCTCAGTTTCAGGATCTTGGCAATCTTCTTATAGCCTAGGCGACATTTATGTGGAGCAACAATTCTTTTTTTCAGATCCTCAGAGAGTTCTTTGCCATGAGGTGCCATGTTGAACTTCCAGTGACCGGTATTAAAGAGTGAGAGCGATAATACCAAATTGAACACACCTACTCCCCATTCACACCTGAGACCTTGTAACACTAGAGAGTCACATGACACCGGGGAGGGAAAATGGCTAATTGGTCCCAATTCAGACATTTTAACTTAGGGGTGTACTCACTTTTGTTGCTTGCAGTTTAGTCATTAATAGCTGTATGCTTAGTTATTTTGAGGGGACGGCAAATTTACACTGTTATACAAGCTGTAAGATCGCTACTAAACATTGTAGCAACGTGTCATTTCTTCAGTGTTGTCACATGAAAAGATATAATAAAATATTTACAAAAATGTGAGGGGTGTACTCACTTTTGTGAGATACTGTACATAAGTATTCACAGCCTTTGCTCAATACTTTGTTGAAGCCCATTTGGCTCCAATTATAGGCTCAAGTCTTTTTAAGTATGATGCTGCAAGCTTGGCGCACCTATTTTTGGGCAGTTTCTCCCATTCTTCTTTGTAGGACCTGCATCAGGTTGCATGGGGAACGTCGGTACATTTTCAGATTTCTCCAGAGATCACAGCATGATGTTGCCACCACCATGCTTCACTGTGGAGATGGTATTGGCCAGGTGTTGAACGGTGCTTAATTTCCTCTAGACGTGACTCTTGCCATTCAGACCAAAGAGTGTGAAAGAGTGTGAAAACAGCCTAATATCCCTTTTTTGTAAGTGCTAATATGCCCATTGCAAAAGCACAGAGTATATGTTGTTTAATACTGACACATACTTGACTGTGGAGCCCATGATGATGAGGGTGATTTTGTGCGCAATTCCCGTCCAAGCTCTCCTGGCAGTGGGGACAAGGACTGCGAGGGCAGTGGAAGAACACAGGTGCCAGGAAGCTGTTGTAGTGAGCTGAAGCTTGGAAACACAGGAGTCCTTATAGTGGCAGAATGGAGTCTGGTCACAAGCCTTGTTCAACAGCAGCCAGGCAGCCAGGCAGCCAGGTGCCGGGTCAGGATCAAGATTAATGTCAGAAACAGGCACATGTTGGTAACGTGTTGGCAGTGAGGTGTGAGTGAGGCAGAGACATAGTCAGAAATCCAACCCGAGGTCAGTAACACAAGCAAGCAGCAGACATATCAGCCAGGGGTGATCCAAGAGAGACACAGCCAGGTCAGGAACAAGGTTAGCAGATTTTCAAGAACCAGGAACAGAGGAACCATAGCTGAAGACAATCCAGCACTGAGGTCAGGCAGACTCTCAGTTTAAAGAGGCTGCTAGGCACCATAATCTGTGGATGTGTGCTAACACGTATGCTTACGTGTACACACACACATACCCTAACGTATGTGCCAATGCTCATCCGCATGCCAATTCTAGTCCTTACCCATCTGGTTAGGCTTCTATACTCACGATCCTGTACATGCGCATAAGAATAAGCACACACTGCATGGAAATGAGCATCTGCTGTACGAGATCACTATCAAATACAATGATCTGTTCCTCTTTCAGCTTCTGCTGGCATTGCTCTACAGTCTGCAAGAAGGCTGCTGCTCCCTCTGCTGATGGCACAGACTCTGTGCACACTGATGCTCTGGGATGGTGGGTCTGCAACCCAATGATCATGATCTGGGATTGCCAACCCACCATCCCAGAGCATACAGTAGGCATGAGCTTCACTGATTTCAGGTTGTGGGCCGCATCAGAGGGCCCTGCAGGCCATGGGTTGAGCACCCCTGGCCTACAACAACAAAAGCAACTTTGTAAATTGGTCTTTGCAACACAGTCCTTAAAAAAGCAGCAAAATGTGCTTAGATTGGCCAAAGTCTAGTACACAATGAGGTTGATTTACTAAAGGAAAATAAACTGTTCACTTTGTCCAACCTTACATTGCAAAGTGTACAGCCTATTTGCCTTTAGTAAATCAACCCAAGTGAGTACCACAAACTTTACAGCAGGAGACCTGCTTTACGCAATTTACTTGAGGTGATTGTAGTCATATTATTAAACTTTAAACTACTCAGGAAAGGAAAACTTTTGAATTAAGAATTAGAGAGGGGCCAAACATCGCAAAAAGTGCAGACCCAAACACAGAAACCCATTGAAGTCTATGGGACCTGAACTTGAAAAATCAAAAGCCCCCATTTTGAAGCCTTATATGCACGTTATTGGCCATAAAAGGGTAAGGGGGCCTGGGTGTTACCCCGGGGACATGTATTAATGCAAATTGTTTTTGAAAAAAGATAATTTTTAAAGGAGCAGTGATTTTACCCACTTCAACCCCAGAAGGTTTTACCCACTTCATAAACAGAGCACTTTTGCAATTTGGCAATGCACTGCTTTAACTGGTAAATGCGTGGTCATTGCTGTATCCAAACAAAATTTGTCAAAATGTATTCAGCTACATTTCAGAATTTCAATAAGCGTAGATTTATTTGTTTATAAAAATTATAGCGCCTACAAACATTTACTGGAATTTACGCAGCTTTTAGTTTTTGACTGCATATCTTATTTCTTGAGGTGCTAAAATGGCACGTCAGTACAACCCCCCCCCCCCCAAATTACCCCTTTTTGCAAAGTAGCCACCCTAAGGAATTTTCTGAGAGGCATGTTTAGCCCATTCAATATTTTATTTTCACAAGTGATTGAAAAATGAAAAATGGAAAAAAAAATTATATATTTTCTTACACAAACTTGTCACTGAAATGATATATTGCTCACACATACAATAGGTATGTGTGGAATTACACCCCAAAATACATTCTTCTGCTTCTCCTGAGTACGGAGATACCACATGTGTGAGACTTTTTGGGAGCCTAGCCGTGTACAGGACCTCAAAATCCAATCACCGCCTTCAGGATTTCTAAGGGCGTAAATTGTTGATTTCACACCTCACTACCTATTACAGTTTCAGAGGACATGAAACGCCAAGATAGCAAAAGACCCCCCCAAATGACCCCATTTTGAAAAGTAGACACCCCAAGCTATTTGCTGAGAGGCAAGTTGAGTCCATGGAATATTTTATATGTTGCCACAAGTTTCAGGAGTATGACATCAATGAAATCAACAATTTACATGCTTAGAAAGCCTAAAGGCAATGATTGGATTCGGGGTCCTGTATGCAGCTAGACTGCCAAAAAGTCTCACACAAGTGGTATCCCCATGCACAGGAGAAGCAGCAGAATGTATATTGGGGTGTAATTTCACATATATCCATGGCATTTTTGAGCAATATATCATTTAAGTGACAACTTTGTGTAAAAAAAAAAAAATTGTCATTTTGCCGAAACTTGTGGCAAAATATAAAATATTTCATATACTCAACATGCCTCTCAGCAAATAGCTTGGAGTGTCTACTTTCCAAAATGGGTAATTTGGGTGGGTTTTGTGCTATTTTCACATTTCAGGGCCTCCAAAACTCTGATAGGTAGTAAGGAGTTAAATCAACAACTTACACCCTTAGAAAGCCTGAAGGCGGTGATTGGTTTTTGGGGTCCTGTACGTAGTTAGGCTCCCAAAAAGTCTCACAAATGTGGTATCCCTGTACTCAGGAGAAGCAGCAGAATGTATTTTGGGGTGTAATTCTACATTTACCCATGCAATGTGTGAGCAATATATCATTTAGTGATAACTTTGTGTAAAAAAAAGGAAAGAAATGTAATTTTCCCGAAACTTGTGGCAAAATATAAAATATTCCATGGACTCAACATGCCTCTCAGCAAATAGCTTGGGGTGTCTACTTTTCAAAAAAAGTCATGGGCAGGGGGGTTAAACTGTCCTGGCATTTTATGCCCAACATTAGAAGCGTATGCCATACATTACCCACTCCTAAACATGTAATCAAGTACATGTCTGAGAAATATACGCACCTCATCCCTTAATTTAAAGATAATAGAACAGACGGTGGGATTTTGATGGTGCAAAGACAAAAGAAGTTTCATCAGAAGCTTTTTCATAAAAATCTTAAAAAAATGTTTACAAAATCTAAAATCATTTCATCATCAATGAAAAAATGAACATATACAGTAACCATGCAGTAGATTTCATTTTTTTCTACATGTTTCGCCAGGCTAAGGCTTCTTTGGGAGACTTTAAATGATTTGCACATTGCATGTAGATGGCACTACAATCAAAAAACTATTTTAGAATATAACAAAAACACATGCACACATGCGGAAGGGGGGACATCTCCTCCTACTGCTTGTAAAAGCAGTCTAGCAGCTAATTAGCCGCCAGGATTGCTATTAAATGAAAGCTAACTGCTGGCTGAAAAAAATATACCAAGATGATGCCTAAACCTGCAGGCATCATTCCGATATAACCACTCAAACGCCAGCAACACACCAGTATGTTGCTGGTCCTTATTGGGCATATATTGTAATGTTCTTTTTTTTTCATGCAGCCTGCAGGCTGAACAAAAAAATAGAACTTAACAGATTTCTCCATTCCACCATTAGAATACCGCCCTGCATCCACCCACTTCTAATGATGGGCATGCATGCACTGTTCCCATGGGCTGAACGAAAAAAAAGGAACGATTGATGTTGATGAAGAAATCTCTGCCAAGAAAAGTGAATAAAAATATATGCCGAAGCATAGGGGTGATCCGCCCCTATGTCCACCCCTGCCCCTATGCTTTAGCATATATGCTTTTTTTTTAACTGCGGTGGTGAAATCACCTTCTACAGGGCTGGAGTTACAGATTTACGTATTGTGAGAGCTACCCCTGTTGCTGTCAAAATAAACAAATCAGTGCTGCAGCTGAATGGCGTACCTGCAAGGCAAACAATGGTTAACAATAAAACACAGTATCAATAAAACATTAACTCAATAAAACAACTTTTTTTATTGCAATCTGTGCCAAAAAAAGAGTAAAAAATATATGGTGAAACATAGGGGCAATCCACCCCATGTCCACCAAGCCCCTATGTGTCACCATATATGCTCTTTTTTTAACTGAGGTGATGAAATCACCTCCTACAGCGCTGGAGTCATGGATTTACATATCGTGAGAGCAAATCCCATTGCTGTAAAAATAAACAAATCAGTGCTGCAGCTGAATGGCGTACCTGCAAAGCAAACAATACTTAACAATAAAATACAGTAACAGTACAGTAAAACAGTAGAATGACATGCAAAGCAAACATAAAAAACACACTAACAATAATAATTACAGTATATCATAAAATGCAGTAAAACAGTAAGAGTAATAAAACGCCAATTATTTTTGGCTTTTTTATTTATTTTAATTTTTATTTTTTTTTTACTCTTTTATGATAACTATAAATGTTCCAGGCTAGGGTCTCTCAAAATGCGATGGCCATCTCATCTTTTGAGTCCGTGTGTGAAAGTGTGCCCTAGGACTGTGCCGTGCTGTACCCTATGCTAATACTCCACTAGTGTGTGGTAGTGAAGGAAACAGTCCCCAATGCAGAGACCAGGTTGGCCAGGACAGGAGGAACAAAAATACCCGGTGTCACGTCCATGTTAGCATTTTCCACAGACACGACATCTTCTTTGGGATGCTCTTTGGCTAAAGGTACCAGGGAGGACATCCGGAAAATGCCTCTCATGCAGGACACAGAAGGACACAGAAGGGCTGTGATGATCTCTTCCTGGAATTTTAGGAAGGATCCGCTACTTCATGACGCTTTGTATAGTACATAAGCGTTGAACAGAGCCAATTGGAATAAGTATGCAGACACTTTTTTGTTCCAGTGTCTGGCCTTTTGGGCAGTTAAGTATGGCCCCATCATCTGATTGTTGAAGTCCACCCCTCCCATTTTAAGGTTGTATTTGTGGACACAGAGGGGCTTCTCAACAACACCAGTCTCTGTTACAGTTTGAACTGCCGTGTCTCCTTGAATGGAAGACAAAACAAAAACGTTCCATTTGTCCTTCCATCTCACTGCATGAAATATAATGGACCTGTCTAAGTCAGGTATTTACAAGCCATTGGGGAAAGCCTCAGCGATTAGATCGCACAGTGCCACATGCACCAATTCTTAATTGAAAGAGTTGTCTAAAAAGTGGTACACTTGTATAAAAATTGACCAAGTATAAATGGTAACCCTTTCGGAATAATGGTGACACCAAGTCTCAAACAAACTTGCCGCTGCTCCCTATGTAGTCTGGGCAGTCACAGGACTCCACAGTGCTATCTTTTACCTCGTAAACCATTAAAACTACATGTATAGCCTGTTGCCCTGTCACAGAGCTTATACATTTTGACCCCATATTTGGCACGCTTGCTGGGTAGAAACTGTTTGAAAACAAGGCTTCCAGAAAACATAATCAGGGACTCATCTTGATTGGGAATAAACAAGGCTGCAAATTTTTGGTTGAAGTGGTTTATGAGGGGCCGAATTTTGTGGAGCCGATCATATTCAGGAAAACACGGGCAGAAAACATGGGCATATGGTGAATTGGGTCAGTGGACAAATATGACCGCAATTCACTCTTTTTAGTAATGCCCATGAGGAGGGATAGGCCCAGGAAGGTCTTAAATTTGGGAACCGTTATAAGTTTGCAGCCAAATTCTCTGACAAGGGTCAAATTTGGATTTGCGGTGATAAATTGACCAGCATATAAATTGCTTTGGTCCATAATAGATCTGTAAATATCTTTTGTGAAAAACAGCTCATAAAAGCCAAAGGGAGTTAAATATGCTGTTTCCACCTGAATTCCGGGTTGGCCAGTGAATGGGGGAAGTACGGGTGCTCCAGAAGTGGTGGGCTGCCAATCAGGATTTGCAAGCACATCCGGAAGGGCACTATGGGCTTGGCGGCTGCGGGATACTACTTGTGCTAGTCACCACACCAGCTTGAACTGCACTTTTGGGACTCGCCATGTCACCAAGTGTCACTGCAGTGCTGGTTTGTATCAGGTACTTTAGGTGCTGGAGGCCAATAGAGAGAGGGTTTCCTTTGCAGCTAAGTTCCAGACTCCCCTGGAGATGAGACAGAAAGAGTCAGGCCCAAAATAGCACAAGTCGCCTGCAGAGTCACTTGCAGAGAAGGCTCAGGGACACTGCTAAAGAGCTACAGGGCTGCTGCAGGCAGATGGTGCCTGTGAGATGTAGCAGGTAACTAGGGTCACTAAGACAGAGGGTAGTCAGTACAAGCCAGGGTTCAGTGCCAGCTAGGTAGCAGAGGAGACAAGGTCAGATGGAAGCTGAGGTCAAGATAGGTAGCAAGCAGAGGAGATCCTTTAAACAAGCTGAGGTTAAGGTCAGGAAGCAGGCAGGAGACAGTTCTGGTAATCAAGAATCACAGGAAACAAGAAACACGGGAATGTTGGTAACAGATGAAGATCAAACAGCACTTCAGCCAAGGGCTGGCTTCCTTATAAAGGCCCATGTGATGTGCTGGCGGAGATGCTGGGTGCTAGAGTCCTCCTGCTTTGACAGATGCTGGGTCCTATAACCCTCCTGTTATTGGTACCCTGACAGTGCCCCCCATTCGGCAGCCTCCGGATTTTCTTGGAAATCTGGCATGGAATTCCTGAAGGATGTTGATCTTTGGTTCCCAGGAACCTTCTTTTTGTGGATACCCCTTCCACTTGATTAGATGTTGGATTTGCCTGCCTTGTTTTTTGCAGTCCAATACTGACTCCACCTTGTATTCTGTTTCTTCCCCAACAGTTACTGGTGGCGGAAGTGGTTCCATTCCCCCGGGAATGGATCCAGAATGGCCGATTTAAGGAGAGAGGCATAAAAAACTGGGTGAATCCTATAAGAATCAGGCAGGGATAACTAGAATGCCACTGAGTTTACCTCACGTTTGAATGGAAACAGTCCGATGTATGTTGGCCCCAGCTTCTTTGATGGGCATGGCAATTTCAGATTGGCCATTGACAGCCATACCTTATCCCTGACTTTAACCACTTCATGTAAATCACCATATATATATACGACGGTCAGGAGAAGTGGATTTACCAGGGTATAGCCTGCAGCTACAGGCTATACCCCGATACCATTTTTTAGAGTGGACAGTTGGCTATCTGGTGATGATGGTCAATCCGGTTCTGGAGCCACTCAGCAGATATCCCAGGCAGCGGGAGGGGACATCCCCCCTCCCGCCGCCTTCCGCCGCTCTTCCCCAGCCTCCCGTCCAAATTAGAGACCAGAGCATCCATCCGTTGCGTCCGCCGGCTGTGAGGAGTCCCCATAGAAGCTTGAATCAGCTCCGATCAGTTCTCCTCCTGAAATTCCAGAAACGATGTCACAACGTTTACTTGGCGGCCAATGGCGCAGATTTAAAAAAAAAATACAGTATTCAGAATCGCTGTTTTTGGTGATCTGAATACTTTTAAGTGCAAAGGAGGGATCGGGGGTCCCTCCATAGTGTACCTGTCACCACTTATTACTGTCACAAAGGATTTTTACATTCCTTCTGACAGCAATACAAGTGATCAGATTTTTTTTGAAAGGAACAGTGCTTAAAAAATAAAATAAATAACCAAAAAAGATTTTACAGTGCCCCCGTCCCCGCGAGCTCGCGCAGCAAAGAAAACGCATACGTAAGTCGCATTTGAAAATGGTGTTCAAATTACACAGGTGAGGTATCGCCACAATCTTCAGCGTGTGAGCAATAACTCTAGCAAAATACCTCCTCTGTAACTCTAACCTGGAAACCATTACAAAATATTTAAAACATTGCCTATGGAGATTTATATATACCGTCGTTTGTTGCCATTCCACAAGTGTGTGCAATTTTCAACCTTAACATGTTTAGCATCTATTTACTCAGTGTAACATCCTCTTTCACAATATACAAAAAATTGGGCTAACTTTACTGTTTTCTTATTTTTTAATTCAAAAAAGTGTATTTTTTCAAAAAAAAAAATGCATTTGAAAGACCGCTGCGCAAATACTGTGTAACATAAAATATTGCAATGACCTCTATTTTATTATCCAGAGTGTTTGATAGAAAAAATATATATAATGTTTAGGGGTTCTAAGTAATTTTCTAGCAAAAAATACTGATTTTAACTTGTAAACAACAAGTTTTTTGTCAAAAAACTTTTTGTAGTCAGTTTGAGCCTTTTGCATGCATTCTTGGAGGGTTCAGTAGTTTTGCTGTATAAACACAAGTCTGTCATGAACAGCAGGTGCTGCCGATTCAGATACAGTTTCAGGAAAGGCAAGAGGGTGGAATCTGTTGTTCCCCAGAACAGAGACTGGTTGGTGAGTGAGTGTAGCGAATTTTTATAGGCAAACTCTGCCAGTGGGAGCAGTGAAGCCCAGTCATCCTGGGTAAAGGCTGAGAAACAGCACACGTATTGCTCCAAAGTTTGATTTGTGCACTCTGTTTGTCCATTGCTCTGAGTGTGGTAGGCCGATGAGAGGCAAAGTTCTACTTTCAGGGCCTTACAGAGAGCTCTCCAAAACATGGAGGAAAATTGTACCCCCAGATCCGAAACAATGCTTCTGGGTAAGCCGTGAAGTCTCACAATTTCCTTGATGAACATGTGGGCGGTTTCAGCTGCTGAAGGTGTGCCCACCAAGGGTAGCAAATGGGCCATCTTTGACAGGCAGTCCACCTCCAACAGGTTGGCGGTAAAACCTTCCAAGGGTGGAAGCTCAATGGAGATAATTTCCCACGGACGGCTAGGAATGGATAAGGGTCTCAACAGTCCCAGGGCTTTGTCTTGTCGCCCTTTCTATGTAGGCACACTGAGCAGGATCTGACATAGGCTCCACATTCATGACTAAGGTTGGGCCACCAGAAGGACCTTTGGATGAGCTCACTTGTTTTACGAGCTCAAAAGTGGCCGACTAACTGGTGGTTGTGATATGTCTTGAGGACCTGAAGCATTGCCTCCTGAGGTATGAAGACCTTATCTTGATGCCAAAGTAATCTGTCTTGTTTCCTGGCCTGTTCACATTTAGGGAATGTTGCAGAGGCTCCTTCAATGACCAATTTCAAGCTGGGTCGAATCAATAAAAGTTCTGAGCTGAAAGAATGGTGCTTGGGGCAGCAGGTTCTGTAGATTCAGGGAACATCCGGGACAAGGCGTCCGCCTTCCCACTCTTGGATCCTGGTGTATATGTAAATGGAAGTTGAATCTAGAGAAGAATAACAGCCATCTAGCCTGTTGGGGTCTTAGACGTTTGGCGGACCTCAGATACTCCAAGTTTTGTGGTCAGTAAAGATCATGATTGGGTGATTGGCGCCCCCCAATAGATACCTCCACTCTTCAAAGGCCACTTTAATAGCTAGAAGCTCTCAGTCACCTACGTTGTAGTTTCTTTTGGCCTGGTTTAATTCCTTAGAACAGAAGACTACTGGGTGCAGTAGAGCTTTTGGGCCCAGACACTAAGAGAGCACCTGTTGCCACTTCAGAAGCATCTACTTTGAGAATGAAAGGGAGTGCTGGGTCCGGGTGTTGCAACACTGAAGCAGAGGTAAACAAGGTTTTGCGTTGTTCAAAGGCTACTTGAGCTTCCTGATTCCAGAGGAAACAAGTATGAAGTCATATGAGTTGAGTAATTGGGGCGATGATGATTGAGAAGCCTTTAATAAATCTCAGATAGAAGTTGGCAAAGCCTACGAATCTTTGGACTCCCTTTCTGTCTGAAGGTACGGGCCAGTCTAGTAGACATGTGCAATTTGTTTCGTTCCGAATTCGTTTTTTAACGAATTTTGACAAATTCGTTAATTGGGAAATATCCAAATTTCTGAATTTTCGAATTTCTGAGTTTTCAGATTTTAGAATTTTGGAAAATTCTGAAATGATAAAATTCTGCAATTCTAAATTTCAGAAATTTGAAATTCGAAATTGGGAAATTTGAAATTTCATACAGTCGGAAATTCAAAAATTCTGCAATTCAAAATATGGAAATTCAAAAATCCTAAAATTCAGAAATTCAAAATTCCAAAGTCCAAAATAAGAATAAAAATCCAAAAATTCAAAAGAAAGAAAATCCGAAAATAAGAAAGAAAATCCGAAAATGAGAATGAAAATCCAAAAATTCAAAAACCTGAAAATCTGAAAATCTGAAATAATATCTAACTAATAATAACTTAACTATTACTAACTATTAAATTATAGGTATTGGAATTTCCTTTCAAATTTGGCTGTTAGTGAACGTAAGGGATACAAATTTATCCAAACTTACGAATTATCTGAAATAATGAATGCTGTATCTAAACAAATTTAACATAACAAATTAATAATAATAAATAATAATAATAATAATATGAATTCTGAATTTTGGAATTTCTGAATTTTCGGATTTTCAAATTTTCGAATTCCAAATGTTTGAATTTCTGAATTTTCGAATTCGGAATTTCCAAATTTTTGGATTTTCCGAATTTTCAAATTTACTAATTCTGAATTTTTGAATTTCCAAATTTTGAAAATTTTCGAATTTCCAAAAAAAAAAAACACAAATGAAACAAATTGATTGTTGAGACCTTCTGGGGATCCATGGAAATCCCTTCAACTGAGATTATAAGCCCCAGAAATTGAATGAATTCTTTCTCAAAATTGCACTTCTCTGCTTTGGTATACAAACCGGCCTGCGAAGGGTGTTCAATACCTTCTTCACATGTTCTCGGTGGAGTTCGAGAGAGGCAGAGAAGATCAGGATCAGGATCTGATTCTGACAGTGAGGCTTCCCCAGCGCTCTCATCTGTGATGCTCAGTATCCTGTAGGCTTCGTCACTAGTGTACCTTTCCTTTGACGTTTTGGCCACTAAATTTACAAGTTTTTTGTACATTGTAAATTTTACAAAAAAGCACTTGCTTGTCAGAGACCGCCTGAATTGCTACAAAAAAATGAACTGCTAGTGCTAGCAGAGATCAGGCGTGACTCTGCTAACGCTGCGGTTTTGTATGCTGTGTATTGGAAGTGACAGTGATCTACTGATCCTGGGGGGGGGCTGGGCGGGGAGCTAAACGCAGGTGCTGGCAGGTGTTGGGGCTGATCCTGCTAACGTCACATTTTTGGGAACACTATACTATTGGGGACGCTAGTATAGTTCTGATCAGATCAAAGATATTGATCCGTTCAGACACTATACTAGTAATGGAGGTATATAGTGTGCGTGTGCGTGTGTGTATGTGTGTTAGTGTTACTGGCAATCAAAGGGTTCAAATCTGATGCTGTCTGGGATTGACACTAACATTAACTGATGCTGTCACCCGTGACACTAATACAGTGATAAGAAAAAAGATCAAGGGGTTAAACCTTTATTAGTGGATATATGGTAGATACCCTGACGCTACAGTGGGGCAAAAAAGTATTTAGTCAGCCACCAATTGTACAAGTTCTCCCACTTAAAAAGATGAGAGAGGCCTGTAATTTTCATCATAGGTACAACTTCAACTATGAGAGACAGAATGAGAAAAAAAAATCCAGAAAATCACATTGTCTGATTTTTAAAGAATTTATTTGCAAATTATGGTGGAAAATAAGTATTTTGTCGCCTACAAAAAAGCAAGATTTCTGGCTCTCACAGACCTGTAACTCCTTCTTTAACCACTTGCCGACTGGCATCTGACGGCGACAAAGTGGTTGGATATCGCAAACCGCGGTCATATGAGGCATGCTCGCATGCTCACTGTGTTCAGTGGGGGCCAGGGAGCGGGTAGGGCGGAATCGATCACCGCCGGCTACCCGCGATGGCTCCCCCCCAAAAGAATGGAGGTCCATGTAAGTAAACACGGATCTCCGTTCTGTTAGAGGGGGAAGGGCTGTGATCACAGCCTTCCTGTATATGGAAGCCGTGATCACTCCCTTCCCCCAGCCAGCCTAGCCCACATACAGTTAGAACACGCCCAGGGAACACAGTTAACCCTTAGAGCGCCCCCTCCAGGTTAACCCCTTCACTGCCAATGGCATTTACACAGTAATCAGTGCATTTTTATAGCACTGATTGCTGTATAAATGCCAAGGGTCCCAAAAAAAGTGTCAAAATGGTCCGACATATCCGCCGCAATATCGCAGTACCGCTAAAAATCACAGATCGCCACCATTACTAGTAAAAAAAAAAATATATATATAAAACCCCCAGAAATGAATTCTTATCATCCGTAAACGCGGCAACTTTTGCACAAACCAATTGCGATTTTTTTTACCAAAAATATGAAACAGAATATAAATCGGCCAAAATCGATGAAAAAAAATGTTTGTGATCAGAAATGACCCAAAGGGGATCAAATACCACCAAAAGAAAGCTCTATTTGTGGGGAAAAAGGACGCAAGTTTCGTTTGGGTGCAAAGTTGCACGACCAAGCAATTGTCAGTTAAAGCGACGCAGCACCGAATCGCAAAAAGTGCTCTGGTCCTAAAGAGTGAAATCCTTCCGGGGCTGAAGTGGTTAAGAGGCTCCTCTGTCCTCCACTTGTTACCTGTATTAATGGCACCTGTTTGAACTCATTATCATTATAAAAGACACCTGTCCACAACCTCAAATAGTCAGACTGCAAACTCCACTATGGCCAAGACCAAAGAGCTGTCAAAGGACACCAGAAACAAAATTGTAGACCTGCACCAGGCTGGGAAGACTGAATCTGCAATAGGTAAGCAGCTTGGTGTGAATAAATGAACTGTGGGAGCAATTATTAGAAAATGGAAGACATACAAGACCACTGATAATCTCCCTCGATCTGGGGCTCCACACAAGATCTCACCCCGTGGGGTCAAAATGATCACAAGAACAGTGAGCAAAAATCCCAGAACCACACGGGGGGACCTAGTGAATGACCTGGAGAGAGCTGGGACCAAAGTAACAAAGGCTATCATCAGTAACACACTACGCCGCCAGGGACTCAAATCCTGTAGTGCCAGATGTGTCCTCCTGCTTAAGCCAGTACATGTCCGGGCCCGTCTGAGGTTTGCTAGAGAGCATTTGGATGATCCAGAAGAGGATTGGGAGAATGTCATATGGTCAGATGAAACCAAAATATAACTTTTTGGTAAAAACTCAACTTGTCGTATTTGGAGGAGAAAGAATGCTGAGTTGCATCCAAAGAACACCATACCTACTGTGAAGCATGGGGGTGGAAACATCATGGTTTGGGGCTGTTTTTCTGCAAAGAGAGCAGGGCGACTGATTCATGTAAAGGAAAGAATGAATGGGGCATGTATCGTGAGATTTTGAGTAAAAACCACCTTCCATCAGCAAGGGCATTGAAGATGAAACATGGCTGGGTTTTCCAGCATGACAATGATCCCAAACACACTGCCCGGGCAACGAAGGAGTGGCATCGTTAGAAGCATTTCAAGGTCATGGAGTGGCCTAGCCAGTCTCCAGATCTCAACCCCATAGAAAATCTTTGGAGGGAGTTGAAAATCCATGTTTCCCAGCGACAGCCCCAAAACATCATTGCTCTAGAGGAGATCTGCATGGAGGAATGGGCCAAACTACCAGCAACAGTGTCTAAAAACCGTGTGGAGACTTACAGAAAATATTTGACCTCTGTCATTGCCAACAAAGGGTATATAACAAAGTATTGAGATGAACTTTTGTTATTGACCAAATACTTATTTTCCATCATAGTTTGCAAATAAATTCTTTAAAAATCAGATAATGTGTTTTTCTGGATTTTTTTTTCTCATTCTGTCTCTCATAGTTGAAGTGTACCTATGATAAAAATTACAGGCCTCTCTCATCTTTTTAAGTGGGAGAACTTTCACAATTGGTGGCTGACTAAATACTTTTTTGCCCCAATGTATAGACTGATGCTGATGCTAACTAGCTTCACCTGTGATGCTAATACAATGATAGAAAAAAAACTGTACATATACTGACACTGTGACAGGGAGTGAAAGGGTTAACTGGGGGTAATCAAGGGGTTAAACCTTTATTAGGGAATACATGGGGGTACCCTAAACCTATCTGGGACTAATGCTAACTACCACTAACTGCCCCTAATGCTGTTTAATATCACAAGTGACACCAATAAAGTGATCAGTAAAAAAATCTGTACACTGCACTTGTTGACACTGCGACAGACAGGGAGTAAAATAGTTAACGGGGGGGGGGGGTTAATCAGGGGGTGAAATTGTGCCTATGTGTCCTGGTGTCAGTGTACTTACTGTTGGATGCTCTCTCCTCGCACGCTGGAACTGAAAGGGCTCCAGGAGGGGAGATGACATAATTTCCTGTGCCTGTGTTTACATTACACAGCCACAGGAGGCTCTGTCATTCGCCAGAACTGATCAGCAGGTCCAGGCCATAAACCCTGGACCTGGCGCATCATGGATCGCGGCGAATGGCCACTGTGAGCGGCCTTTTACCACGTGATCGCTCCGTCAAATGAAGCGCTGACATTTCTCTCCCCTCTCTGCACCGATCAGTGCATTGTGAGAGGAGAGGGGGGAGAAAGGACGTGCTGCAGCGCTGTGGGCGAAGTGTAATGCCCACTGCGCTACTAAATGACAGAGTGCAACCCCCACCATCCATCCAGCCTCACCAATCACCCAGCCATCCTCACCTCATCCATACTCACCCACCCAGCTATTCTCATTCCATCCATGCTCACCCACCCAGCCATCCTCACCCCATCCATGCTCACCCACCCAGCCATCCTCACCCCATCCATGCTCATAAATCCATGCTCAGCCACCCATCCATGCTCACCCATCCAGCCATCCTCACCCAGCCATGCTCACCCATGCAGCCATGCATGCTCACCCAGCCATCCATCCATGCTCACCCACCTATGCTCACCCATCCATCCATCCATGCTCACCCACTCAGCCATGCTCACCCATCCATCCATCCATGCTCACCCAGCCATCTGTGCTCACCCAGCCATCCATTCATGCTCACCCAGTCATCCATCCATGCTCACCCACCCAGCCATGCTCACCCATCCATCCATGCTCACCCACCCAGCCGTGCTCAGTCATCCCCATCCATGCTCATCCATACCCATGCGTGTTCAGGCATCCTCATCCGTGCTCACCCATCCCCATCCGTGCTCATCCATCCCCATCTGTGCTCATCCATCCCCATCTGTGCTCATCCATCCCCATCCGTGCTCAGTCATCCTCTTCCGTGCTCAGTCATCCCCATCCGTGTTCATCCATCCTCATTCATGCTCAGTCATCCCATCCATGTTCATCCATCTCCACCTGTGCTCATCCACCCCCATCCGTGCTCATTCATCCCCATCCGTGCTCAGTCATCCCCATCCGTGCTCAACCATCCCCATCCATGGCTCATCCATCCCCATCCATGGCTCATTTGTGCCTCATTCATCAGTTCTCATCCATGACACATCCATGCCACTACAGTGCCAATCTGTGCCACTACAGTGCCCATCCATGCCACTACAGTGCCCATCCATGCCACTAAACTGCCCATCCATGCCACTACAGTGCCCATCCGTGCCACTACACTGCTCATCAGTGCCACTACACTGCTCATCCATGTCACTACAGTGCCTATCCATGCCACCACAGTGCCTCACAATAGTGGAAAAGATAGTCAAATTAGATTTGAAATGTATGCTCCTAAAACACCTGACATGCTCCCTACATGTTGGACCTCTGTATGTGGCCAGGCTGTGTAAAAGAGTCACACATGTGGTATCGCCATACTCAGGAGGTGTAGCAGAATATATTTTGGGGTGCAATTTTTACTAGGTACATGCTGTGTGTTAGAAATATGGTATAAATGGACAACTTTGTGTAAAAAAAAATGTGTTTTCATTTTCTTTCCACATTTTCCAAAAACTTGTGGAAAAAATTACATGTTCAAAAGATTCATTATGCCTGCTAGAATATATGTTGGGGTGTTTACTTTCCAAAATGGGGCAATTTTTTGGGCGTTTCCATTGTCCTGGTGCTCCAGGACCTTCAAAAGTGCAAGAGGTAGTCAAGAAATTATATGTGTAATTTATGCTCCTAGAACGCTTGATGGTGCTCCCTGCATGTTGGGCCTCTGTATGTGGCCAGGCTGTGAAAAAAGTCTCACATATGGGGTATCGCCATACTCAGGAGGAGTAGTGGAATGTGTTTTGGGGTGTAATTTGTGGTATGCATATGCTGGGTGTGAGAAAGAACCTGTTAACATATGACAATTTTGTGAAAAAAAATCTTCATTTTGCAAAGAATTGTGGGAAAAAATTACAACTTCAAAAAATTCACCATGCCTCTTACTAAACACCTTGGACTGTCTACTATACAAAAAGGGGTCATTTGGGGGGTATTTATACTTTCCTGGCTTGTTAGGGTCTCAAGAAATGAGACAGGCCATCAGTACATCAGGTGTGATCAATATTCAGTGATTGGCACCATAGCTTGTAGACTCTATAACCTTCACAAAGACCAAATAATATACACTAATTTGTTGTTTTCTTTTACCAAAGATATGTAGCATTATAAATATTGGCCAAAATTTATGAAGAAAATGTACTAATTTGCAAAATTTTATAACAGAAACGAAGAAAAATTCATTTTTTTACGAAATTTTCGGTCTTTTTTTAATTATAACACAAAAATTAAAAAACCCAGTGGTGATTAAATACCGCCAAAATAAAGCGCTATTTGTGTAAAAAAAAGAAAGCACATTTCATATGGGTGCAGTGTTGCATGACTGAGTAATTGTCATTCAAAACGTGAGAGCACTGAAAGCTGAAAATTGGTCTGGTTGTTAAGGGGGTTTAAGTGCCCAGTGGTCAAATGGTTAAAAGTGAAACAATAAAAATGAAAAAAATCCTTTAAATATAGTGCCTTCTTAGTCTGCCTGTAAAGTGGTGTATCTGTAGTTTGTAAAAAACATGCTGCAGCAAAAATTAAATTTCTAAATGTAATTTAGAAATGAAGATTGACTGCCTACTGCAGGCTCCGCTGTTTGGCAGTTCTTATATAGATAATGGGCAGGCCACCTGGCAACATCACCTGGGAGCACCGCCCCCTTGTGACATCACCGACCCAGCATGTTCATCATTTCAGTCTCCTACTAGGAACATGACAGGGAGCCCATTACTGTCCAGCAGCATAGAGGATTATACATGTAGCAAAACCATTTTGCTAACATATTTTGAAAAATGTAAATGTATATACAGTATAGTTTGGGAATCTCTATGTTATGGATTCCAAAGCAATTGGTATACTGTATTAATGGAGGAATTGCCTTTGACAAATAATTTTTTTTGCTACGGGATCCCATCACACATTGTTACAGCTTGGTCAGTGTATTAATAAGATCTAGCTTCAGAGGCTGATCAGTAGCCTATCTGAAATGTGATAGTCTGGTCAGGTGCATATGAAACTGAATAATCATTTTTGAGTGTCTCATTTATTATATACATCTGCACAAAAGTATAAGAATATGGATATTTCTTTGACCAGCTTTGCAAAATAATAGATTATAATTGTAATTTAAAGTGGTTGTCAACCTTTGACAACCACTTTAACCTACAGGTAAGCCTAGAATAAGGCTTACCTGTAGGTGCCCTGCATATCTCGCAAACTTGCATGGTTCAGGAGATATGCAGTGTTCTGCATGTGTCAATGTCATTTTGCCACATGTGCAGTGAAGAAACAGCCTCCACTGATGGCAGCTCCCGGGCGCATGCGCAGGAGTGACGTCACGCGACTCCGGCCAATCACAGAGTCGGAGATCGCGGCCCCAGAAGGAAGAGGGGCAGAAGATGGATGCTGCCAGCACAGGGGACAGCGCTGGACATCGCAGGCTTTGTTTGCAGGTAAGTGGCACATAATGGGCTACTATGCAATGTATAGTAGCCCATTATGCTTCTAATTTACAGGGGTTTGTAGAGGAAGTAAACCCAATCTGGGTTTACTTCCTCTTTAAGGTTTTTAAACTGGTAAAATGAAATTAGTTCCTATAAAAGTGAGTGAGAATATTCCTTGTGATGCAAACACTGCATTTTTTTTATATTGCAGCTTTCATTCTCTATATAGAGAATAAAATGCCGCATTTCTTATGAGTTATCAGTTATTGTAACCAAGAACCAAGACATTTTCTTTACAGTGTAAATTGCTAAAGTAATAAAAACATTGTCATTAAAAGAACACATTTATGTTGATATATGGCAAGGTTAGGGCACCATAAATACACTTTAAGATAATCTGACAAAGGTCAATATGCAACTGAATATTGCAAGGACACAGTAATAATTTGTATTTCCACCGTGTCCTGTGAGATTTGATTTTTTATTACAGTTTAGTATATCAGCTATGCATATTACTGCAGTGGATAGTTGTATTCACCTTTCAAGCCTCCAGTTACTGTTCTAGTACATAGACAATGGGTTTGGACTTGCTAAACCCAAGCTCATAAAGCCAGTTAGAGCCACTGGCAAAAAAACGCTGGTAGAGCTCTGGGTTGCAGCTAATTAGAGGTGATCAGTTAACTAAAACAATTAAATGAAATAAAGCATAATGCATTTTAAATAATTTCAAGTACACAGCTTTTGTTAAAAACATAATTATTAGAATATGTCAAAGGAATTTGTATATAGTACTAAATAAAAATGTTAAAAATACATATTTTAATACATTCGAAATACATTCCTCCATTTACCATATGTTATTAAATTAAAATAACTCTGATTCACTAAATGATAAAGTTCTATTTTGCATGCAAAACATTTTTTCTGTACACAGGCAGTCCCTGAGTTACAAACATCTTACTTACTGTATGTATCACTCATACTTAAAAAATGAGGCAGTGTTATGTCACACTGGTCCTGGAAGCCGCCAGGTGGCCATCTTGCTGCTCACCGCATGCTGCCACCTACTGCCCTGCGGACCTGTCAGCAATTCCACATCACTGCATGACCACTGAATCCTTCCCTATGCTATCCAAAACTTAAAAATAATTTATTGGCTGGTGTTACACTTAAAAAATGTTCCAACTTACATACAAATTCAACTTAAGAACAAACCTACAGAACCTTCTTTACAAATCTTGTTTGTAACCCAGGGACTGCCTGTAAACTGGACTGTGTACACACACTTTTGCAAGCCCAATGGTAGAAAGGGATAGCCTGGAAAGGAGTGTCCCAGGAGAGACAAGACCATCAAAAGGAGCAATAGTAAGACGTACATCAAAATTTAAAGTACAATAACATTTGGAACACCAATAACCTTCTTTTAGGGACATGGATCGTATTTTTACATTAATGGTTGCACATAACCATGTATGGGCAATCCATTGCTAAAAGCAAAGTATGTAGTCAGCAAACTCACAGATTGTTGCTTAAAAAAGTGTTATCTATTTAATTCATATAAGCTAAACTCTTTCTTTTTAAAGAAATCACATTTTTCCAGCATGTGCCTTTGGCAAGCACGACCATAGATATGGTTAAATGGAAGGTCCTGGAAGACAGTAGGACACAATTTGGTACACATTGTGGTATGAAAGCAATTCCATTTGCAGGAAATTGTAGCCCCCATTTTTCAGGAATTTTGCAACAGGCAGCACTTTATTATTTACATTTAGAGAGGGTAGGACAGGCTTTTCTAAGCCTTTCCTACCCTCTCTAAATTTAAATAAAGGAAAAAAGAGTTTTTATTGGTCTCACAGTTGGGAAGATTTCCCCTCACTTCCAGCGCTGAGGAAAATAAGTGAAAAAAAATCACTCCAGCGGGAACACAGACAGCAATGTTGTTCTGTCTTATTATTTCTTAGCCAAATACATGCTATGTGCTACAACGTTCGGACAATTAAGTGGAGACAAGTATAACAAAATGTGCACTCTAAAATATACTTATCCTAAAATAAATTAAATCAGGCTGCCTAAACACTAACCTCATTCTATCTATATGGATAATCTTGGTTCACAGTCACATAACAATGTTAGAATTTATTACTCTAGGGTACAAATAAAATGCAACCTACTTGTCCTTTACTACTACCAACTTTATTAGCCCTCCCTTAACTGTTTCTGCATAGTATCTATTTATAATTTGAAATAGGTTAAATGGTATGTAAATATTCAATGGATCTACAGCTTTCTAGTGATATCATGTCATGTCCAAGGGTTTTTGCTAATTTAAATGAGAAAAACTCTCATTTATTTAAGGTTATAGGAACATGTAATTTGCATAATTCATTTTTTTTTATATTTCAGCTCTTTAAGAGCTAGACTTAGAAACCTGACATCTCAGGTTCATTCTGATGCCAGTCCCTGTCTCCACATAGATTCCGATGGACCCATCATTGTTCACATTCCTATTAATCTACAGTATTGCAAAGACTCATGTCTTTTGGGGTGCCGGTGCCAAAATTGTATGATGAAAACTCATTTTACACTGTAGAACTTTCACTGCCAAATGTCTGAAGAAGGTGTTAATAGCAAAACCCAGCCAACAGCTTTTAATTTGGTCTCACTGATGAAAAGCAGACACTAAATACAGCCAAAGACCACACACAAGCCAAGTAAGGTCCGACTGTTCAGTCCTAAGCTACTGTGCTGTATATGATACTTCTGCAGTTAAATACATAGTCAAACATTTGTCAGATTGCATTCTCGGGTGTTACTGATCATTATTTTACTGCTTTCAGTGCCACAAGACTGGCCATTTCCTTGTTCATCCTGCTCTGGTGATTAGCTGTCAGTGGGACAGGAATTTAAGCAAATCTCATTTATAATTATTCTTGAAGGGGCAACTTCCTTGTGTGACTTATTGTCAGCAACATCAGTACTATCACATATAACATTTCCAAGTATCTGTCTTTTATCCTATCGCCCTCAGTTGGCAAAACAGTGCGTGATATTCAAAACTCTAAAAAAATTGTAAAAGGTATGTGGATTGAAGTTAGAGTCAGAAGAGACAATGGTGTCCTATAATGTCACACTCCTTTTCACTTGAATTCCAACAGCTATGGAGATTGTAAGGAAACATCTGAAATGAGATAATACTCAAGACAAACAAATAGATCCCAAGCATGCTCCTTGCTGGACGTTTGTCTCAACACCATCTACAGAAAATAGCACGCTGGCACCTGTGGTAAGCAACGTCTAAACATCTCAAACCAATATTTTAGATCATTGTACCATAAAATCAACCCACAAATTTAAGTCAAAATCTTTTAATTAGCAAATTATGGCACTGCATAAAAATTATAACCTCACTAGATTTGAGCTAACCCGGACTGTAAAATTTGGGTCCATACCAGACTTTGGGGTGTCCGTGCCCCGAACCCGGACATTTGCAAAAAAGTCTGGGTTCGGTATTCGCGTATTTTGCACGCCTGTCTATAACTGCAGGGCCGCCAATCAAGCGTTTTACTCGTTTGCCCATATAAGCCATCACAGCCATGCCTACTAATGGCATGGCTGTGATTGGCCAGTGCATCATGTGACCCAGACTCTATATGAGCTGAAGTTACGTATGCCGCGTGTCACATCGTCTCAGGCTAGTGTAGGGAGAGCATGCTGCCGGCGCTGTGGGGGACAGATTGACGATCTAATATGATCTCATCCTGCATTACAGACAGATTCCCGGCGGTGCTGTGAGGGGAAAGCTTAGTGTTCTAAAACGATCTGATACTGGACTAGGTAGAGTTTACTACTGCTGTGAGGGATAGATTACCGATCTAATATCATCTCATCCTCCATTACAGACAGGTTCCTGGCGGTGCTGTGAGGGGAAATCTTAGCGTTCTAAAACCATCTGATACTGGACTAGGTACAGTTTACTATTGCTGTGAGGGATAGATTACCGATCTAATATCATCTCATCCTGTATTACAGAAAGATTCCTGGAGGTGCTGTGAGGGGAAAGCTTAGCGTTCTAAAATCATCTGATACTGGATTAGGTAAAGTTTACTGGTGCTGTGAGGGACAGATTATTGTTCTAAAATCATCTCCTAGTGCTATAGGGAGAGGTTCCTGCTGGTGCTGTGAGGGACAGATTATTGTTCTAAAATCATCACATACTGCTATAGGGAGAGGTTCCTGCTGGTGCTGTGAGGGACAGATAATTGTTCTAAAAGCATCTCCTAGTGCTATAGGGAGAGGTTCCTGCTGGTGCTGTAAGGGACAGATCATTGTTATAAAATCATCTCCTAGTTCTATAGGGAGAGAGTTCTGCTGGTGCTGTGAGGGACAGATTATTGTTCTAAAATCATCTCCTAGTGCTATAGGGAGAGGTTCCTGCTGGTGCTGTAAGGGACAGATTATTGTTCTAAAATCATCTCCTAGTTCTATAGGGAGAGGTTCCTGCTGGTGCTGTAAGGAACAGATGATTGTTCTAAAATCATTGCCTACTGCTATAGGGAGAGGTTCCTGCTGGTGCAGAAAGGGACAGATTATTGTTCTAAAATCATCTCCTAGTGCTATAGGGAGAGGTTCCTGCTGGTGTTGTGAGGGACAGATTATTGTTCTAAAATCACCACATACTGCTAGAGGGATGGTGCTGTGAGGGACAGATTATTGTTCTAAAATCATCACATGCTGCTAGAGGGAGAGGTCCCTGCTGCTCCTGTGAGGGACAGATTATTGTTCTTAAATCATCTCCTAGTTCTATAGGGAGAGGTTCCTGCTGGTGCTGTAAGGGACAGATTATTGTTCTAAAATCATCACATACTGCTAGAGGGAGAGGTTCCTGTTGGTGCTGTGAGGGACATATTTTTGTTCTAAAATCATCTCCTACTGCTATAGGGAGAGGTTCCTGCTGGTGCTGTAAGGGACAGATTATGGTTCTAAAATCATCACATACTGCTAGAGGGAGAGGTTCCTGCTGGTGCTGTGAGGGACAGATTATTGTTCTAAAATCATCTCCTACTGCTATAGGGAGAGGTTCCTGCTGGTGCTTTAAGGGACAGATTATTGTTCTAAAATCATCTCCTAGTTCTATAGGGAGAGGTTCCTGCTGGTGCTGTGAGGGACAGATTATTGTTCTAAAATCATCACATACTGCTAGAGGGAGAGGTTCCTGCTGCTCTTGTGAGGGACAAATTATTGTCCTAAAATCTTCTCCTAGTTCTATAGGGAGAGGTTCCTGCTGGTGCTGTAAGGGACAGATTATTGTTCTAAAATAATATCATACTGCTAGAGGGAGAGGTACCTGCTGGTGCTGTGAGGGACAGATTATTGTTCTAAAATCATCTCCTGGTTCTATAGGGAGAGGTTCCTGCTGGTGCTGTGAAGGACAGATTATTGTTCTAAAATAATCTAGTTCTATAGGGAGAGGTTCCTGCTGGTGCTATGAGGGACAGATTATTGTTCTAAAATCATCTCCTAGTTCTATAGGGAGAGGTTCCTGCTGGTGCCGTGGGGGACAGATTATTGTTCTAAAATCATCTCCTACTGCTATAGGGAGAGGTTCCTGCTGGTGCTGTAAGGGACAGATTATTGTTCTAAAATCATCACATACTGCTAGAGGGACAGGTTCCTGCTGGTGCTGTCGGGGACAGATTATTGTACTAAAATCATCTCCTAGTTCTATAGGGAGAGGTTCCTGCTGGTGCTGTAAGGGACAGATTATTGTTCTAAAATCATCTCCTAGTTTTATAGGGAGAGGTTCCTGCTGGTGCTGTAAGGGACAGATTATTGTTCTAAAATCTTCACATACTGCTGGAGGGAGAGGTTCCTGCTGGTGCTGTGAGGGACAGATTATTGTTCTAAAATCATCTCCTACCGCTATAGGGAGAGGTTTCTGCTGGTGCTGTAAGGGACAGATTATTGTTCTAAAATCATCTCCTAGTGCTATAGGGAGTGTTTCCTGCTGGTGCTGTAAGGGACCAATGATCTGTCCTGGGACCAATCCTGTTTAATTTATTCAGGATTTGAGGATGGGATAAATAACTCAATCTCAGTATTTGCAGACAATACAAGTTTAAGCAGGGCAATAACTTCTACGCAGAAAGTGGAAACCTTGCAAGAAGACCAGAAATTAATGGGGTGGGCAAATACATGGCAATGAGGTTTAATGTTGAAAAATGTAAGGTAATGCATTTTGGTGCCAAAAATATGAATGCAAATTACTCGCTAGGGGGAGAACCGCTGGGGGAATCTAGGATGGACAAGGACCTGCGGGTCCTAGTAGATGACAGGCTCAGCAATGGCATGCAATGCCAGGCTGCTGCAAGCAAAGCCAACAGAATATTGTCATGCAAAAGAAAGGGGATTCACTCCAGAGATAAAACGATAATCCTCACACTCTATAAGACTCTGGTCTGGCCACATCTTGAGTATGCCATCCAGTTCTGGGCACCAGTCCTCAGAAGCAATGTGCTGGAGCTGGAGAGAGTCCAGAGAACGGCTGCAAAGCTAATAAATGGACTGGTGGACCTCAGCTTTGGGGAAAGGCTGCAAACACTGAAGGTATTCTCTCTGGAGAGGAGACGCTTGAGAGGAGATATGATAACTGTGTACAAATACCGTATTGGCAACCCTAGCATAGGAAAAAAACTTTCCAGTGAAAAGAATTTAAAAAGACATGTGGCCATTCACCAAAAATAGAAGAGAAGTGGTTTAACCTTAAGGGCAGTACCGCGGTAGCGGTAAAGCGCCGCTAGTTCTTGCGGTGCTTTTCTGCTGTTATAGCGGCATTATGGCGCCACTATGCAGGTGGGAATGCAGCACTTTTATCCCCCCCACAAGGGGTTAAAAATGGGTTAGAAGTGCCGGTGTGCAGCCACTTCAGAAGCGCTTGCCATTGGTTTCAGTGGCAGGGGCGGTGGAGAAGCGGTGTGTACACCGCTCACGGCACCGCCCCAAAGATGCTGCTTGCAGGACTTTTTGTAACATCCTGCAAGCGTAGCGCCCCAGTGTGAAAGAACTCAGGCTTTCACACTGGGGTGGATGGGGGGTGTTTTTCAGGCGATATAAGGGCGCTATTTTTAGCGCAAAAGCGCCTGAAAAACGCCACAGTGTGAAAGGGGTCTAAACTGCATAGAGGGTTCCTTACTGTTGGAGCTGTAAGGATGTAGAATTCTCTTCCACAAGCAGTCGTTTCATCAGGTAGCGATAATTGATAATTAAAAAAAAACTATTAGATGGGCACCTTAATAACCACAACATACAGGGATATACAATGTACTATTAACATAAACGCACACTCACACACACACACACACGCAGGTTGAACTGAATGTCTTTTTTCAACCTTATCAACTATGTACCTTTGTAACAATGTAACTATGTTTTAACAACTATACCCAGAGTTTTGACACTTCACACCTTTAGCCACCTGGTGGCATTCTGGTGTGCAGGTGCTGCTGTTTAATACTAAGGCTATCCTAGCATGTAACCCTTCTATACTTTAATACTTTTCCTATGACTAAAAAGGGCTTTATAACAGTTAACTCCTACTATAATCTTAACAACTAACCCTAACCCAACCCATAACACACTAAAGCCTAATACATACCCCACACTCTAATCCTAAGGGTCATGTCACATGTGCAGTTTTGCCACTGGCAATGCACCTCTCCATGTCTCTGAAGAAGTCAATGGACAAAACTCATCAAGAATATTAGAGGGGGGTTTAAGTTCCCAGTAAGCAAGTGGTTAAATATGGTGCTTGGGGGGTCCCCTTAGTCTGTCTGCAAAGTGGCGCTCCTGTGCAATGTTTAGAACAGTGCCACAGCAAAATGACATTTCTAAAGAAAAATGTAATTTAAACGTGCTTGAGGCTGTAATGTATTACCGTCTCCTGGCAATATAGATAAAAAATCACTGAAAAAAATTGTGTGGGGCCCTCCCCTAGTCCATACCAGGCCTTCGCCTCTGCGCCCCCCACCCCAAAGCACATTGTCCCCATGTTGATGGAGACAATGGCCTCTTCCAGACAACCCTGGGCTGTGGTTGTCGTGGTGTCTGCGGGGGGGCTTATTGGAATCTGGAGGCCCCCTTTAACAAGGGGGACCCCAGATCCTGTCCCCCCTATGTGAATGTGTATCGGGTACATTGTACCCCTACCCATTCATCAAAAAATCTGTGAAGTATAAAAAAGAAAAAGAGCCGGTTTTTAACAAATCCTTTATTAAAAAATAGCTGTCTTTCCACCGGTCCATCTTCTTCCCAATCCGTCTTCTCCCAGTGCCATCTCTCCCAGTGCCGTACTCTCCCGGTGCCATCTTCTCCCCAAGCCGTCTTCTCCTGTGCTGCTGTCTTCTTCCTCGCCGCTGGTTACCCACTGAAAAACAAAAAAGACACTCTTCCCCTGAATATATATATATATATACTATACTGTATATATATATATATATTAATACACCACCTGAAGTGCAATATATACTGTACACCCCCGAATGCACTGTATATATAGTCTACACTCAATGCACTGTGTGTATATATATATATATATATGTATACTGTATAGTTAGATTAAGAGGAATAGGTGTGTGTATGACCAGGTTGGTCCAATCCATAATTCATACAGAAACAAATCATGGATTGATGGGGACAAACCCAGTAGTATAAAAGTATAAATGTTTTATTACAGTATTAAAATATAAACATAATCAAATATATGCAATGGCTACAACAAAACATAAACATCCAAAATCTATGGATGTACCCAACATACACGTCGTGGATTTGTGGCTGCCTAAAGTATCAAACTGATGGGGCTAGCCCCAGTGTGTTCCAGGCGTGAAGACCTAACATGTTTCAGACCGCTTTAGGTCATTCTTCAGAGGTAAGACACTTCAGTTGGGTATCATTTTCTAAAATGTAAAAATGTGCAATTCATTTTAATAGTATATATAAAGTTCAATTCACATAAAGATTACTGCGTGAAACATGCTCAGGAATACGTTTCAGGAAGGTTTGTAGGTATCATACTTACAGAGGTAAAATCATGAAGAAGTTTTATTGAAATGTAGAAGATCGTTCCCGTCGCCGTCTCCTACTGATAGCCAGACAATGAGGTGGTAAATAGCCCTGGGGGGGTCAGGAAGACAGCAACCCACAACAGCCCACAGGGATCAAGGTGATGGGGCATGATATTTGCAGATGAGGATCTCCCAGCTACTCCTGCTGTTACGCTCCAACACATATAAAGATTCAGTGGGTAAGGTATATTAGGGAAGGCCAGGGAGGACAAAACTGTAAGTATAAATAAATGGAGGAATAGGTAAATTGGAAGTCTTGCATCTGATGTATAAAGAGTATTGCAGCCAAATGGATGGTGTGTTATACATAGGAGGATGGGGTGTTATATACACCTCACCTTCCATTAGCGACCGCATCACCTCCACATGGATAAAGGTATTTAGAATATTAGTATTGTCACATACCTGATCCTCCATGCAATAACAGTGGGTGTTACTCCTACAGATCAGAAGTTAACAATGGCTCATACCCTTATGGTATAAATATCTGTTTGCCGCGTTGAGTGTTGAATCACCTAATAAGGCGATGGTAATCAGCTGTGCTGGAGATCCATGCGCAGATGCCTGTGTAAAAATGGCATCCAGCGTGGATATAGGAATCCTGCGGCTTCGCAGTGTGTGGCGCAAGCCCGCCCCATAGGGGTGGAGCGGCGTCCCACATCATGGCACCACTGACCCACGTGTGGTCACGTCCTTGTGCTCCAAGGTGGAACGCAAACAGGAAGGGGACCAAAGGAAGCTGCGATCCCTTTGGACCTAGGGGATGCCCAGACAGAATCCCATATAGGATAAGGGATCTGAAAGGGCCCACGCGTGCCAGGCTGCAACATGTGCACCCATCCCCCAGGTCACCCAAGGACACATCACGGGCGACGTTATGGTCAATTCACACCAAAGGGGCTGAACTGCATGGCTTCCAGCAGGAATGTGAGAAAAGGGATCCCTAGTGGTGAAAGCAAAAAAGCCAATTGAGTATATACAAATAGGTCATCATAAGCATACCAGCATATATGTGATATATACAAGACACTATAAATAAAGCAATGAAAAAAGAAAGAAGGATAGAGACAAGCCATGGGGGCACATTTTCTATAGGTGTTTTTTACACATTCCAGTTACACAGCCTAGTAGGTAGGGTGTAAAATTGACTGTCTCATTCAGGCCTGGTGGTTTTGTGGCCTTAAATAGAAAAATCTATTTTAGCTCATTTTGTAATAATGTTTTGTTGAAGTCACCACCTTGTGGGTTAGTGTAAATATATTCTAGCGCTAGAAATTTCACCTTTGTGGTGACTTCTCCATGTACTAATAAGCTATGTCTTCCTAAGGGGAGATCAGGATCTTTTTTCGTTATATTAGTAATGTGTTGGTAAATGCAGTGCCAAAATTCAAGTTTGGTCTTGCCGACATCTCACTCACATGACATCAAATAGATGATGCCCAGAGTAGGGCAGTTAAAGTTTCATGCTGTAAATTTCTCCTCGTTGGGAAGTATAATGTATTTGCAAGTATCCATATATCTACAATACCCACAGTTGCCGCATGCAAAGGTGCCTGTAGTTTTGGAATTGTGGTCCCTGGTTGTTTTGAATTCACTATGTACCAATTTGTCTCGTAGTGAAGTGGCCCTTTTTATATGTAATCGATGGATACTCTGAGACAAAAGGGGCTAATTTTGGATCAATACTAACTAAGTGCCAGTATTTGGTGTAGATTTGTTTAATCTGTTTGTGTTGCTGGCAGTATGTAGTGACTATTCTTGTAGGTGCCTTTGTCTTTTCTTTTTTATATGAAAAAAGTAGCTTGTTTCCTGATTTTCCCTTAGCCTCCAAGATAGTGTTACCCGCTGTGGGTTTTCTATAAAAGTCACTCAGTAATCGACCATTGGGATGTTTCTGTATGGTTAGGTCTAGAAATGAAATACAAGAAAGGCTATGAGTCATGGAGAATTTCATATTAAATCTATTGCCATTGTTGATGTAAACCAGGAACTGGTTCAACAATGTCGGTGGGCCATTCCAGAATATAAGAATATCATCGATGCAACGGTGCCACGCCAAAGCATGGCATGTATGCATCAACATTTCTTCTCTGGAAAAAAGGAGTCTCTCCCACTCCCCCAGGTACAAGTTGGCATATGAGGGGGTGCAACACGTCCCCATGTCAACCCCCTGTACCTGGAGGAAGTGGGAGTTGAGAAAGGTGAAGTGATTATGTTTCAAAATGAAGTCTAAGTCTTTCAGGAGGAACTCCCTAAGTTGGTATTCAAGATGACTCCTTCTCTTTAGTACACCCCAAATGTCTCTCAGACCCATTTCATGAGGTATAGAGCTATACAAGGCCTCCATGTCAATGGCTATCAAGATGGTGGACTCATCGACGTGGAGGCTGTCTATCATCTGTAGAAGATGGATAGTGTCCTTGGTAAAGGACGGTAATTCCTCTACCAGTGGTTTCAAATAATTGTCTACAAATTTGCTGAGGTTCTCTGTAAGGCTGCCTTTGCCAGCAATAATGGGCCTACCTGGAGTGTCAGTGGGGTTTCTGTGCACTTTTGGAAGTGCATAGAAAGTCGCTTCTCGAGGATACAGGGTTCAGATGAACTCCCATGTGTCTTTTGTGATGATCTTGTTCTGGTATGCTTCATCAACTAGAGCATAAAACTCCCTATGGTATGTTTCAATGGTGGACTTAGATATAGGGCAATACCAATCTGGATTTTCCAGTATGTTTTTACACATAAGTGTACATTGTAAATTATCCTGAATAACAGCATTTCCCCTATTATCAGGTGGTTTTATTGTTATTACATCATTATCAATCAAGGATTTCAAGGCTTTAAGCTCATTTGGGGATAGGTTCTTTTTAGAATTTTTTGGTATTCTTAGTTCCTGGATGTCTTTGGACACTAGTTTGAGGAATACTGCTGAGTTTGAGTTAGAGCTAGGTGCAGGGTATAGCGTAGACTTTTTCTTAAGTGTTGCAGTGGCTGGTGCATGAGGCGTGGGAATAAAGCCCACACCAATTGCCTCAGACAGTGTAGCCTCAAGATCAATTTTGTTAATCAAATCCAATGGCTCATTTTATTCTAATAATTCTGTCAAGTTATTAATGGCTTCTAATTCCTGTGTAGTATATGATGGACCTATATCATCCTGTTTTTTGGAAAAAAGGCTTTTCAGCTGTAGAGTTCGGCCAAAGAGGTGTGTGTCTTTAATTGCTTTAAATTTGTTGAGCTGCATAGTTGGACAGAAAGTGAGTCCTTTACTAAGGACAGTGATTTCATCTAGTGTCAGTGAGTGTGCTGATAAGTTAATGTTTGGTGAGTTTCGGGTGGGTGCGTTTTGAGTGATTTTTGGCTCTTTGTGTTTCCTTGTTGTTTGAGCGCATGAGCTCGCATTTGTTCTAAAAAAAACCCTTGTTGTGTGGTGTTGGGGTGTGGGGTGGATGACATCATGTTGGTGTGTTGTGTTCTGTGATTATAGTTACCATGTACTTCATTTCTAAGGTGGGTTTCATCTGTTGTATTCAAATCACCATGGGTTTGTGGGGAAGGAGACGTATCTGAGAGATATTTATTCGATGTGTTGTTAGGGCGACAATGTTTTTGATGTCTGCGTCCACTGTATTGCACGGATCCTGGTTGTGGAGAGGCATGGGATATAGAAGAATATTTCGATGTGTTACAATTGTTAATGCTGTATTGCAATCCTCCATCAAGGGGGTTTCTCCCTTTGGGATTTTTTCACCCATCCTCCCATTTGTAAGCTCTATCTTCCTGAAAAGCCTTTTTGTCTTGCAAGAATTTTTTTTATATTTTTTTAACAAGGTTTTCTTTTTTAACTGTTTCAAGATGTGTTTTCAACTTAGTTTCAAGTGGCCCATATCGGTCGTGTGCTTTAAATTTACCCAGTTCCTGATTAAGGGCTTCTGTTTTGCTATCCAGCTCTACCATTCTTTTTCGATATTCTTGTATAAGTAAGGCCATCAAGTCAGTGGAGCATTGTTTGAGCACTTTTTCCCAAAGGAGTTTGAACTCAATCCCCTAAAATGATGGGAAAATTGGACCCTAAGGCCTAAAGGGTTGATAGCTGCTTTGTTGTACTTCTCTAAAGATTTAATGTGCCAATAAAGAGAGGCTTTCTTTTCAACCAATTGGGAAAGATTGGCAAAGAGAAAGAAAATTTGAGATTCAATCGATTCGTTTGTATCAAATTCTTTTTGAGAATTAGGCATAAAAGTGTCCCAATCTTCACCAAAATACCCAGCCATGTTTGTAATTAAATCCCGACAGATAGTTGGATAACATTCGTCTGAGACACTGACAGATGTCTTAATTAATTAATGAGTTGTGTAATATCCACCAATTAGATCAACAATGGCCAAACTAGTATAATACAGCAAATAACTAATACAAAACCTCCCTATATAAAAAATCCTGAGCACTGTTGAATGAGTAATACACAGACCCTTCCTCCAACGTGAGGGGAATTATATTTAGGGGGGCAGTAAGCCCAAATAAGTTAAATTGTTAGATTAAGAGGAATAGGTGTGTGTATGACTAGGTTGGTCCAATCCGTATTTCATACAAAAACAAATCTCTAATGCCAAATAGGCATAGACATAACCCCTCATGGATTGATGTGGACAAACCTAGTAGTATAAAAGTATAAATGTTTTATTACAGTATTAAAATACAAACATAATCAAAGATATGAAATGGTTACAACAAAACATAAACATCCATAAAGCTATGGATGTACCCAACATACACGTTGTGGATCTGTGGCTGCCTAAAGTATCAAACTGATGGGGCTAGTCACAGTGTGTTCCAGGCGTGAAGACCTAACATGTTTCAGACCGCTTTCAGTTCGGTATCTTTTTCTACAATGTAAAAATGTGCAATAAATTGTATGTTTCATACAGTAATCTTTATGTAAATTGAACTTTAATACTATTAAAATGAATTGCACATTTTTACATTGTTTGTATTTTAATACAAACAATGTATTAAAATATACTAACCCATGGGGCAGTGACTTCTACAAAACATTATTGCAAAACGAGCTAAAATTGATTTTTTTATTACAGGCCACAAAACCACCAGGCCTGAATGAGACAGTCAATTTTACACTCTACCTACCAGGCTTTGTAACTGGAATGTGTGAGAAACACCTATAGAAAATGTGTTCCTATGGCTTGTCTCTATCCTTCTTTCTTTTTTCATCGCCTTATTTATAGTGTATTGTATATATTACATATATGCTTGTATGCTCTTGATGGCCTATTTGTATATACTCAATTGCCTTTTTTGTATTAACCAATAGGGGTCCTCGTCCCCTTTCTCGCATTCCTGCTGGAAGCTATGCAGTTCAGCCCCTTTGGTATTGACCATAATGGCCATAATGGTACTCGTGATGTGTCCTTCGGTGACCTGGAGGGTGGGTGCACATGCTATATGGGATTCTGTCTGAGCATCCCCTAGGTCCAAAGGGATAGCAGCTTCTTGCGGTCCCCTTCCTGTATGTGCTCCACCTTGGAGTGCTCGTAAGTGACCTCACACGCATCAGTGGAGCCGTGATGCGGGACGCTGTTCCGCCCCTACGGGGCGGGGCCTGCGTCACGCTCCACAACACCGCAGGATTCCTATATCCATGCTGAATGCCATTTTTACAGAGGCACTGGCACATGGATCTCCAGCACAGCTGATCACCATCACCTTATTAGGTGATTCAACACTCAACATGGACAAACAGATATTTATACCATAAGGGTATGAGCCATTGTTAACTTCTGATCTGTAGGAGTAACACCCACAGTTATTGCACGGAGGATCTGATATGTGATAATACTAATATACTAAATACCTTTATCCATGTGGAGGTGGCGCGGTCGCTAGTGGAAGGTGAGGTGTATTTAACACCCCTTCCTCCTATGTGTAGCACACCAACACATTGGGCTGTATTACTCTTTATACATTAGATGCAAGACTTCCAATTTACCTGTTACTCCATTTTACAAACTGTTTCATCCTCCCTGACCTTCCCTCATATACCTTGCCCACTGAATCTTTATATGTGTTGGAGCGTAACAGCAGGAGTAGTACTCTCCTGGCTGAGGGATCCTCGTCTGCAAATATTGTGCCCCATCACCTTGATCCCTGTGGGCTGTCGTGGGTTGCCGTTTTCCTGGCCCCTCCTTAGGGTTATTTACCACCTCATTGTCTGGCTATCAATAGGAGTCGGCAACAGGAATGATCTCCTACATTACAATCAAATTTCTTGATGATTTTAACTCTGTAGGTATGATACCTAGAAACCTACCTGAAACTTATTCCTGAGCATGTTTTATACAGTAATCTTTATGTAAATTGAACTTTATATACTATTAAAATTAATTGCACATTTTTACATTGTAAAAAATGATACCCAACTGAAGTGTCTTACCTCTGAAGAAGGACTCAGAGTGGTCTCAAACATGTTTTTCTTCCTGCCTGGAACACACTGTGACTAGCCCCATTAGTTTGATACTTTAGGCAGCCCCAGATCCATAAGGTATATGTTGGGTACATCCATAGCTTTATGGATGTTTATGTTTTGTTGTAACCATTTCATATCTTTGATTGTGTTTGTATTTTAATACTGTAATAAAACATTTATACTTTTATGCACTGACTGTATATAGTCTATACTGAATGTGCTTTATATATATTGAATGCAGCGTATATATATATATATATATATATATATATATATATACTATACTGTATATATATATATTCTTACACTGCCTGCACTGACTGTATATAGTCTACACTGAATGCGCTGAATATATAGTCTACAATCAATGTAATGAATTCAGTGTGTATATATATATATATATATATATTCTTACACTGCCTGCACTGACTGCATATACTCTACACTGTATCTATATACTGCACTGCCTGCATGCCACTAACTAACCTGGCTAATCTAACCTAACTTCTCCAGTCCACTTTACCACACTACATACAGCCGCTGTGTAAGCAGCCTTATATAGTGTGGGACATGGACTTAGCCCCCTGAGCCACGATTGGCCGAAGGCCCCCTGCCTTTGGCCAATCATGGCTCTTTCTGCAGAGCGCGCTGTGATTGGCCAAAGCATGCAGGACATGTGCATGCTTTGGCCAATCAGCGGGCGTAATTTCCCCGCGATCTCTCACTGCATTACGTGGCATTCAGAGGCGCTCGAACGTCCCATAATGTTTGCATTTAAGCCAACAGGTGACCGCCCGATGTTCGAGTCAACCTTGTATTCGACTCGAACATCGGGCTCATCCCTAACAGACTGTATGCATTTAATTTTCCTCATAATAGTGTTTGACAGAAAAAAAAAAAACTTTTTTTTTAATACTGTAAATACACTCTGTTTTCTTTCCCATTTTTCTCTTTTTATTGAATAGTCACTACGAACAAGGTGACTTATTTTAAATCCTGTAAATGGCTGTGTTGACTGACTGTGTATTTCTGCAAAGTGTTTGTAAGTATTTAAAGGGTTTAGCTGTAATCTTCTGAATACTCTGAGGCAGGGGAGAGATATATTCCATGTTCAACATTAAGCAAAGCTTGCTTAAGACTTGCTGCCAAGGTCTTCTGAATGATATGGCCATAAATGTGCTTTATATAACTGAAAACTCCACAACCAAAGAGGAGGGTAATTTACAAAGAGCCAAAATAGGTTGCTTTGCTGCTTTTACACCACTTTTTGGAATACTGTATTCACAACTGCACATCAATTTATAAAGACTTTTACAACAGTTGTGTTCAGCATCTGAAACCATGTTTTTTTTTTTAATTCATTGTGCTTTGGGAATGGTAACTGTGTTTACTCAACTTATATTATTGCAAACAGGTTACAGAAAATTTGGCAAATAAGTTCAACTTTATTTTACCTTTTTTCACAGTGGTTGAAAAAACAGGGATTCCTGCTTCACATGTATTGTAATACATGTTCCAGATGGACAACTGAGTCAAAGTGATCCCTCTCTGGTCAGTTCTTACTCTACTCTGCAAAATGTCAAATACGTACTTCCTTATAGCAGATAACCCTTTAAGAATGGGCTGGAGCCCTAAACGCGTAAGCGTATGATTTTATGACTACAGTATATACACTTTTTACAACGTTGCAAGGTCCATTTTATGTGGTGAGCGGATACTGCTATTTTTATTTCTACATATGTTTGCTATGTTCTTTATGGATTTTTTAAGCTTTGATTAAATACGTGATTATGCTATGAGAATTTTTCCTTTATTTAATGGAGCAATGGCGTTGATTGCACATGCGGGATTCATCCATCCATGCTGGGAAGATTTGCCCTTTAGTCATCCGGTTGTTGTGATATGTGCATTACTCACATAACATCTGGTGAGTTGCTAGTACACATGGTGATTGGACAAGTCATCTGGTGTTTTTTCCTATAAGCACTGGTGTACGCGTGATGGCTATCCTGCTCTATGTAGCGTTTGGACATACTGCACCATTATTTTGTATTTTTCTTTTTGGATCACTACGGAGTCATTGTGAAAGGAGACGGTTACCAGAAGGTCCGGTTTCTCATATAACATCCCATGCGCTTTTTCGCTATCCTCTTAGGTGAGGCAGCATTTGGATTTGGTGAGTTGCCACCTTGACCATACCGTGTACATCCTATAGTGTGAATTGTACATGTAGAGTCTGGATGTTCTATTTGGAACGGACTGTATATACATACAATTAGAATTTTGGTACTCTTTTAGTACCCTGTTTTATGTTTTTTTGTCACTTTTGAACGCTGCACATTTTTCTAGATTCTTTATAGCAGACTTTATTGGATGTCAATATGGGGCAGACAGACACAGACTATATTCATTTAAGATGTCCTTGGCTTATAGTAATAATAAATGTGCTTCAAGTAATGTGCTTGAAAATAGTGCTGTGTTAGTTCAAGCTCATGTAATTAGTATTTTTTCACTAATACAACTACTTTAGCTAAACTGTCTTTTTGGCCATACACTTAGCAATTTAATTGCAATATCAAACACTATTACCCTTTAATCAGTTGCTAATCAAATGATGGCCGAGTGGGACCTTCATAGTTTTGTCATGCTGCGGTGCTATCTGTCACTGGACACACCTAATGACAGATCAATGTAATGGACCGCTGCTGGTACCATGTGATTGCTGTGACCAATCACAGTAGATCACATGCCAATTGCAAACAATGGATGGCTTCCTTTCATGCCATTCATTATGTGCACATGTGTTGCTAGCTGTAATTGGTCAAAGTGACCAAATGGTACAGACAGGGCCAATCATAGCCCATCTGTACTATGAGATTAATTGTGGCCATGCACAATAGACCAATACACACTGAGTGAACTAAATTCATTCAGTAAAAATGGTTTCTTATAACAATACAATTCAGTGGTATAAGCAATTATAATGTGTAAAAAAAAAAAAAAAACCCTGATCACTTCCCCCAGAGAAGTACAGTTACTATGGTAACACTGCATTGCTCTGGGCACAGTGTGGTGAAAAATTAACATAAAAAGGGCAAAAAAATTTAAAAAATAATATTATTTATTATTATTATATTTTTTTACATACTGTCACCAGTTTTATGATGACGCTGTACTGATGACAGTATGTAAAAAGAAAATGTTTTTTAGAACTTTTTTCATTTTACAACTTCAAAAAACTCCCCATGCCTTTTACTAAATACCTTGGACTGTCTACTTTGCAAAAAGGGGTTATTTGGGGACATTTGTACTGTCCTGGCATTTTTGGGCCTCAAGAAATGAGAAAGGCCATCAGTACATCAGGAGTGATTCAGTTTACATCAGGATTGATCAAGTGTGTCATAGTTTGCAGGGCCCTATAACTTTCCTACAAACTTAATAATAAACACTGATTTGGGTTATTTTCCCCAAAGAAATGTAGCAGAATATAGTTTGGACTAAATATATGAAGAAAGACTATTTATTTGCAAAATTTGACAGAAACGAAAAAAATGTTTTTTTCAAAATATTTGGTCTTTTTTTGTTTATTTGGCAAAAAATAAATAAAAAATCAGTGGTGATTAAATACCACCAAAAGAAAGCTCTATTTGTGTGAGAAAATGATACAAACTTCATATGGGTACAGTGTTGCATGACCATGCAATTGTCATTCAAAGTGTGACAGCGCTGAAAGCTGAAAATTGGTTTGGGCAGGAAGGGAGTGAAAGTGCCCTGCATTGAAGTGGTTAAATAAAAAAAGACATGGCATTGAAAGGTCCACTGTAATCTACCACGTATGGCTTAGATAATATCCTCTTTTTCAATAGCCAGGAAATCAAAATAGAGGAAGAAAATGATCAGAAATGCTTTCTCACAGGTATTGCAGTGGGTTTTAGCATATTTTCTTCATAAATATATGCGCACTGAGGGATGCTGCATATCCATGATGGGGGAGGAGGCCTGCCTTATCTATGAGATTGGTGTTTTGGGTCTGTCCATCTGTGCTCCTGTGATTGGATGACGTCTTCTACTGTCCTAACGCATGGGGGCATGTGACTCCATGATAGAGTGTTAGAGTCCTTTTAATCCAGTAAGAGTCCAGTTTTATCAGTGGTGGATCACGTGGTGGAATCGCATAACTTACTTGGATCACATGTTTACATATGGACACTGCTTTTTCACATAGGAATTTTTCTGTGCATGAACTTTCTCACGCACGAACTGTATATGCATATGTTTAAATACATACTTCGATCTTTTAGCGCTGCATTTATTGTTTATAATTTTGATTGCACGGTTTACTCTGACTGTTTTTGCTGGCAGCTATTATATGTCAGTGCGTTTTTTTCTTTGTACATCATAAATCTATTGTTTTGTTGCTCAGAATTATAGGGTTTTGTACACTGAAACCCGATGGAAAGTCTTTGTCCAGTTTTGCTAAGTTTTTGTTTGTCCTGCATGAAAGCTGGCTCTGACAATCTACTTTCTAGATCTACATTTGCCTGTGTCATTGCCTATGTGAGTGTCCTTCTGCATAGTCCATTTAAAGAGAAACTAAAGTCTACAAAACTTACCTCTGCTTCCATGGTCTGATGCTTGTGAGGTCTTTCTCTGATACCGCCATATTCCCCTTGGCTTCTTCTGGGTGCTAGTCTTTGGCCATTTTGAATGCCCGGCACAGGCTAATGTCACCCCAGAATATGTGCAGTTCAGGCAACCCAGTACACTGTGGTACTGTGCCGGAAAAAAGTTTTTTTAATTCAAACTTTAGTTCCACTTTAACAATCAGTTGTTCTTAATGGTTACATTTATTACAATTTTGGTGACCCCTAAACATATTATTATGGGCCTATTTAACCACTTTCTGCCCACATTTTAGCTGAAAGACGGCTACAGCAAGGGCCTCCAGTTCTGGGAGAACGTCTATGGATGATTTGGACACAGATGATCACAGATCGGGGTAAAGGACCAATCACAGTACCCCTTTACCATGTGATCACCTGTGTCCAGTCACAACTGGTCACATGTAAACAGACAACGTGTGGGGAGAGCCGATCGGACAGGGCACAGTGAGTACATTGTTTACACTGACACACTGATTATCAGTGCTTATCTGTACAGTTTATTAGTGCCCATCAGTGCCGCCTATCAGTGTCCTGTCAGTGCCACCTATAAGTGCCCAACAGTGCAGCCTCATCAGTGCCTATCGGTGCAGCTTCATCAGTGTCCATCAGTGCAGCCACATCAGTGTCGTCACATCAGTGTCCATCAGTGCAGCCACATCAGTGCCCAACAGTATAGCCACATCAGTGCACATCAGTGCAGCCTCATCAGTGCCCATCAGGGGCAGCCTCATAGCGCACATCAGTGAAGAAGAAAATTTACTTATTTGCAAAATTTTATAAAATAAACTAGGAAAATTTAGTTTTTTTCAAAATTGTCAGTCTTTTTTTGTTTATTTCGCAAAAAAATCAGTGGTGATTAAATACCACCAAAAGAATGCTCTATCTGTCTAAAAAAAAAGACAAACATTTATTTAGGGTAAAGTGTTGCATTATCATTCAAAATGTGACATTACTGAAAGCTGAAAATTGGCCTGGGCAGGAAGGGGGTGAAAGTGCTCAGTATTGAAAGTGGTTAAAAAGCAGCTGTATGGCTGTATCATGGCACAACAGAGTGCTTTACAAATGTGCATTAAACTCCACTGACGTTGGGAGTCTAAACCAGTGGAGCACAATAAGAATTAATGTGAGGAGGAAACAAGCAAACAAAAAATTCTGGGTGGAGAGCCTGGTCACAGTCAATTACAAAGCTGTCTCTGCTTCTTTAAGCAGAGGGAACTCTGTGGGAAAATGGCAAGCTCCATATTGTTGCATGTAAAATGTGGGCTGCAATATTGAGTAACCTTGCAGAGAATAATGGAGAAAGTAAAGCGATATCTGCTTTCCTTTATAAATGAGCCTCCTAATGTCCATGGTGCATATACATTGGAGATAATAGAAAAATGTGAAGGCGTGTCAGCACAGCTGTGTTACTGTTACTATGAACCATAAGCGTGAGCAGCCTATTGCATTAGGGTGTGCACCCCAAAGCTCAAACACACACACACACACATATATATATATATATATATATATATATATATATATATATATATATACATACATATACACACACACACACACATTATATTGTCAAAAGTATTGGGACAACTGCCTTTACATGCACATGAATTTTAATGACATCCCAGTCTTAGTCCGTAGGGTTCAATATTGAGTTGGCCCACCGTTTGCAGCTATAACAGCTTCAACTCTTCTGGGAAGGCTGTCCACAAGATTTAGGAGTGTGTCTATGGGAATGATTGACCATTCTTCCAGAAGCACATTTATGAAGTCAGGAACTGATGTTGGACGAGAAAGGCCTGGCTTGCAGTCTCCATTCTAATTCACCACAAAGGTGTTCTATCAGCTTAAATCAGGACTCTGAGCAGGCCAGTCAAGTTCCTCCATCCCAAACTCGCTCATCCATGTCTTTATGGACCTTGCTTTGTGCACTGGCCCAAATCATTTGGTGGAGGGGGGATTATGGTGTAGGGTTGTTTTTCAGGGGTTTGACTTGGCCCCTTAGTTCCAGTGAAGGGAACTCCTAAGGCGTCAGCATACCAAGACATTTTGGACAATTTCATGCTACAGACTTTGTGGAAACAGTTTGGGGATTGCCCCTTCCTGATCCAACATGACTGCACACCAGTGCACAAAGAAAGGTCCATAAAGACATGGACTTAGCAGGGGTAGTGGAAAATGAACTTCAAGTGCAGTAATTCACATTATAATAGTAACTAAAACATATAAAATTAAGTGTAACAATCTAAAAAATAAAAATTCCAAAGTGCTATAATGATGTGAACCTCCCAACTAAAAACTTGTTGCATTTGAAGTTAAATTTGTATTGCAATTATCTGTAGAGGGGTTTCCACCATCCCTGCTAAGTTTTATTTATTATGTCTTGTTTTCAGTTACATGTGTATTATATCTGAAGCTGCGTATCACAGAGACCGGTACTGTGGTAATATTGATGTTTATTGAGATTTCCATACATTAGAGGGTTTCAGCATTAATGTTAAGTTATTGGTTAGTAAGTTTGCTTTTATTTTATCTTCAGTAGTTAATTGTAAATAGTAGTGTGGTGATTACCTATTATACTAAAGAATGGCATTAATAAACATCAAAACATTTCAGTTATGCCCCACCAGGCTGTCGCCCCATGGACAATGTGCCTGGCTGCTGAGTTTATCTCCCTATCCCTGCACTCAGTGCACTGATGGGCACTGATTAGCAGCACTGATAGGCGGCACTAATTGGCAGTAATGATGGGTACTAATAGCTGCTCCCGATTGACACTGATAGGTGGCACTGATTGGCGGTACTGATTAGCACTGATGGACAGCACTGATGTCCACTGATAGACATCACAGATTGTTAGCACTTATTGGCAGTGATAGGCACTGATTGGTGGCACTGTTAGGCAGCAATGATTGCCACTGATTGGCAGCACTGATAGGCAGCACCGATGGTCACTGATTGGCAGCACTGATGGGCCGTGATTGGCAGCACCAATTGGCACTGATATGCAGCACTGATGGGCACTGATTGGCACTGATAGGCAGCACAGATGGGCACTAATATGCTGCACTGATTGGCAACATTCATGGGCACTAATTAGCTGCACTGATGGGCACTGATATGTGGCACTGCTAGGCAACACTAATTGGCACTGATAGGCAGCACTGATGGGCACTGATTAGCACTGATAGGCTGCACTGATGGGCTCTGATTGGCAGCACTGGTGGGTGCTGATTGGCAGCACTAATGGGCACTGATTGGCATTGATAGGCAGCACTGATGGACACTGATTGGCAGCACTGATGGACACTGATTGACAGCATTGATTGGCACTGATAGGCAGCATTGATTGACACTGATAGGTAGCACTGACTGGCAGCATTGATTGACACTGATAGACAGCATTGATTGACACTCATTGGCAGCATTGATTGGCACTGATAGGCAGCATTGGTTGGCACTGATAGGCAGCATTGGTTGGCACTGATAGTCAGCACTGGTTGGCACTGATTGGCAGCATTGGTTGACACTGATAGACAGCACTTATTGGCAGCACTAATTGACACTTATTGGCAGCATTGGTTGGCACGGATTGGCAACAATGTTTGTCACTGATTGGCAGCACTGGTTCACACTGATAGGCAGCACTGATTGGCATCTATAGGCAGCACTGGCACTGTTGGCAGCATTGGTTGGCACTGATAGGCAGCACTGATTGACACTGATTGGTAGCATTGGTTGGCACTGGTTGGCAGCACTGATTGACACTGATTGGTAGCATTGGTTGGCACTGATTGGCAGCACTGGTTGGCACTGATAGGCAGCGCTGATTGGCACTTATAGGCAGTACTGGCACTGATTGGCAGCATTGGTTGGCACTGATTGGCAGCGCTGATTGGCAGCGCTGATTGGCAGCACTGCTTGGCACTGATTGGCAGCATTGCCTAGAACTGATTGGCAGAACTGGTTGGCACTGATTGGCATCATTGGTTGGCACTGATAGGCAGCACTGATTGGCACTGATAGGCAGCACTGATTGGCACTGATAGGTAGCATTGATTGGCACTGATTGGGCACTGATAGATAGCATTGATTGGCACTGCTTTGGTGCTGACAGGGTAGAGGGGAGTTTCACAGGCAGCAGATCGTGAGGCTTGCCAGAGCCACTCAGAGTGTGACACTGTCCACCATAATGTAACTGCATGAAGAGAGAGAGATCAGCTGTCAAAAGTCAGCGGTGATGTCGGGGGTGGGCGGGACCAACAGCTATCAATGCTACCAGACAATTATTGGGCTGCTTAAGAAAGGGGACGGAGCCACATAAATTACCCCATCCCATTGGCTGTTGTTTGATAGCCGTTCGGTCCCCCCTCCCTTGACATCACCGCTGACTTTTGACAGCTGATCTCTCTTTCTCTTCATGCAGCAGACAGTGTCACACTTTGAATGGCTCATGCAAGCCTCACAATCTGCTGCCTGTGAAACTGTTTCACGGGCAGTGCACATTACACACTGTCTTGGAGGCAACATTTTGGGGAAGATCTCGGGAGACAGCACGGGGGATTAGGGTATGCCCAGGCACACCTGGCACACACCGTGCGCACGCCTATGCTAGGAACCATTTACAGCAGGAATTACCATTTGCTATTACTTTATATCAAAAGCAAATAAATTTGCTCTATTCACATCATACATATTCTAATTTCCCCAAATAATTTCTTATAATGAATAGAATATTATGTTTCCTTTTTATTTTCCCATAACAATAACCCCTCTCTATTGAGTAAACATTTTTTTTTTTATGGTGACCTTATAATGGGGGTACAAAATGATGATGTGGAATACACGTAAAACCTTAAATTATCCATGATGGATCCATTTTATTTTATTTTATTTCTTAAAAGATAAGGCAATGATGAGGTCACATACAGTATTACTGTTTATTAGTTATTAGTGTTACTGAAGAAAATGTATTGGCAAACAAGCTACTTGTGCTTCAAACTATTCAGATATGGGACTGACATTTCTGATGTCTTTATGAAAATGCTACTGACTCAAAGTTTTGAAGTCATTAGAGCAGTGTGACAGCCAAGCAATTGGCATTTTCAAAGTTTGGCAGTCTCTGTAATTCTCTTCATATAGATTTTTCTTAAAGAAAGAAATATATGCCTGTATTCTATAGTAACCCTGACACAAAATGAACACAATTCCATCTTTGTGAAGCCAGCCAATGTAGTGGAGGGGCTTCAGTGAGTTTACCTGTTTCTTAAAATGGGACTGAATTGACACTCATGTTACTAGCACTGCTATTAGTAGAACCAGGAACAGGTAATAACAAACTTTGCAGATTAAGTAAACTGTGTAACCTGCATTGGAAAGTATACAAGGAATGTGACTAATGGGCAGCAACTTTGCATTTTATTATCCAAGTGTAATAGGTCAAAAAGAGCACGAAATGAAAATCTTTAGGTGTAAAGTCTTTATTGTTAACTGCTTACAACACAGGTGTCAAACTGGCAGCCCTCCAGCTGTTGCAGAACTACAAGTCCCATGAGGCATTGCAAGGCTGACAGTTACAAGCATGACTCCCACAGGCAGGCAGAGGCATGATGGGACTTCTAGTTCCCCTGGGTTACAACAAGCAGAGCAAAAGACAGCCAACATGTTTTGGGGGCCACAAACTCCTCTTTCATCAAGGCTGCAAGAAAAGTGTAAAGTTTAAAGTAACATGCATAAAAAAGTAAGGCGGAATTGCCGCAAAAAAATGCACGCGTATACAAGAAAAAAACAAGCAATTAATAATAACACGTCCATTGAGAAAAAAATATGCATATCCTCAGAACCAGAGTGGAATACAGCTTGACTATATAAAAATAGTAATAAAAGGAATCCACCTTTCAAACTATGGATTAACCGCTTGCTGACGGCTGGTCGGCAATTGACGGCGACAAAGTGGCTCGTTCCCGCAAAACGCCATCATACGACGGCGGCTGCGGGATTGAGCTTAGTGAGCGTGCGCGCGCCGCCGGAGGCGCGCCCGCACGCTCACTGTGTTCGGGGAGGGCCAGGGAGTGGGTGTGGCGGCTTCGATTGCCGCCGGCTACCTGCGATGGCCCCCCCGAGCAGAGGAACGGAGGTCCGTGTATGTAAACACGGACCTCCGCTCTGTGTGAAGGGGGAAGGGCTGTGATCACAGCCTTCCTGTATACGAAGGCTGTGACCACTTCCCTTCCCCAGATAGTGCAGTCCCCCTACAGTTAGAACACGCCCAGGGAACATATTTAACCCTTAGAGCGCCCCCTGCAGGTTAACCCCTTCACTGCCAATGACATTTACACAGTAATCAGTGCATTTTTATAGCACTGATCGCTGTATAAATGCCAATGGTCCCAAAAAAGTGTCAAAATGGTCCGACATGTCCGCTGAAATATCGCAGTACCGCTAAAAATCGCAGATCACCGCCATTATTAGTAAAAAAAAAAAACCCCAAAAATGAATTCTCATCATCCGTAAACGCGACCACTTTTGCGCAAACCAATCAATAAACGCCGATTGCGATTTTTTTTTTATCGCAAATATGAGGAAGAATATAAATCGGCCAAAAACAGTGAAAAAAATGTTTTTTTATATTTTTTTTTTTGATTTGTATTCTAGCAAAAAGTAAGAAATTTGGGTTTTTTTGCAAAATTGTCGCTCTTCTTTTGTTTATAGCGGCGATCAGAAATGACGCAGCGGTGATCAAATACCACCAAAAGAAAGCTCTATTTGTGGGAAAAAAAGGACGCAAATTTCATTTGGGTACAACGTCGCACGACCGCGCAATTTTCAGTTAAAGCGACGCAGTGCCGAATCGCAAAAAGGGCTCCGGTCCTAAAGCTGGAAATCCTTCCGGGGCTGAAGTGGTTAAGCTGCATGCATACACATGTAATGGTCAGTTAAAGGTGCTGCTGGCTTCCTTGAGAAGCAAAAAATAAGGAATGCTATCAAAGAACAATCAGAAAGATCACTGTGTATCAAAAAATAACCAACCCAGATAGCAAGGATAACTTGCCACAAATTTGTGGCAGTGTTGAATTGTAAGACCCTGTTCACACTATTAGATTTTCTGCAGATTTTTTTCCTTCAGATTTACCAAAACCATGTAGTGCAATGCCCTGCCTGATTGCATACAAATTGAAACTCTTAAGGTTTGACCTCATATTATATGGTTTTTGTAAATCTGAAGACAAAAATCCGCAGAAAATCTAATAGTGTGTATGGGGTCTGTTCACTTGCTGCACATTTTCACTAGCAAGATGTACACTTGCAGAGCACTTGAAGCACAAGTTCTAGTTGAAGCTTTTCCAATTTGTAGCACATGTGTGTGGCAAGTCTCTAGCAAGAGCAAAGTTGCAGCGATGAGTCTATAACAAGAGCTCTGCAAGTCTACGGCATGAAAATTCAGCCACAGTGACCCCTGTGGTGGGATGACTATTGCAAAACTGAACCAAAACTTGCAGCAGACTTGGGGAATGTTTGCAAAGAAAGTTGATCTGGAGTCACGCAGTGTGGACTTGTGCAACAAACGTGTGAAGCCTGGAAAGTCTAGCAATAGCTTAGCTGGTTATTTTCAAACTTGCAGCGCAATTGCTTGCTACCTGTGAAAGCTGCCTGAACTTGTGTTTAGATGCATTCTGGCCAAAAGGACACAAATGTTTCTAGAAATGCAGCTGGATGCAATGAGGCAAAACACAGACCATTTTAGTAATAGTAACTTTTCTATGTTTTTGCAAGGTGTTTTGGAGCATTGAGGTCACAATTTGATTTGCATCGTGCCCAACTAAAGAACACTTTGCATTCATTCAGAAAATGCAAAGCATTCGCTGAATGGTGACCATGCCAAGTGGCCAACCTCTTGTGTTCAGAATGCAGGAGGGCAGCTGCTTGGCATGGGATCCAGAAGCAAGTAAGGATCACTGGAGAAGCAATGTCAGTTTAAGTGATTTCCAGCTTCCAGACGCATAGGCCAAGTATGTTATATACATACTGTATACTATGGTATATACAAGCTAGACCAATGTAAAACATATTAATACCTAGGATTCTTCTTTAAATGCCATCCAGTTAGGTTTGCATCTGCGTTAATCTCTGTGGAATTGTTAAAGTTGAGTAAGGACAATTCTCTTGATAGTTGTGTTGTTATTATTTAATAACTGTCAGATTCTCTAAGTCTTGCTTTGCATTTTAGCACAATTATCTAAGGAAAACAAAGCAGGTCACTTGCTCACAGTAGTAAAAAAATTGTAAAGGAAAAATAAATTAAAAGAAAGAGCCCAAAACAGCAGAAATATATTTTATTAATGTTTCTATTCTGAAAACCCCTGTTTCTTGTCAATATTTTCATGCCAGACAGGCTATTCATCTTATTGTTTCTAAGTCAAGTGCAGCTTTAAGCAACGGAGTATTAACATTACTGTCGGGAAAGATATTAACGTCAGGGAGTTTTACCTTGTACTGTCTATTTTTTACTCCCAGACCATGACCCTTTCAGAATCAGAGACTGGCATGCTGATTGTGTGCTGCTTGTCACTCAGAAAGCTTTCTCTTTTTTATTGGGAGTCACAGAGAGTCAGGCCATCATTTGCTATGGCCTCAGAATTATTATGTCAGATAGAAGCCATTACATTTTGCCAGGTAAACTACAGTCTTTGGCATCTAAAAATCACAGACCAAGTGAAAGTGTTCCATGGAAAAATTGCTTTCTATCTTTAGTCCAGTGAGCTGTTAAATAAGAACTGGTTAAGTAATTGTGGATTACAGGCAGTCTGTTTTAACAATACCATTCTTACTTTATATCATGGAATACATCAATGTAATTTAAAAGACAATGTCATTCACAATGCCGTAATTGCTTCTCTCTGTTGGATTGTGACTAATTTTTCTCAATGTTCCATATCTTAAATAGGCTATTAACTCATTCCTGTATGCTGAGGAGGCTGGAGTGAGACAGCAGCTGGTCCGGACCAGGGATTGGTCGCAGTGTTCGAGGGACCCTGCTTGGACCAGCAGTAAGGTAAGTATGTATTCCCTTTCTCTACGCAATACAAGTGATATACAACTGCAATGTGTGTGTGTGTGTGTTTGTGTGTAGGAGGTGGGGTGGTAACACTGTAAAGCTGGCTATACATGGATAGAAAATCATTTGAAAAAGCAGGCCCAATCGTTCAACTTTAGTGACGTTAGTGAGCGCATTTCGATGGCAAATGGCAAATGAACAATTCGTTATGTCGAAATTTTGTTGTGTAATCGAATAGTTTTATAAACATTAGTGGGGAAATCGATCGTAATTAGTTTGAAAAAAAACCTGCAGTGCATTTGCATTGATCATTGATTGACAAAAAAATTACCATTTATGTCATTAACGATCGATAATACTATATGTGGAAAACAATTTGATACAATGATACCGTTAATACATAGTCGTTCGACAGATCTTTATCAAAAATGAAAGTTTTTTTTAAACAATTTTCTGTCCATGTATGGACAGCTTAAAGGGGTTGTAAAGGCAGAAGGTTTTTTTTTTATCTTAATGCATTCTATGCATTAAAAACTTTTTGTGTGTAGCAGCCCCCTCAGCAGCACCCTAATTACTTACCTGAGCCCCATCTCTGTCCAGCGATGTCCACGAATGTCTAAGCCGTCCAGGACACTCCTCCTGATTGGCTGTGATACAGCAGCAGTGCCATTGACCCCCACAGCTGTCAATCAAAGTCAGACAGCCAATCAGGGGAGAGAGGGGCAGGGCTATATTGGGGCTCCATGTCTGAAAGGATACAAGGAGCTCTGGCTCGGGTGCTCCCATTGAAATCTGCTGGCTGAGGAGGCACTCAATAGGAGGGAGGGGGAGGAGCAGCAAAGAGGGACCCGAGAAAAGGAGGATCCGGGCTGCTCTGTATAAAACCAACTGCATAGAGGAGATGCAGTATCTCAGAAAAGTGAGTGCACCCCTCACATTTTTGTAAATATTTTATTATATCTTTTCATGTGACAACACTGAAGAAATTACACTTTGCTACAATGTAAAGTAGTGAGTGTACAGCTTGTATAACAGTGTAAATTTGCTCAACACACAGCCATTAATGTCTAAAAAAAATGATCTTGCCTAGTTCTGTCTATTTAGTGTGAGCCCAATCTTTCTTGATAAAATGCTGCATTAAACTGCAAAATATCAAATTAAAATAAGTAAAATAAAATGTTTTAATGCAAGATCTGCAAGATCTGCTTTAAGATTATGTTTCTGGAGTTATCTCTGACATAGTTTACTTTTTCCGTAAGACTTCAAGTAACCTTTAAATATCCTTCATTGCAGAAAAAAAAATCAGTCTACAATTTTTATTACCTTTTTCTAAGGGCTAAATTTCATTGAATGACATAAATATATATTATGGTTTTCTCATCAAATTTAAGTTATCTATGGGCAGCCTGAAAGAATGATCCTTAATATAGATGTATTGTTTGCATTATATTCAAACTCATAATCTTTCCAATAATCAGTACGCTTGACATTTGTACTTCCGTTTTCCTTGAATTCACCGACATTGTAATATCTAAATAACAGGGCAAACTTCAATGTTAGGATATCTCCTTTTCTGATTTTTTAATTTTTTTTATTGTTTTGCATTCACTGCTACCCAGTTTTACAGGAGATTGATTTATGAATCAATGAACAGCTGTGTTGTGCAGTTAAAGCTTATGATTTTTGTGCCTTTCCAGAAAATCAGTTTAAAAGCAATTTATATAAAAAAAAAAAATTTAAATACTATATGATAATAATATATATATACACATACACACACACACACACACACACACACACACACACACACACACACACACACACACACTATATTGTCAAAAGTATTGGCTTTATTGCCTTTACACGCATATGAACTTTAATGTCATCCCAATCTTAGCCCATAGGGTTCAGTATTGAGTTGGCCCACTCTTTGCAGCTATAACATCTTCAACTCTTCTGGGAAGGCTGTCTACAAGGTTTAGGAGTGTATACTGGTGCGCAGTCATGTTGGAACGGGAAGGGGCCATTCCCAAACTGTTCCCACAAAGTTGGGAGCATGAAATTGTCCAAAATGTCTTGGTATGCTGACGCCTTAGAAGTTACCTTCACTGGAACTAAGGGGCCAAGCCCAACACCTGAAAAACAGCCCCACACCATAATCTTCCCTCCACCAAATGATTTGGACCGGGGTACAAAGCAAGGCACATTAAGGTCCATCCATGGATGAGCGAGTTTAGAGTGGAGTAACATGACTGGCCTGACCTCAACCCTGTAGAACTCCTTTGGGATGAATAAGAGTGGAGACTGCGAGCCAGGCTTTCTCGTCCAACATGCCTGACCTCACAAATGCACTTCTAGAAGAATATTTAAACATTCTCATAGACACATTCCTAAACCTTGTGGACAGTCTTCCCAGAAGAGTTGAAGCTGTTATAGCTGCAAACCATACGGACTAAGGCTGGCATGCCATTAAAGTTCATGTGCATGTAAAGGCAGGTGTCCCAATGCTTTTGACAATATAGTGTGTATGTGTTTGTGTATACAGTATCTCACAAAAGTGAGTACACCCCTCACATTTTTGTAAATATTTTATTATATCTTACACTTTGCTACAATGTAAAGTAGTCAGTGTACAGCTTGTATAACAGTGTAAATTTTAATTGGCTGTCCCCCAAAAATAACTCAACATACAGCCATTTATGTCTAAACCACTATGTCTAAACCACTGACAACAAAAGTGAGTAGACCCCTAAGTAAAAATGTCCAAATTGGGCCCAAAGTATCAATATTTTGTGTGGCCACCATTATTTTCCAGCACTGACTTAACCCTCTTGGGCATGGAGTTCACCAAAGCTTCACAGGTTGCTGCTCAAGTCCTCTTCCACTCCTCCATGACGACATCACAGAGTTGTTGGATGTTAGAGACCTTGCGCTCCTCCACCTTCTATTTGAGGATGACCCACAGATGCTCAATAGGGTTTAGGTCTGGAGACATGATTGGCCAGTCCATCACCTTTACCCTCAGCTTCTTTAGTAAGACAGTGGTCGTCTTGGACGTGTGTTTAGACGTTATCATGTTGGAATACTGTCCTACATCCCAGTCTCCGAAGGGAGAGGATCATGTTCTGTTTCAGGATGTCACAGTACATGTTGGCATTCATGGTTCCCCTCAATGAACTGTAGCTCCCCAGTACCTGCAGCACTCATGCAGCCTCAGACCATGACACTCCCACCACCATGCTTGACTGTAGGCAAGACACATTTATTGTTGTACTCCTGAACTGGTTGTCGCCACACACGCTTGACACCATCTGAACCAAATAAGTTTATCTTGGTCTCATCAGACCACAGGACATGGTTCCAGTAATCCATGTCCTTAGTCTGCTTGTCTTCAGCAAACTGTTTGCAGGCTTTCTTGTGCATCATCTTAAGAAGAGGCTTCCTTCTGGGACAACAGCCATGCAGACCAATTTGATGCAGTGTGTGGCATATGGTCTGAGCACTGACAGGCTGACCCCACACCCCTTCAACCTCTGCAGCAATGCTGGCGGCACTCATATTTCTATTTCCCAAAGAAAACCTCTGGATATGATGCTGAGCACGTGCACTCAACTTCTTTGGTTGACCATGGCAAGGCCTGTTCTGAGTGGAACCTGTCCTGTTAAACCATGTATGGTTTTGGCCACCATGCTGCAGCTCAGTTTCAGGGTCTTGGCAATTTTCTTATAGCCAATGCCATCTTTATGTAGAGCAACAATTCTTTTTTCAGATCAGTTCTTTGCCATGAGGTGCCATGTTGAGCTTCCAGTGACCAGTGAGAGTGATAACACCAAATTTAACACACCTGCTCCCCATTCACACCTGAGATCTTGTAACACTGACGAGTCACATGACACCAGGGAGGGAAAATGGCTAATTGGGCCCAATTTGGACATTTTCATTTAGGGGTGTACTCACTTTTGTTGCCAGCAGTTTAGACATTAATGGCTGCGTGTTGAGTTATTTTGAGAGGGCATCAAATTTACACTATTATACAAGCTGTACACTCACTACTTTACATTGTAGCAAAGTGTCATTTCTTCAGTGTTGTCACATGAAAAGATATAATAAAAGATTTACAAAAATGTGAGGGGTGCACTCACTTTTGTGAGATACTGCTTCAACCCCAACAGGTAATATTTCAGGGCCTCTAATTCTCATTTGATAGCTAAACGTTCCTTCTCAACAATGGCATAGTTTTTCTCATGTCTGTTAATCTTCCTGCTCAGGTAGACGACCGTGTGCTCCTCACTGTCTCTGATTTGGGACAGTACTGCGCCCAGTCCCACATCAGAGGCATCTGTCTGTACGACAAACTCCTTTGTGAAATCTGGGGTCACGAGCACCGGTTGTGCACAAAGGGCTTGCTTCAACATTTGAAATGCCTTCTCTGTGTCAGGATTCCACTTAATCACCACTGACCTATCAGCGGGGCTGCAATGGGGGAAAAATTGGGTACAAACCGCCTGTAGTACCCTGTGAACCCCAGAAATACACAAACTTGCTTTTTATTTATAGGTTGGGGCCATTTTTGAACCTCCTCAATCTTATTGATCTGAGGTTTATTCAGCCCTCGACCAATAATGTAGCCAAGCTATTTGGTCTCCTCCAAGCCTATGGCACACTTTTTGGGGTTGGCAGTGAGTCCTGTTTTCCTAAGGGAATCTACCACTGCTTGCACCGGGGTCAAATGAGATTCCCAATCTGGGCTTTTGATGACTACATGACTACATCATCCAAATAGGCGGCTGCATATTGGCGATGTGGTCTCAGTGTCTTTTCCATCATTCTCTGGAATGAGGCAGGAACACCATGCAAACCAAAAGGCATCCGCTGATATTGGAATGACTCCTCAGGAGTAGAAAAGGCAGTCTTCTCTTTTGCAGACTCCATTAGTAGTATCTGCCAATAATCTTTAATCAGGTCTAAAGTAGTTATGTACCTGGCACTTCCCAATCTGTCAACAAGCTTGTCGACCCGAGGCATTGGGTAAGCATCAAATTTGGACATGCTATTCAACTTCCTGAAATCATTACAAAACCTTGACCAGTCACTGTGGGACTCCTCTATCACGTCCAACTCTAACATATTTCATTTGCAACTGCTTTGCACCTAGCCTCATGTATTCTATAGGGCTTTACATTTACGCGGACACCTGGTTCTGTAATGCCATGCTGTATAACTGTGGTCAGTCTGGGTAGGTGAGAGAAAAACTCTCTATTCTTACTCACTAACTCTTTAACATTCTTTTGTTCCGCCACTGACAAGGTTTCAGTTATGAGTACCTCAGGTGTCACAGGGGGCCATGTCCTTTTGGGGAGTTGGCACTGCCAGTAAAGTATCTCTGTCCTTCCAAGGTTTCAAGAGATTAACATGATATATTTGCTCTGGTTTCCTTTTCACTGGCTGGTAAACTTTGTAGTTTACTTCCTCTGCTCTTTCCATAATTTCAAAGGGACCCTGCCCCTTTGCTAGGAATTTACTCTCAACATTGGGGACTATTACCAGCATTCTATCTCCAGGGTTGAAGGCCCGGGTCTTGGCACCCCAATTAAAAACCCTTCTCTGGTCCTCCTGGGCTAGCTTCATATGTTCCCATACAAGCAGCATGACAGCCTCGATTCTATCTTGCATCAGTGAGATATGCTCAATGACGCTTCTGTAAGGCGTGGACATCTAGCAATCCCCTGGGATGTCCACCATACAGTAGTTCAAAAGGGGAATAACCTGTAGATGCCTGAGGTACCTCTCGTATGGCAAACATGAGGTATGGCAGCAAAAAAATCCCAATTTCTCCCATATTTGTCCACCAACTTTTTTAACATGCTTACAGCGTTTTGTTAAATCTCTCCACAAGACCATCAGTTTTGGGGTAGTAGACAGGTACGGAGATGGGAGATACCCAGATGTCCACCCATTATATGACGATGGACCAAATCTAATACCATCCAGTGATAGAGTTTGGGAACCACTAATTGCTCTACCTCCTCCTCCCCTTGCTTTACCAATTCATACAACAAGTTATTTTTAAGAGTCATGTAGGGAAAAGACACCCCTATATTAGGTTCAACAGGTTTTTTTTTTTTAACAGAGTAACTTAATTGTCAAAATCAACAGGGTCAGTTACAGAATCATATACCATTTTAGCTGTGCGATACAGGGTTTAGGTAATATAATGCATATACAATCATCATTGAACAACAAGGTCTAGATAATTCCTATTGGTGCAAATGCCCACTTTCCTTCGGCAGTTTTAAAGGAATAATTCTGTTCAGGTAAAGTTGAGTCTCCAGGGAGAGGGGGGGGGATAGGGAGAAAAAAAAGGGGGGGGGGGCTCGAGACCCACAGGAGGGCCCCGGTAAGAGAAGCCCAGGGCCATGGCTTCGAAGCCAAGGCTCTCCGTTTAATTTCCACATCTCTCCAACCAGTTTGTGGGCAGCGCCTACTTTCATATGTTACCCTATATAGGGGTAACGCAGAATTGACAGCCTTGAGCCAAGTGTCCCTTGTTGGAGGCTCCGGGGATCTCCAATGGAGTAGTACTTCCTTCCTAGTGTAGGTCAAACATAGTTTAAGGTATCTATCACCCTCAATATCAGTCATGTGGCTCAGCAGCATTAGTTTAGGGTCCAGGATAATATGCAAGCCAGTCACCAGCTCCAGAGTTGCAGCCATGGATTCCCAGTATGGGCTCAGTCTGGGACAGGTCCAAAACATATACCAGAGAGAGCCCACATCCACCTCGCATCTAGTACATAAGCATAGGTGTGCGCAGCCTATTGCATTAGGGTGTGCACCCCAAGGCTCAAACACACATTAACAGTATATTTATATACATACATACACACAAAGACACACACACTCTTATAGCAGAACCTGTTCAGTGAAAGAGAAGGACAGTAGCTCTTCAATAATGGTGGAACTGGTCAGAGGGAGATATTTCCCGTCTCTCCATCGGCACACAGAGCAGTAAAATGAATATGCTTGGAGTGATTAGGGTGTGCCCAGGCACACCTGGCACACCCCCTGCGCACTCCTATGTACATAAGGGATCTCGAGAAGGGTAGATCTCTGCCAGTCTTTGTGGGGTATAATATACTCTATGTATACATTTTAGCTGTATGAACCTATCCCTTGTTGAGATTAAAGAAGGTATAAAGGTAGATATACATTCCTCCCAGTCCTCTTCCTCTTACTACGGGATGTCTTCCCTCCATCTGCCCATAGTTCTAGTGGGCTGAGGTCGTGGGCTACAGTAGGGTAAAGGTACAGAGATGATAACGGCTTGCCCATCACCCCAGATGAAAGCAGTCTTTCAATTGGGTCAGACTCCAAAACAACCGGTTCCGGAAACTGTGCTCTTATTGTGTGTCTTAGTTGCCAGTATTGGAACGTAAATGAGGCGGGTATTGGGTAGGAGTTCCTCAGTTCATGGAAGGATAAGAATCTACCAGGTTCAACAGGTTTGCCATCAATTATTTTAATGGTTTCTCTGGCTCTAATGAGTGCGGAGTCTCTTGTAATCTTTTCTGACTTCTAAGTCAGGCACCACATTCTGTCCACTCTCATTATTAGAGTCAGAGATGATTTCTTGTTCATTATCCTCAAGCTGGGGGTTGGATTCTAGCTCCTTCTGCTGTCCAGCCATTACAGAAGAAGAAAAGGACCTACAGTTTCTTTGGACACACTAACAGTTTCCCCTTTCAATTTTGCAATCAAAAGGATCCAGAGTGAGTTTCAGTTTTTCCTCAGCAGGGGGAGCTCTGTCCTACCGACTCCTTTTGTTTTCCCATAAACTCCAAAAGTGTGGAAAATCTCTCCCCACTAGGACTTCATGGAGTAGTGAGGGTACCACCCCCAATGAATGTGTCACCCAAGGGGTATCAAACTCATCCACAGCACTCTGGTAATCACGTGTGTCACCATGTATACAAATCACCCCAATAGTGCTAGGGTGTAACTTTGCAGGATTTACAAAATCACCTTTCACTAATGTCACAACACTACCAGAATCTAGGAGAGCAGTGACTGACTTTCCATCAACTGAAATTACACACATTTGTCTTTCCATGCGTTCCTGACATGATGCAGTACATGCCAACTGTGAAAAAAGAGACACTCAAAGGCGTTCCCCCGCGTGGCAGTTCTTCAGACAATGTGCTGACGACAAGACACGAGTGGTTTGCAAGCTGTGCAATGATAGCCTGAGCCGGGGCATAAATGTTCTCAACCTGAGCACAACCCCCATGACCAGGCACCTAAATTCAAGGCACAAGCTGCATTGGAATAATTACCTCAAAATCCAAGAAAGGTCTCGGCCTCCTCCTGCTTCCTCTTCTGCTGCTGCCTCGGCCTCTTCCTCCACCTCTACAGTGACAGCGTCACCTGCCACCCAGCAAACAGACAATATGACAGCAACGCCACCATGTCCGCCACTGTCCCCAAGCATTTCCACATGGTCCCATGGAAGCTTACAGCTGTCCATCTCCCAAACCCTGGAGAGAAAGAGGAAGTACCCCCCTACCCACCCGCGATCCCTGGCCCTGAATGCCACCATTTCAAAATTCCTGGCCTTTGAAATG
>BLSH010162857.1:2351630-2373338 GCA_018402905.1 Glandirana rugosa
ACAACCGATAGACTCCTTCCACAAAGGGAAAAATCATCTCTTAGTTCTAAAGGGAGAGCTTCCAGCTGTTGGTGTGAGCGGTGCATTTCTTGCACCAAAATAAAAAGTCCGGCTACGTTGGTGTTTTCAAAAAAAAAAAAAAGGTATTAATTAGTATTAATAAATACTTACATAGGGCTACATAGTACATTTGCGGGCCCAATGAGGAGAGCAAATAAGGGACGTGGCCATGGTGCTGCTGATGATGCTGGTGCTGCTGGTGTTGGTGGTGTTGGTGAACCTTCTGTTGGAAGGAGAGGATGTGGTTGAGGTGTGCCAGCTACACGCACAAGGGAAACACCTTCCTCAGATAGCCAACAGAACCTTCATCAGTATATGGTAGGCCAGAATGCCCCTCAATGATCGGTGAGGCCAGAACAAGTACAGGCGATAGTAGATTGGGTGGCTGACAATGCCTCCAGTTCCTTCACATTGTCTCCCTCCCGGTCCCTTGATGAAAGCTCAGAGTTGGCACCTGAACCCCATGGCCATCTGTTTTTCACCTCAGCCCCTGGTAAATTAGCCAAGCAGTCTGAGCCCCAAGTCCTGCAAGAGACTCATGCTTTTTGACGACTCTCCTGGTGTGCTTTCCGTGGGCCATCCATATAGCGCTGCCCCAGAAGTGGAAGACATTGAGTGCACCGATGCCCAACCGCTTCTGTGGCAGGATGAGGACATGGAAACACCAGCGCAGCACATCTCTGATGATGATGAAACACAGGTGCCAACTGCTGCAGCTTGCCTCAGTGTGCAGACTGACAAGGAGGGCAGTGGTGAAGGGTGGGTAGAAGATGATGGGGAGGAGGATGATGACCCCTAGACCCCACATGGACTGAGGGTCATGCGAGTGACATGTGCAGTTTGGAGGAAGAGGTGGTGGTCGCACAGAGGCACCAGCACAGCAAAAGACGAAGCATGTTGAAAAAGCAGAGCGAGCGTCCCCTAGACAGTATGCCTGCTACTACCCACCACACCCAGGGACCTAGCACACCAAAGGCAGCTGTGTGCTGACGACAAGACACGAGTGGTTTGCAAGCTGTGCAATGATAGCCTGAGCCGGGGCATAAATGTTCTCAACCTGAGCACAACCCCCATGACCAGGCATCTAAATTCAAGACACAAGCTGCATTGGAATAATTACCTCAAAATCCAAGAAAGGTCTCGGCCTCCTCCTGCTTCCTCTTCTGCTGCTGCCTCGGCCCCTTCTCCACCTCTACAGTGACAGTGTCACCTGCCACCCAGCAAACAGACGATATGACAGCAACGCCACCATGTCCGCCACCGTCCCCAAACATTTGCACATGGTCCCATGAAAGCTTACAGCTGTCCATCTCCCAAACACTGGAGAGAAAGAGGAAGTAACCCCCTACCCACCCGTGATCCCTGGCCCTGAATGCCAGCATTTAAAATTCCTGGCCTTTGAAATGCTGTCATTCCGTCTGGTGGACACGAACAGTTTCAAAAACCTGATGGCAGTGGCTTTCCCACAGTACGTGGTTCCCAGCTGCCACTACTTTTCCAGACGAGCCATCCCTTCCCTGCACAAACAAGTCGGTGACAACATCAAGTGTGCACTGCGCAACACCATCTGTGGCAAGGTCCGCATAACCACTGATACATGGACCAGTAAGCACGGGCAGGGACGCTATATCTCGCTAACTGCACACTGGGCAAATATAGTGGCAGGTGGGCCTGAGCCAGCTAGCCATTTGGCGCATGTCCTTCCACCACCGAGGATTGCAGGGCATTTCTCTTTGTCTCCTGTTGCCTCCTCTTCCTACTGCGCTTCCTCCTCCTCGACCACCTACTCATCCGCTCAGCGTAACACCTTCACCACCAACATCAGCACATCCAGGGGGAAACGACAGCAGGCTGTTTTAAAACTGATATGTTTGGGGGATAAACCCCACACTGCGCAGGAGCTGTGGACAGGCATTGAACAACAGACCAATGAGTGGTTGTTGCCACTGAGTCTCAAGCCCGGCCTGGTGGTGTGCGACAATTGGCTGAAATCTTGTAGCGGCTCTGGGCCTAGCCGGTTTGACGCACATCCCTTGCCTGGCGCATGTGCTGAATTTGGTGGTACAGAAATTTCTAAAAAACTACCCGGATATGTCAGAGCTGCTGCATAAAGTGCGGGCCCTCTGTGCGCACTTTCGGCGTTCTCACCCTGAACGCCTTCCCGCTCACCGCCTCATATGCGACGTGCCCACAAGGTGGAACTCCACCTTGCACATGCTGGAGAGACTGCGTGAGCAGCAGCAGGCAATAATGGAGTTTCAGCTGCAGCACGCACGGGTCAGTCGCTCTGTGGAACAGCAACACTTCACCACCAAAGAGTGGGCCTCCATGCGAGACCTGTGTAGCGTATTGCGGTGTTTTGAGTACTCCACCAACATGGCCAGTGCCGATGACGCTGTTCTCAGCGTTACTATCCCACTTCTATGTCTCCTTGAAAAAACACTTTGGGCCATGATGGAAGAGGATGTGGCACAGGAGGATGAGGAGGAGGAGGAGGAAGAGGGGTCATTTCCACGGTTATCAGGCCAGTCATTCGCAAGCGGCTCGGACGGTGGGTTCCTGCACCAGCATAGGCCAAGTCAAAAATATTCAAGCCAGGGCACAGTTCTGGAGGACGAGGAGGACGAGGAAGATGAGGAGGAGGAGGAATCGCAGCAGGGTGGCACCCAAAATATTCAAGCCAGGGCACAGTTCTGGAGGACGAGGAGGACGAGGAAGATGAGGAGGAGGAGGAATCGCAGCAGGGTGGCACCCAACGCAGCTCGTGGGCATCACTGGAGCGTAGCTGGGGGGATACAGAGGACACAGATGATATACCTCCCACAGAGGACAGCTTGTCTTTGCCTCTGGGCAGCCTGTCACACATGGCCGACTACATGCTGCAGCAACGACAGCCGAGTTGCCCACATTGTAACTTCTTCTGATTACTGGGTGGCCACCCTGCTGGATCCCCGTTACAAGGACAACGTGCCGTCCTTAATTCCCTTACTGGAGCGTGAGAGGAAGATGCACGACTACAAGCGCACACTGGTAGAGGCGCTGCTGAGGGCATTCCCAAATGACACCGGGGGCTCAGTGGAAGCACAAGGCGAAGGCAGAGGAGGAGGAGGAGGAAGAGGCAACAAACGCAGCTGTGCCCCCGCCTGCACCTCAGAAGGCAGGGTTAGCATGGCCGAAATGGGGCAAAGCTTTGTCAGCAGCCCGCCACAACAAACAGCACCACCAGCCGATAGACAACGTCTTAGCAGGAGGCAGCATTTCAGCAACATGGTGCAAGAGTATGTGTGCACACACCTACACGTACTGACTGATGGGTCTGCCCCATTCAACTTCTGGGTCTCCAAATTGGCCACATGGCCTTAGCTTGCCCTTTATGCCTTGGAGGAGCTGGCCTGCCCTGCAGCCAGTGTATTGTCTGAACGTGTGTTTAGCACGGCAGGGGGCGTTATCACAGACAAGCGCAGCCGCCTGTCCACAGCCAACGTGGAAAAGCTAACCTTTATTAAAATGAACCAGGCATGGATCCCACAAGACTTGTCTGTACCTTGTGCAGAATAAACATTTAGACCGGACTCACACAGCCATTCGTATACTTGTTTTTTTGACTAGGCCTCAATATTTTGGGGGCTACCCCAATTATAAACAAACAAAAAAAAAACAGTGTTGGCTACCTCCTCCTCCTCCTCGACCACCGCCACTTCCACCTACACTGCCACGGTCACGGCCTAGTCAACCTCTAGGCTCCTACTCCACATCCACTCCCCCTTCCCATTTTTTTTTATTTGATTTGAATTTATTTTCCCTATCCCCATTTTTTTGTAGGGAACTTGCCCTACTCTTACCCCCATTTTACTTCATTTTGCAGCCCTCTAGCACTTGCCAAGACTTTGTTGCAGCCATTTTTGTGCCTAAAAGTTCGGATCCCCATTGACTTCGGGTCCGGGATAAAGTTCGAGCAACGTTCGGTGCCGAACACGGACTTTTTCCCAAAGTTTTTTCGGACCCTCCGAACCCGAATGCCCAGGTGTTCGCTCAACTCTAGTGATGTCATGACGTTGCTTCCGGGTTACCATAGCCGAGACCCAATGAAAGCCGATACTGGCTTTTTTTGGGTCTCTGGACTGCCAGCGGACGTGTCAGCTGGTTGCTTGGGTCTCTAAGTGGGATGGGAGAGCCCATGCCAGGGGCAGAAGGTTTGCATCAAGGGGGATGTCCCGTTCCCGCTGCTTGTAATAACAGCAGCTGCTTGGCAGCATTGGTTGTTATTACAAGAGAGCAGACCAGCGGCTTTAAAAAACGGTACCAGAGTGAGGCCTGATTTGGTGGCAAATGGTTAAACTAACAAAAAATCAAGAGTAAATATATATATATTGTGGGCGATCAGCTTCAAGTGGAAGGGTTCCCCAAACAAGTAATCCAGAAGTGTGTCAGGTTTAAGGGCATCCTGACCGTGTTTATTCACTCCGACAAAAGGATGAACAGAAAGATCTCCCTCGCAGGGGTATAAAAAAACAGTCCCACAACTGAAAACGTCCATCAACTGAAAATAAGCCTCCTGGCTAACGGACAGCCCTTACAGGGCCTGCTTCAGACCCGCAGGCATGTTCCTTCACAGCCTGCTCCAGCTCTCCCAGCACCACACTGATTACACACAGGTCAGGCAAAATTATACCCCAGCTGGGGACCAAGGTGTGATCAATACTTAACCCCTACTGCCTACATACCTCTCCCTCGCAGCCATTTACCTTAGGAATCTCAGGATTCTATGTGGCATATATACACCATCCACAACTGACATGGGCTGTTTGTCACAATATATATATATACAGTATCTCACAAAAGTGAGTACACCCCTAACATTTTTGTAAATATTTTATTATATGTTTTCATGTGACAACACTGAAGAAATGACACTTTGCTACAATGTAAACTAGTGAGTGTACAGCTTGTATAACAGTGTAAATTTGCTGTCCCCTCAAAATAACTCAACACAAAGCCATTAATGTCTAAACTTCTGGCAACAAAAGTGAGTACACCCCTAAATGAAAATGTCCAAATTGAGCCCAAAGTGTCAATATTTTGTGTGGCCACCATTATTTTCCAGCACTGCCTTAACCCTCTTGGGCATGGAGTTCACCAGAGCTTCACAGGTTGCCACTGGAGTCCTCTTCCACTCCTCCATGATGACATCATGGAGCTAATGGATGTTAGAGACCTTGCGCTCCTCCACCTTCCATTTGAGGATGCCCCACAGATGCTCAATAGGGTTTAGGTCTAGAGAGATGCTTGGCCAGTCCATAACCTTTACCCTCAGCTTTTTTAGCAAGGCAGTGGTCATCTTGGAGGTGTGTCTGGGGTCGTTATCATGTTGGGATACTGCTCTGCGGCCCAGCCTGTGAAGGGAAGGGATCATGCTCTGCTTCAGTATGTCACAGTACATGTTGGCATTCATGTTTCCCTCAATGGACTGTAGCTCCCCAGTGCCTACAGCGCTCATGCAGCCTCAGACCATGACACTCCAACCACCATGCTTGACTGTAGTTAAGACACACTTGTCTTTGTACTCCTCACCTGGTTGCCGCCACACACGCTTGACACCATCTGAACCAAATAAGTTTATCTTGGTCTCGTCAGACCACAGGAAATGGTTCCAGTAATCCATGTCCTTAGTCTGCTTCTTTTCAGCAAACTGTTTGCGGGCTTTCTTGTGCATCATCTTTAGAAGTGGCTTCCTTCTGGGATGACAGCCATGCAGACAAATTTGATGCAGTGTGCAGCGTATGGTCTGAGCACTGAGAGGCTGACCCCCCATGCCTTCAACCTCTGCAAAATACTGGCAGCATTCATACATCTATTTCCGGAAGACAACCTCTGGACATGACGATGCGCACATGCACTCAACTACTTTGGTTAAGCATGGCGAGGCCTGTTATGAGTGGAACCTGTCCTGTTAAGTCGCTGTATGGTCTTGGCCACCTTGCTGCAAATCCGTTTTAGAGTCTTGGCAAACTTCTTATAACCTAGGCCAACTTTATGTAGTGCAACAATTCTTTTTTTTAAGGTCCTCAGAGTTCTAAGAGCCAAAATGCAAACCTTGACTTTTAAATTTCAAACAGACACAGAGCTCCTTCAGATCCCTCTCTGAGTTCCAGGTCAGAGCTAAAGTGAGATCTCTTCCTGATTATTTAAGCCACCTGTTGGTGGACTCCAGTGGACTACAAACTCTGGACTGGAAACCAGCCATGCCATGGTGGCTGGTAAAATCCGGACCAGACTCTGTTTAATCTAGTCCACATGAGCGCATACAAGGTGACAGGTAGCGTCCATCTACCATTTCACCTTGCATACTGTTAAGTCAGATTCGGGAGTCTTAAAACAAGACCTTTCAGATGAGATAGAATGTCCAAATAATAGGTGCTTTAATCACTGCAGTGGAGAATAACAGCACAATAGTTCAATTCATGCAAACTGAGGGAAAGTGAATGTGATTCTAACGTTATGATTACAGGTTATACAATATATACTTATGAATATGCATGAAGTGTGGGTGTGTTCATAGTGTATTCTAGTTGTGACCGTAAAACATAGTTCAATCAATATTCATATCTTCTTATTAGCAATCAAGCAGTTAAATGGGTGTTTTTCCCATGTGACCGATAGAAAGTGAAATGATACATCGCAGCGCCTTGACAATTCCAGTTTAAACTGGTTTTTGATAAGAAGTCCATCTTGAAGCCAAAAGGGAGTAGTTCATATCATCACCAAAGTTTAGTTTTCTCAGGAATAGAAACAAAAACGCATAAGGAAAGTAAGAAACAAGTGTATTATAAAATCTTAAAGGGACCGTCTCTATTTATATATATATAACCCAACATTATTAGACCCCCTATATTTCTACTCAATACCGTCACATATCCTCCCCCTTTGCTCAAGCCCATGCAGCTGGGCAACTGTCCCAACCATACAGTGGACCCCGGTGAGGGCATCCGCATTGTTCTGGAGTCTTCCCACCCGGTGTTCCACTGTGAACTTAAATGGCTGTAGGGCCAGAAACCACCTAGTCACCCGACTATTTTTCTCCCTGTTGTCACACATCCACTTCCGGGGTGCATGGTCGTTGACTAGCCTTAACGACCTTCCTAAGAGGTAGTACTTCAGCACCTCTAAGGCCCACTTGATACCCAGGCACTCCTTCTCCAATGGCATAGCGCCTCTCATTCCTGTTAAGCTTCCTGCTTAAGTAGACAACCAGGTGCTCCTTACGTCTCTGATCTGGGACGGAACAGCACCTAGTCCCACCTCAGAGGCATCTGTTTGTACAACAAGCTACTTTGTGAAGTCCGGGGTCACGAGCACCGGTTGTACACAAAGGGTTTGCTTCAACTTCTGGAATGCCTTCTCGGCTTCGGGATTCCACTTAACCATGGCCGACCCTCTCCCCTTCGTCAGATCGGTCAGAGGGACGGCAATGGTGGAAAAGTCGGGTGTGAACTGTCTGTAATACCCTGTAATCCCCAGGAAGGAATGAACCTATTTTTGAATTGCCTTGATCTTATTGGTCTGGAGCTTCATCAGTCCCCGACCCCCAACATACCCAAGGTATTTGGCCTCCTCCAGGCCTATGGCACACTTTTTCGGGTTGGCTGTTAAACCTACTACCCTAAGAGAATCTACGACTGCTTGTACTCGGGGCAGATTTGATTCCCAATCTGGACCATGGATGACCACATCATCCAAATAGGCGGTTGCATAGGGGCAATGCGGACTCAAAGTTTTATCCATCATTCTCTGGAAGGATGCAGGGGCCCCATGCAGACCATAAGGTATCCGCTTGCACTGGAAGAACCCCTCGGGGGTAGAAAAGGCCCCTTTTTTCCCTTTGCTAACCCTGTTAAGGGGATCTGCCAGTAGCCCTTAGTTAGGTCTAGGGTTGTTATGTATCTCCCAACCTGTCCACAAGTTCACCAACCTGTCGGATATGCATCAAACTTAGACACGTTATTCAGCTTCCGGAAATCATTACAAAACCTAATAGTTTTGGGACCAGCACTTTAGGGCTCGACCAGATGCTGTGGCTCTCCTCTATCATGTCTAACTCCAACATGGTTTTTATTTCCTTCGCCACCTTCTCCCGTCTAGTCTCAGGTATTCGGTAGGGTTTTACATTTATGCGGACCCTTGGTTCCGTAATTATGTCATGTTGTAGTACGGTGGTCAGTCTGGGTAGGGGAGAGAAAAAATCTCTATTTTTACTGATAAATTCCTTAACATCATTTTGTCAGTGACAAGTTATGGGGACATCCGGAGTCATGGATAGCTTGTCTTCTTGAGGAGTGGGCACTGTCAATAAAGTCTCTCTGTCTTTCCATGGATTTAAGAGATTCACATGGTAAAATTGCTGGAGTTTCCTTTTCCCTGGCTGGTAAACTTTGTAGTTTACTTCCCCCTACTCTTTCTCTAATCTCAAAGGGGCCCTGCCACTTTGCTAGGAATTTATTTTCAACCTTGGTGACTAGCACCAGCACTCTGTCTCCGGGGTTGAAAGTCTGGGTTTTGGCACCATGATTATAAACCCTTCTCTGGGCTTCCTGGGCTCGCTCCATATGTTCTTGCACCATGGGCAGGACTGTTGCAATTCGATCCTTCATCAAGGAAATATGCTCGATAATGCTCCTATATGGGGTGGCCTCTCCTTCCCACATCTCTTTTGCGACATCTAGCAGCCCCCTGGGATGTCTACCATACAAGAGTTCAAAGTGGGAATACCCCGTAGACGCTTGCGGAACCTCTCGTATGGCAAACATGAGGTACAGCAGTAACATATCCCAATCTCTCCCATCTTTTTACACTACCTTTTTCAACATGCTTTTGAGCGTTTTATTAAACCTATCCACAAGTCCATCCGTTTGGGGGTGGTAGACCGTGGTACAGAGATGGGAGATTTATATAACCTGCACAATACCTTGGTCACATGGGACATAAACAGGGTGCCCTGATCTGTTAAGACCTTTTTAGGGATCCCCACCCAACTAAACACCTTGACCAACTCCCTGGAGATAGTCTTAGCGGAGATGTTCCACAAGTGCATTGTTTCCGGATTTCGGGTCACGTGATCTAATTATTACCAGGATGTGCTGGTGTCCCCGGGCAGACTTTACCATGGGTCGCACGAGATCCATGCCAATTCTTTCTAAAGGCACTTCAAATATGGGCAGTGGAACTAGTGGGCTGCGGAAATGGGGTGAGGGCACAAATGGGCGCAACAAGACCTCAGCAGCAATGTATCTCTCCACGAGGTCCACGAGTTGGTTGGCGGTTTTGGGGTCCCCATGACTGACCCACTTCCTCAAAGCAGCAGGGAGCACACGTAGATAGCTCCTCAATCTGGGGACTTGGCAAAGTCTCTGACTGTAGCCACTCCCTGGGGAGGTGAACCAGGTCCATCTGTGAGCAGGGGTGGGCTTGGTGTGGTAGGTCCACTGATACACCCGTTGGGTCCGGACTGCCATGGTGAACCCTAGGCATGCTAATATCTCTGCCTTTAGGGTCTCATAGTCCTTGGCCTTATCCTGTTCCAGATCAAAGTAGGCTTTTTGGGGTTCGCCGGTCAAGAATGGTGCTAAAAGTCCTGCCGACTGTTCTTTTGGTCATCCTTCGCAAAAAGCGTCTCTTTCAAAAGTCGTGAGATACGCCTCCATGTCATCTAAAGGTGTCATCTTCTGCATGTGGTAAGATTCGCGTATCAACTTTGGTTCCACTGTCACCGGAGGTGCGGGCCCCTTTTTTAACTCCAGCAGGGCCTCCGCAAACAGTCGGTTCATCTCCTGCTGAGCCGCTTGTTGTGCTGTGATAGCCTGGCGACTCTCCTCAGCTGAGCTGCAGCGGACTCTGCGACCTGGTGGTTGGTTTCCCACTGAGCTGCATTGGCTTGTAACAGGGCCTTCAACATTTCCTCCATCTTGGACAGATGCCTGCTGAACCACCACCATGTGTGGGAGATTAGCTCATGGGGATCAACTTTTCTGAGGAAAATAGTCAGCGTGCAGGCAGCTTTCTTTAAAATCTGGTGGCTTGCCTGGTTTATTGGTAAAAGATTTTCAGGTTAGGGGCGTGGTCTGAACATGGCTGAGTAGAGACGTGTCTCTAGTGAGCTCCGTGCAGTCTCCTACCAACTCTGGCTTATTTTGATTGATTTATCCCAGAATGCTCTCAGCTAAGAAGAGGAGAATGAAGACCCAAGCTAGAGTGTCCCAGCTTCTTTGTACCACTAGATCTGGTGGAACAATCAGAAAATACCTGTTGATCCCTCAGTCGACCTCACTGAGTAACAAGATGGCGGAGCCGCACGGACAACAGCATGAGGTCCAGCAAGTCCATCCTGCCTCTCCCGCGGCATCCACATAGTCTAATGCTATATTCGAGACACCCGCTGCTTTCAGATAGGACCCAGACCCATCTCCTTTCCCCTCAATGACGCCGAAGGCTGATGAGGAGCTCCGGGCTTTACTACGAGCTCTCCCAACCAGATCCGACATTGAGGGCCTTATCAGCAGGCTAGAGGTGACTCACCGCCAGGAGATTCAAGCCGTCAGGTCGGAGGTGAAGACGATTGCAGACTGATTGCCCACTGGGGAGATGACCCTAGCCACCTTGGAACAAAGGGTGTCCACCCTGGAACCCCTGCAGGACAAGCACGTGGAGACCGCAGTGGCTTTACAGCTGCACACAGAAGACCTAGAAGACCGGAGCCGCAGGAACAACTTGAGGCTCCGGGGACTGCCTGAAGCCACTGGGCCTGAGAACTTACAGGTGACACGGTGACTGCCATCCTCTGTACGGTGCTTGGGGAACCCCCCCGCGGGCCTGGAGTTTGATAGGATCCCCTGTGCCTTGGGTCCCAACCTCACTGATCCTCTGCGGTCGAGGGATGTCATCTGCCGCCTACACCAGTATACGCTCAAGGAAACCATCCTCCGCAAAGCCTGGGAAGCGGGCCCTGTAGACTTTGATGGAGTGGAAGTGAGGATACTCCCCGACCTCTCGTGGGCCACCCCCCAAAGACGTGCGATGATGAGACCCGTCCTGGGTACAGCTGCTACAACGGCTGGCTCCGGACTCAGGTAGGAACCCAATATTCAGACAGCAGAGGGTCAGGCGACGCTCCTGAGTACCATCCACGGAAGATCAGCATGAGTCTTAATCAGATGTCCCGCATATGCCTCTGCCTGTTCTTCATTCACATATGACTTGCCTACGCTGCCTTCTAACCCCCTGAATTTTTGTTGTGTCCCATATACATCCCTGCCACATCAATGGCCCCACCATACATAAGTTGTGCCTAAACCAACTTGCTTTTGTTATCTGAGATTGACATGGAGCTTGTGGGAGTCAGAACTGCTTGGGGCGTGTTTCTTCCTTCTCTGAGTTCCCAGTCAATGCATTCACCCCCGAGGCCCAATGATAACTTTTGTAGGGACTTGACCTCGCACACATGCCTTTTGTGGCATACGAACGGTTGGACTGCCAAGTGAAGGACTCTGTGCTGTAGTCCCCCGCTACCCTACAAGAGAGGGGAGATTGACGTCTCATAATATGACAACACACAGGAGAGATCAGCATGTCCTTTGCCATGACACAGCTAGACTTGTATAGGGTCATGAACATACTACGAACATACTACGAACATACTATGTTTCCTTGATCAGGCTAGGCCTTTCAATAAGCCTCTGTCCGCCTCCCTAATATAAGTCTATACACACCACCTACGGGTGATAAACGCTATGTACATTTTGCCCCCCCTTTTATTGTTATCTCTTAGGTGTTGAGAACTTTGGGGTGCATTGTGTGATGAGCTGAGGGGGTCGGATTGCCTGGGTGTCCACGTCGAGGGAACAAGGCAAACTCGGACGCGGAGAGCCTTGCGCCTGCTGTTACGTTCCCGGTCATCCCCCCTCTCCCTGGATGGGGTTCCTGCTCCATTCGGTGGGGGCGGATATGGGGCACCCTTGCTAGATTGAGGTCGGGCCCCTGTACCGTACACCTGGTTGCTGCTGGGGTGGGGGGTGGATTAACGCTCTCCGGGGGTTGGGTGACGGAGCGGGCCTGTCCTGGTTGTGCCGGATGGCCCGGTTTGGGTCCTCCTCCCGAGGACATCCGCCCTACTATATGTGTTAAAAGGCGATGTCTCTAATGTTTGTTGTTTTACTGTTACATTGATGTGGGTCTGTAGGTTATTGCATATTGACACACTATATGGCAATCGAGGCGTGAGCCACATTCCTCTGGGGTTCACGCAGTGTAGAACTGTGACCTCTTTTCTGGACTGGGTTACGTCCACACTCCTGAAAAGAGGTGCTACACAGAGAGGACTGTGGACTTTCTACAGATTTCACACGAGTGTCAGTTTTAATGTTGTTAAGCTCCCACTTTTACCTCTGTGCTCTGCCAGGGTGGGGGGGACGGCTGGAGATACGAATTTGCATCTCCAGTCTAACCTCTCTCCCACTTAGGCTGGTGCACTACTCCAACATAGCCGGGAGTGCACTGATTGCAGTATTCTGCTGCTATAGGACCAGGAGTTGTGGGGACTTTTTCCCACAACAGGTAGCCTGTATCTCATTCGTGCTTTCTTAAACCTCTCCTCTTTGCCTCCTCTACTTTCTTTACTTTCTCTTTTTTCATTTTCTGTCCTCTTACATCTCCTCTCCCTCTCCCCCTTCCATTACATTTTTTTTCTCCCCACCCCCCCACTATACTGCTAGTCTCGGGTGATGGATAAGGTCAAGGTAGTGTCCCTTAACGCTAAGGGCCTTAACATCCACGAAAAACGGCGTATGCTCCTACATGACCTACAATGCCTGCATGCTGATGTGGTATTTATTCAGGAAACACATTTCAGGGACAACAAACTTCCGACCCTCAAGAGTAGATTCTACCCTACATCCTATCACTCTACCAATAATGTATCAAAATCTAAAGGGGTGTCCATATTATTGTCTAGCACACTTCCCTGGACATGCCAAAATGTCCTGTCTGTCCCTAATGAATGCTATGTATTCCTCAAAGGCTTGATTGGAGATGTCAGGGTGACCTTTGCTGCTATTTATGCTCCCAATGATCGTCAGGATCTCTTTCTCAGTCGCACACTGGATCAACTCACTGAGTTCACCGAGGGCCAATTAATACTGGGGGGTGATTTCAATGCCCTGTTAATCTCTCCGGGGGATACTTCCTCTGGTGCATTGTCCGTTCCTCCTATTGTCTGCAAAAGAGTAGTACAACCCCTACATAGAGCAAGGTGACCAGGACTCCCTGTGTACTCGTGGGTATGGATGCTGAAAAAGCATTTGACCGTGTAAATTTTCATTATATGCTCTCGGTCCTGCGGCACATGGGCATAGGAGAACAAATGCTAAACTGGATTACCAAGCGCTATACTGCCCCGACGGCCCAAGTCAAAGCAAACGGAATACTCTCTGACCCCTTTCCCATCACGAACAGGACACGGCAGGGATGCCCGTTATCCCCTCTTCTCTTCGCTCTGTCCTTAGAGCCCTTTCTGTCCAGAGTCAGACTAAACCCAGACATCGGAGGAATGAAAATTGGGGGGACACAGCATACGATATCTGCTTACGCGGACGACCTGCTGTTTTCACTGACAAAATGGATGATCCCTCTACCGAACCTTCTACACGAATTTGAGACTTATGGCAAACTGTCAAATTTGAAAATCAATTTGCACAAGTCGGAGACTATGGGAGTCGGTGTCCCAGCCGCTCTCCCTCAGACCCTGAGATTCAATTTTGGATTCAAATGGATGGATCTAGCCCTGAAGTACCCCAGTACATATATCCCATCTAAGGTTTCCCGTACCTTTGAACTTAATTTCCCCCCTCTTCTAACCAAAACACGTGCTCTACTAGAGACCTAGCACCGGGGATTACACTCGTGGTTTGGCCGGTGTAACCTTATCAAAATGTGCACCCTGCCTAAATTCTTGTACCTTTTCCAAGCTTTGCCGATAAGAATACCGTCGCACTACTTTAAACAAATACACTCAGTATTCACCAAATTTATCTGGACATAGAGACGTCTGCGAGTCCCTCTGAGCCAACTCACTTTGCCGAAACAACACGGGGGCTTGGCGCTCCCAGACACCCTGAAGTACTACCGGGCAGTGCATCTGGGTAGACTGGCACTGTCACTACACTGACAAGCTTTGGGTGCACATTGAGCAAGCTCAAACAGACATATCTCTGAAGGGGGCCCCCTGGTGCTACAAGCACCTACAACCAGAGATAAAGTTACATCCATTGATAGGACCCACAGTCAGCATATGCTTTCACCTCTTTTCACAGACCTCCCTCTCCTCCACAGACTCCCACTTGACGTCGGTTCTTGGAAACCCGCTTTTCAGCCCAGGCCTTGAAGACCAACACTTCTGCTCCCTGTGTCAAAATGCTAGATATCAGGCCTCTCACTTTCTGATGGAGGGCCGCTGACTGTCCATCGCTTTGTTGATGGAGGCTGGTGGCCCCTTTCATTTGCCGTTCTGGAGAGCTTTGCAACTCTATTGTTTCCTTCAGTCCCTGCCAGACCCACAGAGATTCGGTAGACAACTGACCACCTTTGAGGAATACTGCTCTGACCTAGGGTCGTTACCACGTGTACTCTCGACGATGTACAACCTCTTGATTGCCCCTCAGGGATGGTCATCCCTTTCCGGTATGAGGAAATGGAGCTTAACTGCACATTTACACCTGGCCAACGACAAAATATCATTAGGTTCTCGCTAAAGTCGTCCAATAGCACCAAAATACAGGAAACAAATTTTAAAATCCTGACGAGGTGGTATTGCACCCCTCAGATACTACACAAAATGTACCCCGATGCGGATGACCATTGCTGGCGGTGCCAACAGGAGGAAGGGACAATGTTACACATCCTCTGGTCCTGCCCTAAAATAACCCCTTTCTGGAGGGAAGTGCGGAAAATTACCCAGCGACTGAATTAGAGATTCCAGACGATCCAGCCTTTTTTCTATTACATGCTTCGTCCATCCCAGCGAAACAATATAAAAAAATCAAACATATGGCACCTACTGAATGCTGCCAAGTCCTGCATACCTCTTAATTGGAAGAGTGCACAGCCTGCAACCATTGATTGCTGGCTGCGTAAAGTGGAGGACATAAATAGGATGGAAGATCTCATACTCTCTGCCCAGCACAAACACGAAAAGTATTCCAAGATGTGGCGACTATGGAACATGTTTGTCCTTTCAGATGAAGGTACAGCTATGTTCAGCTTATACTTACTTACTGGACTCCAGTGGACCACAAACTCCGGACTGGAACCATCCCTGCCATGCTGGCTGGTGAAATCCGGACCGGACTGCATTTAGTCCAGTCCACATGAACGCATATGAGGCGACAGGTAGCTTCCGTCTACCACTTCGCCTCGCATACCGTCACAATATATATATATACAGTATCTCACAAAAGTGAGTACACCCCTCATATTTTTGTAAATATTTTACTATATCTTTTCATGTGACAACACTGAAGAAATGCCACTTTGTTACAATGTATAATAGTTAGCGTACAGCTTGTATTACAGTGTAAATTTGCTGTCCCTTCAAAATAACTCAACAAACAGCCATGAATGTGTAAACCCTTGGCAACAAAAGTTAGTACACCCCTAAGTGAAAATGTCCCAATTGGGCCCAAAGTGTAAATATTTTGTTTGGCCACCATTATTTTCCAGCACTACCTTAACCCTCTTGGGCATGGAGTTCACCAGAGCTTCACAGGTTGCCACTGGAGTCCTCTTCCCCTCCTCCATGATGACATCACAGAGCTGGTGGATGTTAGAGACCTTGCGCTCCTCCACCTCAGAGATCTTCAGAGAGTTCTTTGCCATGAGGTTCCATGTTGAACTTCCAGTGACCAGTATGAGTGAGAGCGATAACACCAAATTTAACACACCTGCTCCCCATTCACACCTGAGACCTTGTAACACTAATAAGTTACATGACACTGGGAGGGAAAATGGGTAATTGGGCCCAATTTGGACATTTTCACTTAGGGGTGTACTCACTTTTGTTGCCAGCGGTTTAGACATTAATGGTTGTGTGTTGAGTTATTTTGAGGGGACAGCAAATTTACACTATTATACAACCTGTACACTCACTACTTTACATTGTAGCAAAGTGTAATTTCTTTAGTGTTGTCACATGAAAAGATATTATAAAATATTTACAAAAATGTGAGGGGTGTTCTCACTTTTGTGAGACACTGTATATATATATATATATATATATATATATATATATTCTATAAATGTGCATATTATAAAAACATTTATTGCTTTAATAACTACAAGCATTAACAATGAGAAATTCAATTTTGAGATAATACAGAGTTTTGACATGGATAATATAATATGCATTGCACATTGATTGTACAGTATGTTGTAGAGAATAAATATTTATACTACTGATCTTAGCTAATACATACGTTTCTGTGAGGTAAGGTCTGGTGTCAGGAATCAGCAGCAGAGATGTCAAGATTTACATGGTTACACTCGGGAAACTTGGACTAGATTGTATATGTTTTAGGTGAGATTTATTTACAGTGAAACAAAATCCTTCCAAACACCAGCACATATCAAACATGAAAATATACAGTATCTCACAAAAGTGAGTACACCCCTCACATTTTCGTAAATACTTTATTCTATCTTTTCATGTGACAACACTGAAGAAATGACACTTTGCTACAATGTAAACTAGTGAGTGTACAGCTTGCATAACAGTGTAAATTTCCTGTCCCCTCAAAATAACTTAACACACAGCCATTAATATCTAAACCGCTGGCAACAAAAGTGAGTACACCCCTAAGTGAAAATGTCCAAATTAGGCCCAATTACCCATTTTCCCTCATGTGACTCATTAGTGTTACAAGGTCTCAGGTGTGAATGGGGAACAGGTGTGTTAAATTTGGTGTTATCACTCTCACTCTCTCATACTGGTCACTGGAAGTTCAACATGGCACCTCATGGCAAAGAACTCTCTGAGGATCTGAAAAAAAAAATTGTTGCTCTACATAAAGATGGCCTAGGCTAAGAAGATTGCCAACACCCTGAAATTGAACTGCAGCACGGTGGCCAAGACCATACAGTGGTTTAACTTGACAGGTTCCACACAGAACAGGCCTTGCCATGGTCGACCAAAGAAGTTGAGTGCATGCACTCAGCTTCATATCCAGAGGTTGTCTTTGGGAAATAGACATATGAGTGCTGCCAGCATTGCTGCAGAGGTTGAAGGGGTGGGGGGGTCAGCCTGTCAGTGCTCAGACCATACACCGCACACTGCATCAAATTGCTCTGCATGGCTGTCGTCCCAGAAGGAAGCCTCTTCTAAAGATGATGCACAAGGAAGCCCACAGACAGTTTGCTGAAGACAAGCAGACTAAGGACATGGATTACTGGAACCATGTCCTGTGGTCTGATGAGACCAAGATGAACTTATTTGGTTCAGATGGTGTCAATCGTGTGTGGTGGCAACCAGGTGAGGAGAACAAAGACAAGTCTGTCTTGCCTACAGTCAAGCATGGTGGTGGGAGTGCCATGGTCTGGGGCTGCATGAGTGCTGCCGGCGCTGGGGAACTACAGTTCATTGAGGGAACCATGAATGCCAGCATGTACTGTGTGTACAGAAGCAGAGCATGATCCCCTTCTTTCGGAGACTGGGCCGCAGGGCATTATTCCAACATGATAACGGCCCCAAACACACCGCCAAGATGGCCACTGCCTTGCTAAAGAAGCTGAGGGTAAAGGTAATGGACCACTCAAGCATGTCTCCACACCTAAACCCTATTGAGCATCTGTGGGGTATCCCCAAACGGAAGGTGGAGAAGTGCAAGTTCTCTAACATCCACCAGCTCTGTACATTGTCATGGAGGAGTGGAAGAGGACTCCAGTGGCAACCTGTGAAGCTCTGGTGAACTCCATGCCAAAGAGGGTTAAGGCAGTGCTGAAAAATAATGGTGGCCTCACAAAATATTGACACTTTAGTGTCAATTTGGACATTTTCACTTAGGGATGTACTCACTTTTGTTGCCAGCGGTTTAGATATTAATGGTTGTGTGTTGAGTTATTTTGAGGGGATAGCAAATTTACACTGTTATACAAGCTGTACACTCACTACTTTGCATTGCAGCAAAGTGTCATTTCTTCAGGGTTGGCACATGAAAAGATATAATTAATATATTTACAAAAATGTGAGGGATGTACTCACTTTTGTGAGCTACTGTAGGTACATTATCTATACCAGCTATCTTTATTGTTAGTGTATTAGATGTGTGGCCCAAGGCCCAATTCCCTTTCTTTTAATGTGACCCAGGAAGGTCAAATGGTTGAACACCCCTGGCATAAAAGGACATGCTTACCTAAACAATATAGTATAACTGTTACACTCTATCATGTACTGATTATGGTTTCATGATAGTAAAAAAAAAAAAAAGAATCAAACACAACTATCTACCCCATATAACCACACATTACAATACAAGGGTACAAGGGAGAACTGGGAACTTTTTGTCTCAGAGAAAAACATTACCAATTGGACTTTTGTTGGCATGGGCAGTCTCCTGTGAACAAAATAAAGTGCAAGGCACAAAGTGTGAAACAGCAGTAGAGAGGTGTACACCGCTCCTGGCTAGAAGAAAACCTGGAAGTATGACCGCACTCTGGATCTTGAGAAGGTGAAAGAATATTTTATTGTGGTACGTAAAACATGAAATCCAAAATGTAGCTGCAGACAACAAGGAACAAAACCCAAAAAACAGCTAGGTTGACGCGTTTCACGGACTATATGTCCGCTTAATCATAACCCTAACACTGAGACAGCATTAAAACACTTAAATAGTAGACAATAATTCAAAGCAGGTGTACATGATTAATCATTATCCAATGGTGTCTCAGTGAGCTGAATCACCGGTGTAAACCTGTGCCGTACGAGATGCACTCGACTCCAAGATTTTAAAACCTCCCATGGCTTGGTGAGTTAAAACCATTAGTAGGATCAGGGTAAAGCCCACACCCCTACCGATCCAATTGATCAGCCCAGCGTTCTACGATCCCACACAGTGATATTGCATATCCAAAAACAAAAATAGAAAGGAAAGAAAAACTGCATGCATCGGGAAAGTGTGGGGGAAATAGAGATCACAAAATTCTAATGAATAGTATTCAGACTTAATGAAACCAAAGAGGTTTCTACTTCAACTTCATATTGTGAATCCCCAGACCCCCCACACAAATACCGATGCATACAAAGTAGGTAAATCATCCTAGGGATAGAAGCATTGAGATTAATTAATTCCATAAGAAATGACATGTAAAAACTTTTGTAAAAAGCATATATATACAATTATACATAATATATGTGAGACTAAATCCATGTAAATGTGATTAGCTGTCTCTCCAGCAGCTGTCATATATTTGACCCAAATCTTGTTGAATGGGAATGGAAGATTAATGATGTACACATAATGGGGGGAGAACAAACACAAAACACAAAAAGAATGGACAGGGAGAACATATCTCCTAAAAAGGATGATAAAAATAAAAATAATAATAACATATATTATAATATCTGTAAGAAAAATATGTGTCTGTCCAACCCAAGATCCCCTCCCAAAATGTGTGCATCTGCCCTCGCAAAACAAGATTGAAATATGCACTGTCAATAATCATATGTTGATAGAAAAATTCTGCAATAAATAAAGAAAATGCACCCTAAGGATGGATGACACAAAATACCCAAACGAACAGCTGATTAAAGAAGACAAATCACCAAAATACCTCAACAGAGTGTAAAGGTGTAAAAATCAAAGACGCGTCTTCAATAAAACTCCGGCTCTTTTTTGACAGAAGAAGATTCATAAGAAACTGAAAGGGACAAACAAACAGAACCCCATAAGAATCAACCCCAAATCCCACACATTATAGCAACCCAGAATATCTAGGAGGTGCAGTAATGGGCACTACCAAAGAAAGCTACGACTTGTCATAATAGTGGGTAACATCCCACTCATAATTCATCCCTTCCAGGATCCTGCTCCTTAGTTTTTGTATCCAAAAGACCTCTCATCTACAGAGGAGATGGAACAGGTCCCCTCCACGCAAGTAAAGTCTATCACTTGCACCCACATGCAAGTGGTGTACCCCTGATGTACTTTGTTGAAATGTCTTGCTACATTGGTGGCTTTTCAATTTTTATTATCCGTAAGATGTTCCCAAAATCTGTCCCGAAGTCTCCTGGTGGTTCTGCCCACATACTGAATGGGACACCTGCTGCAAGTGATGGCATAGACAACATATTGTGTGTTACAGTTGAAAAACGTGTCAATCGAATACTGTCTATTATCCACCACAGAGCAGAAGGTGTTGCCCTGCAATATATGCCTACAACAGGGACAGTCGCGGGCGCCACATTTATAATTGCCCCTACAATGTAACCAAGTTGCCGAAGTTTGCAGAAATTTCATACTTTGAAAAAAAACTGGGAGACAAATAATTGCCTAGGGTTTTGGCTCATTTAGCCACAGTAGTGACCCCACTGTCCAATAATTGAGAACAAATGGGATCCGTATTGAGTATGGGTAGATGTTTTCTAATTATGCGTTTTATAGCACCAAATTCTGAACTGAATCCCAACACCAGGGACAATCGCTCATTCCTATGTTTAGGGTCATGGACTGTTTTGAACCTTGTGTCCCTAGATTTTCTGGGGTTCACAGCAGTAGTCACTCGATTGAAATGTGTTCTGGTGCCACAAGCTGTGATCCCCAAAAAATCCTGTCTGTTATTCCCACACGCTATGTGGTATGCATGATTAAGCATCCATCTAGGGTAACCCCTATCTAGAAAACGTTTATACAGTTTAGCCGATTCCTCTGTAAACAGACTATCATTATTACAAATGCGACAAAGGCATAAGAATTGTCTCACCGGTATCCCTTTGACTGTATGGTGGGGATGTCCTGGCGTGTAACAAATTATTTCCGGACATGGGCTTTCTGTAAAGAGAACAGACAACTTCACCTTGACCGGCCTCTAGTTTAACATCCAAAAAGTTTATAGTGACAGTATCTATAGTGCCTGTGAAACGGAGATTTAAATTATTAGCATTCAGGTGTTCAAGAAACCGGTCAAGGGAAAAAGATCCTGGCCAATGAGAATCAGATTGTCTATGTATCTATAATACACGATAATCTGAGCTCAGAACGGGTTACCATCTCCAAAGGTGTGGGACCACTCCCACCAAGCCATGTATGAATTAGTCAATGATGGTGAAAATTTGGCTCCCATGGCTGCACCACACCTCTGGAGATAGTAGGTCCATTCAAAAAGAAAATAATTATGGATGAGAAGATAATGTAGGACCTCAACTATGTATTGGCAAGTCTCCCTAGAGAAATTAGTAGCTTTCCTCAACCAAAAGGACACTGCTACTAAAGCAAGGTCATGGGGGATGCAGGAGTAGTGTTGAGCGAACCCGGACTGTAACGTTCGGGTCCGTACCGAACTTTCGGGTGTCCGTGGCACGGACCCGGACCCGGACATTTCAAAAATCGTTCGGGTTCG
>BLSH010162882.1:3077-16330 GCA_018402905.1 Glandirana rugosa
TTTAAAACCTATCGCTAACCTACACCCCGACTTTCCAATTAACCCTCAGGTCCTAATGTGGATCCTGGAACCGCACCCCCCTGCCCAACTATCAACTCGGTAACTAAAACTGTCTCTTTAGACCCCTTCACCGTGCACCCCCTCCTTTATAGTATTCGAAACAAAACCGATCCAACTCAAACTCCTTCACTACACTGTAGGTCCGACTATACAGCTAGTCATTCAAACACTACGTACTCCTCTGTCTACCTCTCTAGACCCCCCAACTCTCTATCTAAACACACAGTAGTCGTATCTCTACTATGACTTTCGGTACCCTCCGTTAAAATCAATGGCTCAACTATCAACCCGTCCCCCCACGCCAAGGTCCTAGGTGTAATCCTGGACTCCCAATTAACCTTTCAGCCCCACATCCAATCGCTATCCAAAATTTGCCACCTTAACCTCCGCAACATCTCCAAGATACGCCCCTTCCTAGCCGATGATGCCACAAAGCTACTAATCCACTCCCTGGTCATTTCTCGCCTCGACTACTGCAACTCCCTTCTCACTGGCTTACCACTAAATAGTCTCTCCCCACTTCAGTCCATAATGAACGCTGCCGCCAGGCTCATCCACCTTAAAAACCGCTCGGCATCTGCTACACCCCTATGTCAATCTCTACATTGGCTGCCACTCAACCAACATATTAAATTCAAGATCCTAACAATGACTTATAAATCAATTCACAACCTGGCCCCCAGCTACATCACTAACCTGGTCTCAAAATACCAACCAAATCGATCTCTTCGCTCCTCCCAAGACCTCCTGCTCTCTAGCTCCCTTGTCACCTCATCCCATGCTCGCCTCCAGGACTTCTCCCATCCTCTGGAATGCTCTACCCCAATCTGTCCGACTTTCTCCTAGTTTGTCCACCTTCAGACGATCCCTGAAAACCTATCTCTTCAGAGAAGCCTATCTGGCTCCCACCTAACAACTGTACATTTATCTTCTCTATTAGCACATCCCCCACAGTTATTACCTCTTGTATCACTTGACCTTCCCTTTTAGATTGTAAGCTCTAACGAGCAGGGCCCTCTGATTCCTACTGTATTTAAGTGTATTGTATTTGTACTGTCTACCCTCAAGTTGTACAGCGCTGCGTAAATTGTTGGCGCTCTATAAACCCTGTATAATAATATAATAATTTAAAATATATTTTTCTTCCACGTGGGAAGGAAGAACCTGTTAACATGCCTGTGTTGGAATGGAGGGTTTCAGAATGGGTTAGTGGGGGAGTGTATTACAGTATTTTAGTATACAAGCGACTGCTAGTCCTAAATCATTCTCTTCTTTCTCTACTTTTTTTAGTCAGTTATTTTTAATATTTTTGTGTTTTTTTAAACACTTAGGTTTTTTTTTTTTTTTCTTGAAGTGTCCTTCAAGAAGTATTGCAATGTCCTGTAAATACATGTAAAATAAAGGGGAAAAAAAGAAGAGAGAGAGAGACAGAGGGCTACTGTCTGAGTGTAGCATGCGTGACAAAACATGGACAAAAACTAAGTATTGTACTCACATGGGATCAGATGGACATGGCATATTGAGAAATAAAGATTGTAAGCTCTAACAAGCAGGGCCCTCTGAATCTTCCTGTATTAAATAAGATTGTAACTGTACCATCTGCCCTCGTGTTGTAAAGCGCTGCGCATACTGTTGGCCCTATATAAAGCCTGTATAATAATAATAATATTAATTTGCAGGATATCCAGCAGGGGACACTCTTTTGGGTTTCACTGAAGAACATGGGTGGGAAAAAAGCACAGAAAAAGAGAGCACTTGACTCTCATGGTAGCATTTATTAAACAGTCATATATAAAGTAAACAGTAATGCACTCACACAATATCAAATTGAAAACTATAGTAATAAAAAAGTGGCAAACTCCTTGGTCCTAATAGGCAGAAGCCCTCAGATGTAAAATGTTGGTGAGTGCTCCTCTGGTGGCCAAATTACACAGGAAACAGCACCGAGAGGAATACTACTTATTTTATTTTACTTTTTCTACTTTTTCATTTCTTACTTTTTCTTTTTATGCTTCCTTACAACGGGGTTGATTTACAAAGGGTAAAGTAGAGAACATTCACTTGACAAAGTGAAAATTCAGTGAATTATCAGTTTGGAAAGTGCCTGCATACTTTGCTAAGTGAATGTTCAGCAAATATAAAGAGGCTATGTTCATTTTAAATATCCAATCAGGTGCAAAGGGAAAATAAATAATTTTTTTGCTTTCATGTGATTGGATGTGAGCATATCTTCGCCTTATTAACTAGATGAACATTCAATTTTTATGGTCAAATATGTTTTCATTTAACATATTAGAAGATAAGTTGAATGTTGAATACGTGTTCAAATGTTGAATACGTGATATCAAGGTATACAGCAAAACAGGTGGATAGCATGCATTCAGTCAAATAGAGTATTCTCCAAAAAAGAACGGAAAGCCAAATACACAAACAATCTGAACAGGTAAACCGGTTATTGGTGAGTTTCTAGGACTCTCAAAGAGGCCATGGAAAATGGAATGTCAATATCTACATAATATAAAACAGCTTAATATTTATAATAGCCAATAATAATAAGGAAGAACAAAGCAAATGGGGGCGGGGTGCTAAGAATTGCTCCAGAAACAAGATGCAGACAGTTAAGGAAGTAGGGTATTAGAGAAGCACCCAAAGACGTACAAGACAGTAAGGGCTGGAAGCTAATTAAGTAGAGCTTGAAAATCAGCAGAATCAGTATATGCTCCTCAGTGGAGTTGAACCGAACACCCCTGGTTCAATTTGCCTCAGAACTCTTGAACAGAGAAAAAGTTATCCAAACCTGAACTCTATTAACCTGCCTGGCGGTATGATTATGTCAGATTTTTGCGTCTAAAAGCGGTACATTGTTTTGCATAGAAATTTGGTGTTTTATATTGTAGGCCTGTAATTATTAGGAATAACTCACATAAATCTGTCCAAACAAGAGTCTAGTAGACATCACGGGTATGATAAATTTTGAAACACAAAATCAAAAATTATAATATAATAAATAACTATAAATAATTAATAAAAATAATAACATAATAGTAATTAAAAAAATATTCAATAATGTAATCAAATTAAAAACACTGAAATTTGCTCATTTGCAGAATTGTCACTGTCTTCACTTTCAGTGTCTGATGATAAATTTCCCCACAAATCAGTATCTCTCAATTCTGAAAATGATTCTTATTTACTATCGGTGTTTTCCAGCTGATCAAAAAACACTTTTGATGTAAAGGGACACATTTTGGTTGCCATGGACATTCAAGTTTCCAGGCAGGAAGAATGACATCTATAATATAAAAGTGCATGCAGGACACTGGGCAAACCACTAGGGACAAAAGGGATGTGAAATTATTTCATACAGTAATGTAATCTTACAGATTACAGTGTACTGTATGTTTACTATGTGTTTCACTATTTGAATTTGGCGCCGGTCTCCGCCCCTGTGCGATACGGCAGAGGCATCGGGCAGAAGACACATCTCGCTGACACAGCGGGGGGACATCGCTGGATCCAGGGACAAGGTAAGTAACGCTGCCTGGATCCAGCGATGCAATCCTGAGTGTGGCTCGGGGTTACTGCTCTTGGTACAGAAAATTCACCCCAAGCCACACTCGGGAATAACGCCAGGGGGGTTAAAGTCTATTGGACCTGAACATAAAAAATCAAATGCCCCCATATTGAAGGCTTATATGCACGTTACTGGCCATAACAAAGGTATGGGGCCCAGGTACTGCCCTGGGGGACATGTATCATTGCAAACATTTTTTTTAAAAATATCATTTTTACAAGAGCAATGATTTTAATGATGTTTAAAGTGAAACAATAAAAATGAAAATGTCCTTTAAATATAGTCCCCCTTAATCTGCCTGTAAAGTGGTGCATAGACAATATAGACAATGAAAAGTATTTTGAGCGCAAATATATACTGTATCCCGGGCAAGCAAGTGATTAGGATAACTAAGAACAGTCCAATAAAGTCCACAAATTGGTAGTCCCAAGGGCAGCTCAGTGTAGGAATAAGAACCACTTCTAGGAACAGGAGACAGAAAATATGCAAGCGTCTCTAAGTGTAACAGTTGCGGAAGGATTTATTAAAAGAAGATGAGCTATACTCAGTAAACACGCCAGCTGGACAGGAGGGGGCATAAATATAGTAGAGGTCTCACGGTGCTCTCCAGTGAGGAAAACGCTGGTGGCTTCTAGTGCTTCCTGGTTCCAGAGGGATGCGTGATGTCACTTAGTCGTCACTTCCGGTCGCGGCATGTGGGCGTATGGTGACATGTTCTAGGAGCGTCCACCCCTTCTTCCCGGCCTGGAAAAGGGGCAGAAGCTCCAAGAATGTGTCACTGTACGCCCACACACCGGGACCGGAAGTGACAACTCAGTGACATCGCGCATCCCTCTGGAACCAGGAAGCACTGGAAGTCACTGGCGTTTTCCTCACTACTGAACAACCCGAGACCTCTACTACATCTGGCCACCTGGCATGTTTGTTGAGTATAGCTCGCAGTGGCTGACACTGCAACGCTTACTACCACATTATGTTTGTGAGTAATTTTAATCTTCTTTGAACAAATCCTTCCGCAATGGTTACACTTAGAGGCGCTTGTGTATTTTCTGTCTCCTGTACCATGTATAGAACTTTCTGCAGCAAAACTGACATTTTGAAAGAAAAAATTGCCGGCAATACAAAAATGTTTTAAAAAATGGTGTGGGGTCCCCCCCAATCCATACCAGGTCCTTATCCGAGCATGCAGCCTGTCAGGTCGGGAACTATCCTGAACCACACCAGGCCACATGCCCTCAACATGGGGGGTGCTTTGGTGCAGAGGAGCTCTGCCCCCTACCCCAAAGGCACCTTGCCCCCATGTTGATGGGGACAAGGGCCTCTTCCCAAGAACCTGGGCTGTGGTTGTGGGGTCTGTGGGCAGGGGGCTTATCGCATTCTAGAAACCCTCTTTAACCACTTGTTTACTGGGCACTTTTCAGTTTTCAGCACTGTCACTATTTGAATGGCAATTGCGTGGTCATGTGATGTTGTACCAAAACAAAATTGACTTCCTTTTTTTCCCACAAATAGAGCTTTATTTTGGTGGTATTTGATAACCACTGCGGTTTTTATTGGGCACTTTTCAGTTTTCAGCACTGTCACTATTTGAATGGCAATTGCGTGGTCATGTGATGTTGTACCCAAACAAAATTGACTTCCTTTTTTTCCCACAAATAGAGCTTTATTTTGGTGGTATTTGATAACCACTGCGGTTTTTATTATTTGCGCTATAAACAAAAAAACTGACAACTTTGAAAAAAAACAATATTTTCTACTTTTTGCTATAATACATGTCCAAAAAAAAAAATAAATAAATAAAATAAAAAATGTATTCATCAGTTTAGGCCGATATATATTCTTCTAGATATTTTTGGTTAAAAAAAAATTGCAATAGACGTATATTGATTGGGTTGTGCAAAAGTTATAACATGAGAATTGCGCCCAGCTTGTGTACACATAGCTCCTGGATGTAATTCGCTTTTGATCGCAGATTGGATGTAAGTGCAACATTTTTAATAAATCTCCCTTTGTTTATGGTTTTACGCTATGTGGAGTTCTTTTCTTCTATCTCTATCCATGTTGAACATCTGAACCTCTGAGTACGGCCAGGGACAGGCTGGCCACTGCTTGGTTAAAGTGCCACTGCGCGTTTAAGTGTGGTCACTTTTAAAATGGCAATACTTCTAACAAGCGATTACATTATCACCGTCATCTTCTCATCATGTCCTCTCTGCTCTGCTTTTTCATGTAACTGCTTTCACTTCTCCCTGCAACTTAAAAGCCAACCTGACTGTCTGCACACATATCTGCCTGCTGTAACCATCGGTAACTGCTTTCACTTCTCCCTGCAACTTAAAAGCCAACCTGACTGTCTGCAAACATATCTGCCTGCTGTGACCATCGGTAACCACTGACTAAACTCTTGAAAAACTGGGCTACATTGCATGACTGATATCAACCACTGCCTTGTTGAAGACTTTTAAACTGTTGTTTATACTTGTCTATTGAGGTTACACTTACTTTTATTATGGTGTTCTGGCCTAGATCAAACACCTATGCTTATCTTGCAGAGTCTGTCTCTTGCTTAGCAATTTGTTTTAGGAAAGACAACCCCCCCACTTTCTCCAAGTGCCTTTTGATTAGCTCTAAATTGAATAATTGTTAACCTCCCCCAACCCCAAACCCAGTATAAATTCAGTTTAATTTTTGGGATGGCTGGCGAGGGACAGGCTGGCCACTGCTTGGTTTAAGTGTCACTGTGCGTTTACGTGTGGCACTTTTAAAACGGCACTTTAAATAAGGCACTACTTTAAAGGCAAGTACAAACATTAGTTACACTGTATCTATTACCAAGCCTGTAAATTTCCACTTTTCTTTTTCACTTTTTTCCCCTCTCACTACCCTCCAACATGCTCATACTTTTCTTCTTTGCAGTAACTTTGCAGTGTCCTCAAACTCTCACTTCTTAACCCCCCTTCGCCACCACACAGCCTATACATATCCCCCTCACTCTTGCCCTCTCAATACTACTGCACCTATCACCTCTGATTCATTCTGAGCCAACACAATAGCACCACCTCCACTTCACTGCAGCACCAGCCCTCGCTTAGGTCACACTTTCATCTTACTGCCCTCACCCTCCTACTACTCTTTATGTCTGGGATATTGCCCTAAACCCTGGCCCTCCTCTAGCCAACTCTTACCCCCAAAAGTGGCAGTCTATCTTCTATGACAATAGCCATAACTCCAGCTGTCTTACCTCAATTCCTCTGACTCCAAGAGTCAGCCCCCCCCATGTGTGCCCTCTGGAATGCTCGCTCTTTCTCCAACAAACTTGCCTCTGTCAATGACCTTTTCCTTTCCAACTTGCTCAATTTCCTTGCTATTACCGAAACCTGGCTCCAGGAATCCGACACTACCTCTCCAGCGGCCCTCTGCCAATGTGGCCTCCTCTGGACTCACTCACCCAGGTCCAGTGGACGAAAAGGAGGCAGAGTTGGACTTCTCCTCTCCCCAAAAAGCACCTTCAAGGTTCTTCCTACACCTCCCTCTCTTTCTCTCTGTTGTTTTGAAGTGCACTGCATTTGCCTATTTTCTCCTGTTTGCAGTCATTTACTGACCCCTTGGCCCTGTGTCACGCTTTCTTGACGACTTCTCTGCATGGCTACCCTACTTTCTCTCCTCTGAAGTATCTGCCATCATCCTTGGAGACTTTAACATTCCAGTCAATGCTAACACCTCAGCCACTTCCCAACTACTCAATTTAACCCCCTCCTTCAACCTAACACAATGGACACAAACCACCACTCACTCCAATGGCAACACTCTTGACCTTGTATTCTCCCACCTCTGCACTCCCTGCAACTTCTCTAACACCCCTTTTCTCTGTCTCCTACCTCCCATGACACCAACCCTCAAACAGTTACCTGCAGGAACCTTTGCCAACTCAACCCTGCCCTTTTTCATTCTGCTACTGACCGCCTTTACGATGAAATCAGTCCCCTCTCCTGCCCAGACAAAGCCACTTCTTTTTACAACCACATATTGTCATCCTCCCTGGACACACTTGCCCCCATCTCCACATGCAGAACCAGGCCTCGTCTGCTACAACCCTGGCAAACAGAAGACACCAGAAGTTCCAAGAAACGTATCCGTGCTCTTGAGCGAGTGTGGCGTAAAACGAAAACCCTACAAGACTTCACCCTCTACAAATCTGCCCTCCTCAAATACAACTCCTGCCTCCATTCCACTAAACAAATCTACTACACCACTCTCATCAAATCCCGCTCATCCAAGCCCCTTCAACTCTTCTCTACCCTTAATTCCCTACTCCGCCCCCACTGCCTCCACCCACCAACTTGCTCACTTCCCAGGAGATTGCCAATCACTTCAAAAACAAAATTGACATAATTTGTGATGAGATATCCTGTGTCCAGCTTCCCCCACCAACCAACACACTAAGTCCAATACCCCACTCAACACTTTCCTCCTTCAATCCTGTTAGCTCTGAGGAAGTTTTCCAACTCCTTTCCACAGCCCACCCCACCACCTGCCCCCTGGATCCTGTCCCCTCGAAACTTCTACGACCACCCTCCTGCTCTGTTCTAAACTCTCTAACCCACATCTTCAGCCTCTCCCTCTTTTCCGGCACCTTTCCCTCTCCACTCAAACATGCGCTGGTTACCCCCATAATTAAAAAACCCTCACTGGACCCCACCTGTTTGAATAACTTAAGACCCATTTCCCTGGTCCCATTTGCCTCCAAGCTTCTTGAACGCCTCGTCTACAACCGTTTGAGTTGCTACCTCACTGACAACAGCCTTCTTGATCCCCTACAATCTGGCTTCCGCCCACAACACTCAACTGAAACTGCCTTACTCAAACTCACCAATGACCTACTAACTGCTAAAACCAATGGCCAGTACTCCATACTCATACTCTTAGACCTCTCTGCTGCCTTTGACACAGTTGACCACCCACTCCTCCTCAATAAACTCCACTCTCTTGGCCTCTGTAACTCTGCTCTTTCCTGGTTCTCCTCCTACCTATCTCAGCGCACCTTCAGTGTCACATACAACAACATCTCCTCCGCTCCTCTGTCTCTTTCTGTTGGGGTACCCAAAGGCTCTGTCCTTGGACCCCTCCTATTTTCCCTCTATATCTCTTCCCTGGCCAGTTGAGAACTTCCCATGGCTTCAATTACAACCTCTATGCTGATGACACCCAGATCTATCTCTCGACTCATCGACTCTGCACCTCAATCTCCTCACGCATCACAAACTTACTGAATGACATATCGGTATGGATGTCACGCCACTTCCTCAAACTCAATCTTTCTAAAACTGAGTTTGTAATATTTCCTCCTCCTCGGTCCCCTCCTCATGACTTTACCATTAAGATCAATGGCACAACCATTGGTCCTTCCACACATACCAGGGTGCTGGGCGTAATCCTAGACTCCGACCTTTCTTTCAGCCCCCATATCCAATCACTGGCTAAATCTTGCCGCCTCAACCTCCGCAACATCTCAAAAATTTGCCCTTTCCTGACACTACAAAACAACGTATTGACTCCTTGGTTATTTCCTGCCTTGATTACTGCAACTCCCTCCTCACCGGCCTACCGTTACACAGGCTTTCTCCCTTTCAGTCTATCATTAATGCTGCTGCCAGACTTGTACACCTTACTAACCAATCCATGGCTGCTGCCCTGCTCTGCCAATACCTTCACTGGCTTCCCCTACCCCACCGCATAAAATTCAAAATACTAACCACAACATACAAGGCCATCCACCACTCTGCCCCCAGCTACATCACCAATCTCATCTGCAGATATCACCCCAATCGTTCTCTACGCTCCTCCCAAGACCTCCTTCTCTCTAACTCCCTTGTTACCTCCTCCCATGCTCGCCTACAGGACTTCTCCAGAGCCTCTCCTATCCTCTGGAACTCCCTGCCCCACAATGTCCGGTCAGCCCCCACCCTGTCCGCCTTTAGGCGATCCTTGAAAACTCACTTATTCAGGGAAGCCTACCCCACCTCCACCTAAGACCTGTGCTTGAGCCACCTCTATCAGATCATCCCCTGCAGCCATTACCTTTTGTACCACCTCCCCCTCCCCTTATATTGAAAGCTCTATGAGCAGGGCCCTCCTATTCCTTCTGTATTGAACTGTATTGTAATTGTACTGTGTCCCTTCTTTATTATAAAGCGCTGCGCAAACTGTTGGCGCTATATAAATCCTGAATAATAATAATAATAATAATAATAGAAGGCTGGATAGTGACTGGTGAGGAATAGCTATACTATATGTGATACGGGTCTTCTATGAGATACCATGGCAAGCTCTCCTTGGAGGATGATTGGTGATGGTTAACTACATTTTATATACTATGGGCCCCTCTCAAGTCGCTATAGGGTAAGTGTATCCAACTATTCACTTGGTGAAGGCACGTGGTGGATTGTTTGATTATTATTTACTATACGCTTCTACGGGTGTATTTGCAAGTTCTTTGTGGTAAGCATACCCTACTAACACCTTCGGTGGTGGGAGCACTCCGTTGGATGTTTTTTCTACAATTTATTATGGACTATATATTTTAGTTGATATGGACTAATTACAAACACTTGATCATTGTTTATCGCTACTATATTTAATACTGTGATTGTTTTTATCATATAAGATAATATTATATTATCTATAGATTTGGTTAGCACGGCATTTTTTATCACATTACTGTTCACAACTGGTTGGGGTTGTTGTGCCAGCTGCTTATTACCTGTATGTTTGGGGAGCACAGTAGTATATAAATTATTTTCTAAATACCACATAGTTACTGGTTAAAGCTTGTAGGAGGAGTTTTCATTCTCCTCTGATTGTTCTATGAGCCTGCGGGACCCCTGATCCTCTGACCTGTGCCAATCACGTGCACCTTCTAAAAAAAAAAACACCTCTCTAGCATGTGCAGGGTGCCTGCAAGGATCTGTTTTATCAGAAGATGGATTGAAGACTGTGGACGAAGGAGAGGATCAGAGAAGACAGGATCAAACAACCTTTTTACACAGTGCAGTGGATTTACCCTTAGGTTCCACAGTGAATATAACAAGCATGCTTTACTGCATACACAGACTGATTTTACTGTTGTGGGTTTAGTAACACTTTAAGTAAATTATTAGTTATTTAACCTGTTGAGATCCGCGCTATAGACGAAAGACGGCTACAGCGCGGATCTCAATCTCTGGGAGGACGTCCTCCCCTTTCCACGCCCCCGGAGCGCATTCACAGGCGGCGGCAGAGGGGGACAAGCAGATCTACTGATCCCTGTCACTGGGATCAGTTAGATCTGTTATGTCCCTGCAAACCCATCCCGCCCACAGTTAGAACACACCCAGGGAACACTGTTAACCCCTTCACTGCCCCCTGCAGGTTAACCCCTTCACTGCCAGTGACATTTATACAGTAATCAGTGGACATTTAGATTTCTGATCGCTGTGTAAATGTCATTGGTCCCAAAAATGTGTCAAAAATGTCCGACGTGTCCGCCCCAATATCAAAGTCCCGATAAAAATCGCAGATCGCCGCCATTACCAGTAAAAAAAAATAATAATAAAAATGCCATAAATCAATTCCCATAGTTTGTAGATGCGATAACTTTTGCGCAAACCAAATCAATAAACGCCAATTGAGATTTTTTTTACCAAAAATATGTAGAAGAATATAAATTGGCCAAACCCAATGAATATTTTTTTTCTTTATATTTTATTTTTGGATATTTATTAGAGCAAAAAGTAAAAAATATTGTTCTTTTTTCAAAATTGTCGCTCTTTGTTTATAGCGCAAAAAATAAAAACTGCAGAGGTGATCAAATACCACCAAAAGAAAGCTCTATTTGTGGGGAAAAAAGGGCATCAATTTTATTTGGGTACAACGTCGCATGACCGTGCAATTGTCATTCAAAATGCGACAGCACTGAAAGCCGAAAATTGGTCTGGGCAGGAGGGGGGTTTAAGTGCCCAGTAAGCGACTGGTTAAAGCAGGTGTAGGGAACCTGCGGCTCTCCAGCTGTTGTAGAACTACATTTCCCATGAGGTATTGCAAGGCTGATGGATACAATTACTCCCAGAAGCATGATGGGAAATGTAGTTCTACAACAACTGGAGAGCCGCAGGTTCCCTACCCCTGGGTTAAAGCAACAGCTGGAGCCTTTCCCTGTATAACTTGGAGATGATTTTAGAATCTAAAATCATCTCCAAGTTCTATAGGGAAAGGTTCCTACTGTTGCTTAAAGGGACAGATTACTGTTTCTTGCACAAAATTAAAAGTGCATCTACATAGCTGGTTTAAAAAAAAAAAAAAATTCTAAAAACTATATTTGCGGCCAGCGGTGCATTTCTTGCACAAAAATAAAAAAACTGTGTTGGCTACCTCCTCTTCCTCCACCGCCACTTTCACCGCCTCCTCAACCTCTAACTCCACCTCCATTTTTTTTTTTTTATGTGATTTTAGCTTAAAAATTATTTTAAGTTATTTCCCTATCCCCATTTCTTTGTAGGGCACTTGTCCAGCTCTTACCCCCATTTTCCTTCCTTTTGCAGACCTCTAGGACTTGCCAGGACTTTGTTACAGCCATTTTTGTGCCTAAAAGTCTGGGTTCCCAATTGATTTCAAGGGGTTTCCGCGTCCGGGTCAAAGTTCGGGTCAAGTCCGGACCCAAACCCGGACTTTGTCTGTAAGTTCGGCCGAACCCGGACTTCCAGCGGTTCGGTCAACTCTACTCTTGATGTATGCAGCATCTCCCTTCTCTGCACTACAGTTCCCACAGCGTAGCGCTGCCTGACTTAGTCTACTGAAGTCGTCCTGTTTGATAACTCCATCCTCTCGCTAAAATAGCAATTAACCAGTTCAGCATCACAGGGCAGCAGTTACAGAGAGCAGCTGTAGCCAGTGTTTCTCTCACTCTCTGAACTGCTGGCAAACAGCTTAACTCACACAATGAAATACTTATATGGGAACCGTTTTTTTTCTGCCAAAAGACTTCTGTCCATCCAGTTCTGAGATATACAACTATGGGTATAAGATAGTGTATATGGAGGTTTTCTATTTGTGGTTTTTGTTTTTCTTATTGGTTGAACTAGTGCCTTTTTTCAACCTGGCTAGGTGTGTATGTAACTAAGTATGTTAGATCTTTCATTCAACCCACATGCAAAACAAAATAAATCTATCAGTACAACACAATGCAAAATCCCGCGCTCACTTTCAAATTAAAAAATAGTAATGTACAGAAATAATGAAAGTCTTAATAGATTTGGCAGCTCGCAAAACAACAGATCAAATTGTCAAAGAAATTGTTTTCAACACAGATGCAGCGCCAAAAAGATGAACAAGGAGTTCTATATGTAAGAAATAAAAAGTCCAGGTGGCACACTTCTGAGAATGTAAACACCTCACTCAGGATCAGGGTCCAAGTTTTTTCAGAACAGTAATCCGAATTGTTTCAGATATTCCAGGAACCTGCATATATATACATTGCAGCAAAGATCCACTTGACAAATAATGGATGTGTGCTTACCAGATTCTGGTAGATCATGCACAGAGGTTTAAATCCAACTCCAGTGGTCTTAGCGTGGAAGTCTACTGC
>BLSH010162882.1:27547-38955 GCA_018402905.1 Glandirana rugosa
TAATATGAGAACAGTGGTAATGCACATTTTGACAGCAGCCAGATTGACAATTACTGTATGTCTCAATGGAAAAAGGATGTAGCCCCTAAGCTTGATGAGGTTATTACTAGGGTGATGTTCATATGAATATGCATTTGCCATCCCACAAGGAAGTGGCAACAGTTTTCTTAATTCTTGGGATATTTGGTTGAAAATTTATAAAGTAAAGAGCAGTTGTAAACTCCTTATGGGACACTTAAGTGATGTGAAGTATATCTAAACAAAGACCAGTGAGGACCCTGTATTGCTATTTCTTCTTGTTCTTTGTTTTTTTTTTTCTTTTTCCTTATTATGTCCTCTCTGCTTCAATGCTATCGTTGTAGTGGTTAAGAATGGTTAGCCAGAGACATATGTATGCTCAAGAGTATTGAACTAAATTGTGCAAATATCATCCAATAAGCAAAACAGAGTAGTAAATTAGTAGTATTATTAAGGGTATCTTACAATACCATATCAAAGCCTGGCCACAGTATGTTCCCATTGGACAGTGGTGTAGTTAGAACCTTCAGGGCCCCAGTGCAAGAATCCATGAAGGGCCCCCTTGCCCCACAACCTGTGATTTGTATGGATTATTGACTCTCCATTCAGAAAAAAACACATTTACCGGCCCCTTCCCTGCTCTCCATCTTGACAGATTCCCCACAGCAACTGACAAAAGAGGGGACAGGGGAAGCCAGCAGAGCTGCAGAGGATGAGGGGGGTCCAGGAAAGAGCAAAGAGAGGCTGGAGTGCACACAGGGGGCAGTGGAAAAAAGCTGGATAGGAGGAGGGACTGGTACTGCTAGACACCCCCGTCCTCCAGCCACCCCACACTGGTACTGCTATACCACCCGTCCTCCACCCACTCCGCGCTGATTCTTCTGTACCCCCTGGTCTCCAGCCACCCAGGGCAGATGGGCTCCCTGTCCTCAGGGCAGATAGGCTCCCTGTCCCCAGGGCAGATGGGGGCCCTGTCCTTAGGGCAGATGGAGTGGGGTATGGGTCGTTTCACTCACCGTGACTAAGCTGCAGGGTCAGGTTGATGGAGTGCAGGCACTAATAGGATGCATACTGTGCTGCAGCTGGCCCCCTCCAAGCATGTATCCATGGTCCGCTGGGCTCCCGCCAGCAGCACAGACAGGGCTGATCAGTATGGGAGGCCACATCACTCTCCGAGGGAGATCTGTGTGTATGATGGGGAAAGGAGGAGGGTGGGGCTGAGAGACAAGCTTGCAGTGTCCTCCAGGGAGCTGGCTCTCATAGGGCTGCACAGTGCCTCTGTGTGCTGGATGTTTAGAAGAAGCATGCACAGGAGGGCTGTGCCTGGGCTCTGTTATAAAGGAGAGGATGGAGTGACTCATGGGGGGGGTGGGACTCTGGCTGGATGGACACTGAACCAAACATCGCTGTATGGGGAAGGAGAGAGGGACCAGAGGAGCCAGCCAAAGAGACGCGGGCGTGGGATTGTGAGATTAGCAGCCAGTGCGAAAGAGCAGGGAGCTCTGCTACCCACACCATCCTCCAGTCACTCAGATGCTTGAACTACAACCCACCCAGTTGCCTATGCTGGCTCAAGCTGGCACCAGCCCTACGTACAGGGGGGCCACATGGGCCCCATGCAGCATGGGATTGGGTAGCAATTGCAATCCCTGCATGGTGGTAGGCTCTTCCCCGTGAGAGAGGGGAGCTAACTATAGAATTAAGGGACTTAGGATTCACTGTCCTTTGTACTTACCCGATGTAATTTATTTGCAAAGTTATCTGGGCTAACTTTGTATATGTAAAATTACATATGTACAAGTATATACCGCTGTATATTTGCCTTAAAAATTCAATAAATACCCAATGTTTAAAAAAAAATTAAAATATAATCCCATTAAGAGACATCCAATGTATTGCAAACTAAAAGGACATGCTACCAATGTGGTGATGTTACAAGTAACTGACCTGAAATGGTCCTTCACAATTAGCCTTATCTCAAAATACTTTCCAATATGGCATTATAGTTATTCCCCCAATAAGAGATCGAGGGGAATTGCAATAGAGTTTGATAGGAATACACCATGGGTATTGAATGCAAAGTCAGATTCAGAAGGTCGATATTTATTTGTTAAAGGATACTTATATAATATTGATTGCACATTAGTAAATGTATACTGCCCCAATAGACAGTCTCCCCTTTTTTTGAGGGGGGTTCTTAGTGAATTAGAGAGGTTTAGAGAATGGAAATTAATACTAACAGATTTCAATTTTGTTTTTGATCCAGCCTAGGATACCAAACCAATGTCTTTATGGTCTGAGGGGGGCAACTCGGTGCAATTAAACATCAGTTTGGACAACTATTAACAAAAGTTACATCAACAGCAATTAGTAATAATAATATGATTAAAAAACGTTATTTTATATAGCACCTTTAAGGCTGGGTTCACATATGAACTGCATGCGGCTCACAGCAGGGGTTCGTGCGTCCTGGTTCACCGTTTCAGGTCCAATTTCAGCCAGAATTTTGGGCTGAATTTGGACCTGAAACGGACCAAAAGTCACACAGTGTTTTTGTGAAAAACGCACCAGGCCTGCTGTGGAGATATGTGAACCAGCTCCATAGACAGCCGGTCAAAATCACCTGTTATTGCGAATTGGATGCGTTGAACCCGCAACCAATTCGCAATGGTGTGAACCCAGCTTAAAGGTAGCTTCTCAAAGCTCTTTACAAGGAAAACACAAGGAATACACAGGATAAAATAAAGGAAAAAAGGGACAATTATGTGAAAGCTTGTCTAAAGAAAATTATTTTTAGATTTGTTTTGAAAGAGTTTAGAGAAGATGACTCTCTGATGTTCTTTGGAAGTGAATTCCAGAGTTTTGGTGCATGGCAGGAGAAGGCTCTGTCTCCCATTGAGTGTAGGTGAGTAGAGGGGACACACAGAAGACCAGAATTTGATGAGCGAAGGCTACGAGATAATGGGTTAACAAGCCATGAAGAGCTTTATAGGGAGCAAAAGGGATTTTAAAGGTATGCGAAACCTGACAGGAAGCTAGTGCAAGAACTCCAGGATAGGGGTAATATGATTAATTGTACCAGACCTAGTCAGGGTTCTGGCTGCAGAATTTTGAACATATTAAGGCTGATTAATAGTGAATTTAGATATACCAGCAGGTAGCGCATTGCAATAGTCAAGTATAGATCAGCTTTTCAACTATAGTGTATGATAGCATAGGATGCAGCCGAGCAATGTTTCTCAAGTGGAAAAAAGATGTTCTGACAACATTTTGTAAATGTGGATTAAAGGTTAAATTAGCATCAAATGTCACCCCTAGATTTTTCAATTTAGACTGAAGCTCAAGTACAGTGCCATCTATACTGTATATAAGCCAGTATGTCTGTCCTTACATAAATGATGGGGGTGCCAATAAGCATGACTTCAATCAGCAAAATCACCTAAGAAACCTCTACAAGACTTGGGTGGTCAATCAACAGTAGCAATAACAGATGAGTGGGGAACACAGACCTTGAGAGTAAGGTATTCAAAAGAAGAGTAAGAGAGCATGTTCGCCCAACATTATTCAACACCTATTAGAAGAAAAGAAGAATTTAACACATCAAGTTTATAATAGGATACAGTGCAAAAATGTTCAAGTACATGCAGCACCGCATTCAGGGAAGAAGTCAGGTTTGTTAGGATAAGTACTACATAATCAGCAAATAAGCCAATTTGATACAAGTAATCTGCCACCATTATGCCTGAGATTAAAGGGTTTGATCTGATGGCCTCTGCCAGTGGTTCTATTTGTAATGAAAAAATAGTGGCAATAGTGGGCATCCCAGGGGGGTGCCACTTGTGATGTTAAAGCTATCCAAGGTAGCACTAGAAGTATATATAAAAGTGGTGGGGTTAGTATACAAAGCTGAGTAACATCCCTATTAATTTTAACATCCTAGCTACTTCTTAACTGTTTAATTTAACATCTCTGTTTTGCCTAATACAATAAACATAAACGTCTACTCACTTCGAAGGCAACACTATTAACCATGTATTCTCCCACCTCTGCACTCTCTAAAACCTCTCCAACGTACTCTTTTCTGTGATAACAAACTTACCAAGTTCACGCTCTCCCTTTCTAAAGCCCCCCTCAATCCCTCAATCCAGAAAACAGTTACCCATAGTCACTACATAAAAAGCTCACCCCTATCCTGACCTTGTCACTTGTTTCAATAACAGTTTACTCTCATCCTTCCTCCTCAATACACTAAAACAGGCCTCAACCTCTACAAATAGGTGCATTTAATTGCTCTCGCTAACACCTTCTCATCCACTCCCCACTAGCTCTTTCTTATCTTTAAGTTTTTACTTCATCCCCCACTGCCTCCATCCACTACAGTAGCTCATTCAATACCCAGCAGATTGCCAAAACGACTTGCCTAAAATATATACTGGTCAGCCCATACCTAAAAACCCCTGGCTGGACTCTTACAATCTGAACAATGTAAGACCCAAACTTAGATCTGAACTTTTAGAATGTCTCTGAATTTCCCTACCCCAATCTGTCTGTCTATCTCCTATTCTGTCAACACTCTGTCACCTCTTCAGTGAAACCTACCCCACCCTTACCTTAAAACTATACTTTAACTTTTTCCATCAGCTCATTCCTCACAATTAATGCCTTTGTATCACTTACCCATCCCTTTGGATTGTAATCTCTTTCTAGCAGGGCCTTCCCAACATCCTTCCCTCATGTATTGAATTGTTTTAGTTATTGTACTATCTCTCTTCATTTTGTAAAGTGGTGTGTGAAGGCATTATATACTGTAAATGCTGTATATTAGTAATAATGTTAATTCATTAAAATAGTTAACAAAGGTGGAAAACCAACTGTGAGTGTTTCTCTTTGGGCTATACCCTGTGCAAACAGACAGATGGTACACAGCAATCATTGCCTTTAGGCTAATGACTTTTGGATTATGGTCATTCCAAATATTTTAGCACTGCAGCAACCCAACATTATTCAGACTGGGCATAGAATAGATGGTGGCTATGATGCTCTCTAATCTGGAAAGGCTGTTCCTGATGTGCACTGCTGCTGTTACCTACTGCTTACATGTTTTGATGTAAAATATAAATATACATATATTACCAAACATATTGAGATGCTTGCCTTTACAAGCACATGAACTTTAATGGCATCTTAGTCTTAGTCCGTAAGGTTCAATATTGTGTGGGCCCTCCCTTTGCAGCTATAACAGCTTTAATTCTTCTGGGAAGGCTGTCCACAAGGTTTAGGAGTGTGTATATGGGAATATTTCAGCCATTCTTCCAGAAGCGCATTTGTGAGGTCAGGCACTAATGTGGATGAGAAGGCCTGGCTTGAAGTCTCTGCTCTAATTCATCCCAAAGGTGTTCTATTGGGTTGAGGTCAGGACTGTGCAGGCCAGAGAACTTTCTCCTCCCCAGACTCACTCATCCGTGTCTTTATGGACCTTACGGGATTATGGTGTGGGTTTGATTTTCAGGAGTTGGGCTTGGCCCCTAAGTTCCAGTGAAGGGAACTCTTAAGGTGTCAGCATGCCAAAACATTTTAGACAATTTCTACACTTGACATTTCATTCTCCCAACTTTGTGGGAGCAGTTTGGGGATGGCCCCCTCCTGTTACAACACCAGTGTACAAAGCAAGGTCCATAAAGACATGGATGAACAAGTTTGGGGTGGAGGAACTTGACTGGCCTACACAGACTCCTGACCTCAAACAGATAGAACCCATTTGGTGTGAATTAGAGGAGAGACTGCGAGCCTGGCCTTCTCATCCAACATCAGTGCCTGACCTCACAAATGCGCTTCTGGAAGAATGGTCAAACATTTTTAATGACACACTCCTAAACCTTGTGGACAGCCTTCCCAGAAGATTTGAAGCTGTTTTATCTGCAAAGAGTGGGCCAACTCAATATTGAACCCTACGGACTAAGACTAGGATGTCATTAAAGTTCATGTGCATGTAAAGGCAGGCGTTCCAATGTTTCAATCAATATAGTGTATATATAGATACTCTGCTTCAGTAATGAACACATCAATGACAAGTGTGCAAGTAATTTAAGTAGTTAGTAGGACATTGCTTACAAGATATCACTTCTCACAGGGAATGGGGGAGACATCGCACTACATGTCTGAGGTATTGTCACAAGCGTCAGAGTGAGAGCAATAATTCTAGCTCCAGACCTCCTGTGCAACTCTTAACTGGTATCCTGTATAGGCGTTTAAAGCGTTGCCTATGGAGAATTTTAAGCACCCTAGTTTGCTGCCATTCAACGGGCAGATGTAATTTTAAAGTGTAACATGTTAGATATCTATTTACTCAGTGTAACATCATCTTTCACATTATACAAAAAAATTGGGCTAACTTTAGTGTTTTTTCTTTTAATTTGTGAAAGTGTTTTTTCCGTAAAAAAAGTCGATATTTACATGTAGGAGCAAAGTGTCAGAAATGACCCAGGTGCAAAGTGGTGAAATACACTTTATGGAAATATTGTTTATGTATTAATAATTAAACATAGTCAAAAGCAAAACAATAAACAGCATAGACAAAGGGCTTCTGGTACCATAACGCTATGGTATATAATCAGTGTAATGTTATTTAATGTGTTATACACCAAAATAAGTTACTTTTCGTTCCTAGAGAGCTATAAATTATGTGTTCATAAGTGCTTTCCAAGCTTACCAATGTCATTGAAATACATTTTATGCCAGTATTTAAATGTTTAGCTGGTGTTATCAGCATAAAAGATTATGAAGAGCCTTTATAAATTTCAGATAGTAATATCAAGCATGTAGGATACAGAACAATGTGAAAAATATAATTAATGCATCCTTTTGTTTTCGTTCCACAGTTAATTCATTGGTAGCAAAATATGATTTGACTTCAAATAGGAGTTTGAAAGTAGAAGTTTTCTGGGCTGTTGCTATCTTTCAAACCACTACCATGCCTCACAGATTCAACTTGCCGCACTGTGGAGCTTTGTGCTACTCAGTGGCACAGGAGACCTTTAGATATGCATATCTATGTTAGAGTTGTTATGCTGTGTTATGCTTTATTTCATCTGTCAGCTACACTGCTAAATAGGAGAACAGTGTTGCTTCTACTTTCAAATAAATAACATTTTCCTCTATGTAATTATGGCAGGTTTATAGCTCTGGAGCATCTGTTGTCACTATTATGAAATGGTGCTAACGTCATTTTCCACATAAAATAGAAAATAGGATAATGTTAACAGTTTGTAAGATTTCAGGATAAGGCACACCTTGAATGAAGTAATTGTTTCCTTTTCTTCTAAGAAAATGGAACAGTCAGTAAATGAAGAAAGACATTTCCAACATGTTAGAAAAGTTCTGCATGCTATGGCAAAGAACAGCTTATGTTTATCATTATTATTTATATTATACATAAATAGCAATTCTACTAAGTGTTGATCAAATCTGCAGCATTTTTTTTTTCTATTCAACCATATATGTCCCAACACCATAATGAAGTTAAGCTATATAGATAATCATCTGATAGCTAATACTATCCAGAAAATACTGCAACTGTGCTAAAATCAAAAGGTTCACTTAATTTACCTTTAAAAATCCTGTGATGACAGAAATAGACAAACTCGCATTGGCAACCTCTCTTCCTAAAATGCTAATTTCTCTGTTGTCATGCTAATGCTGTGTCTTTAGTGATTTCTGAGTCACATAACTGCAACAAATATGCATATTAGAAAATTACCATTCTAGCTTTATCCAACAGTTAGTCAGCATGCAAATCTCAAGTGAAGAACTGACTTGTTCTCCACAATGTGTCTCTGAGAGGAAGAATACATAATCACATTCTGATAGGGTTAGTGATTAAACAACCCATGTAGCACAAAACACCTAAGAGTTCAAATGTTATTACAGTGCTTTTTGATTTGAATAAAGTGAATAATGATCAGTACTACATTTTTAAGAATACAATGTTTATTGATTTTGCCAAACACGAAATACAGGTGTGGAGATGTACAACAAATGTGTAAACCATAGTATGGTTTAGCAATAGATATACTGTACTTCTATACAATATATACAGTAAACAAATAAAGCAAAAATACAATTTTGTCTCATCTTGTACATCAAAGTATGTACATTATCAAGCATATAACAGAAAAAATAATTTATTACCGAGAAGTATTAATTGTACATCCTTATGCATTGATATATTAGCAAATACAGTAAATCAAAAAAATGTGTTTACCCGTGTATAAGAAAAGAAACAAAGTTAAACAATTATTGAACTAAACTAATCAATGGTACGTTCAGCAAATAACCCTTTGAATATAGCAAAGATAGTTTTCAGATTGTCATCCTCTTTTTATTATAGTGACATCAAATTTTGTCGTGCTTATTTCTGATTAACAATGATTTACTCCCTTAACTGTGTTATTTACAATAACCAAATTAAAACACCCAAAACAATATCCATGTGCATATACTGTATATTAATATAAATCATATAGTATTCTTTCCACACAATAAAAAAAAGTATTTTTCCACACTGGTGCTACAGAGTTGATATACAATAGTCTTGTGTGCCGATCCTTCTTATTCCATGCACGGTGACTCCCCCCACCATTCACCACTGCATTCACCTCCAGTTGTAACCTGTTAATACTAGGTCCAAACACGCTTTCCCCTACAAGGATACACAATCAAACTCCTCTCCAGTGCTCATCCTTGTTCCCTCTATTAATCTCTTTAGTTGTACACATCTCTGAGCAATACATGTATGGCCCTTTAAATCTGTGGGTATCTCAGTGCAGACAAACTTTTGCAAAATAGAGTACTCTCATGGTGCAGTATATTAAAACCTCTTTATTAAAAGCAATTACATGTTAAAAGAACTTATGTCACTTAAGAGAAAAAAATAGCAGGGCCACTTCTCCCATGCCACTTTTGGTCCTCAGCGCAACGTCACTTGACTCCTCCCAATGCATGTCATCACAGTCACGTGACTTCCTCAAGGGTCCTGGGTCATGTGTTCAGTGACACTCTTAAATCAGCAGCACTGCTTTGTTGTTATAGAACCCAATCTATACTATATGAACATGCATATAGTATATACATTGGACCATCAAACTTCTACTATATTAGCTCCCAATATGTTTATCTATCTGTATAAAACCCCTTGTAAATGTCAGTATTAAATAAAAACTAGAGTTGAGCGGACACCTGGATGTTCGGGTTCGTCTGGTTCGGCCGAACTTTGCGGAAAAGTTTGGGTTCGGTACCGAACTTGACCCGAACTTTACCCCGGACCCCGAACCCCATTGAAGTCAATGGTGCTCAATGGCCAACAGACGGCCCGCACTTTCTGCAGCAGCTCTGACATATCCGGGTAGTTTTTTAGAAATTTCTGCACCACCAAATTCAGCACATGTGCCAGGCAAGGGATGTGCGTCAAACCGGCAAGGCCCAGAGCTGCTACAAGATTTTGCCGATTATCGCACACCACCAGGCCGGGCTTGAGGCTCAGTGGCAACAACCCCTCATTGGTCTGTTGTTCAATGCCGGTCAACAGCTCATGCGCAGTGTGGGGTTTATCCCCCAAAAATATCAGTTTTAAAGCAGTGTGCTGTTGTTTCACTCTGGATGTGCTGAAGTTGGTGGTGAAGGTGTTACTCTGAGTGGATGAGGAGGTGGTAGAGCAGGAGGAGGAGGAAGCGCAGTAGGAGGAAGAGGCAACAGTAGGCAAAGAGAAATACCCTGCAATCCTCGGTGGTGGAAGGACATGCGCTAGCCGCCTCAGGCCCACCCGCCAATACATTTCCCAGAGTGCAGTTAGCGAGATATAGCGTCCCTGCCCGTGCTTACTGGTCCACGTATCAGTGGTTATGTGGACCTTGCCACAGATGGCGTTAAGCAGTGCCCACTTGATCTCGTCCCCGACTTGTTTGTGCAGGGAAGAGATGGCTCACCTGGAAAAGTAGTGGCGGCTGGGAACCACGTACTGTGGGACAGTCACCGCCATCAGGTTTTTAAAACTTTCCGTGTCCACCAGGCGGAATGACAGTATTTCAAAGGCCAGGGATTTTGAAATGCTGGCATTCAGGGCCAGGGATCATGGGTGGGTAGGGGGGGTACTTCCTCTTTCTCTCTAGTGTTTGGGAGATGGAGAGCTGTAAGCTTCCATGGGACCGTGTGGAAATGCTTGGGGACGGTGGCTGACATGGTGGCGTTGCTATCACATCATCTGTTTGCTGGGTGGCAGGTGACACTGGCACTGTAGAGGTGGAGGAAGAGGCCGAGGCAGCAGCAGAAGAGGAAGCAGGAGGAGGCCGAGACCTTTCTTGGATTTTGAGGTACTAATTCCACTGCAGCAAGTGCTTTGCATTTAGATGCCTGGTCATGGAGGTTGTGCTCAGGTTTAGAACATTTGTGCCTCGCTTCAGCCTCTCATTGCACAGTGTACAAACCACTTGTGTCTTGTAGTCAGCACATTGTCTGAAGAATTGCCACGCCGGGGAACGCCTTTGAGCTGCCTTTAGAGTGCTAGGTCCCTGGGGGCAGTGGGTAGTAGCAGGCATGCTGTCTAGGGGACGCTCGCTCCACTTTTGCAACCTGCTTCTAGAGTTGAGTGAACACCTGGATGTTTGGGTTTGGTGGGTTCGGCCGAACTTAGGGAAAAAGTCCGGGTTCGGTACCGAACTTGACCCGAACTTTACCCCGAACACCATTGAAGTCAATGGGGACCCGAACTTTTCGGCACAAAAATGAATGTAAAAAAGTCCTAGAAAGTGCTAGAGGGCTGCAAAATGATTTTAGAACAATAATCTGTCCCTTACAGCAACAGCAGGAACCTGACCCTATAGAACTAGAAGATGATTTTAGAACAATAATCTGTCCCTCTAAGCAGTAGACTCTACCTAGTCCAGTCAGATCATTCTGTAATGCAGGATGAGATCTGTAATCTGTCCCTAAAAGCAGTAGTAGTAGTAGTAATCTCTACCTATCTATCTATCTGCAATCTGTCCCTCACAGCACCTGCAGCATCCTCTCCCTACACTACCCAGAGAGCATGTGACATGCAGCACTAAGTGACTCCAGCTTATAAAGAGGCTGGGTCACATGATAAACTGGCCTATCACAGCCATGCCATTAGTAGGCATGACTGTGATGGCTTCTAAGGGCAAACCAGTGAAACGCTTGTTGATTGGCTGCCCTGCAGCTATTGAACATGTGTGATCAAATACCTGAACCCAGAACTCAAACCCAAACTTTTTTTCAAATGTCAGGGTTCGGGTCTGGGTCACGGACACCCCAAAGTTCGGTATGAACCCGAACTTTACCTACTTCCTCTTTTGCTGTGCTGGTGCCTCATTGCAACC
>BLSH010162882.1:50398-60708 GCA_018402905.1 Glandirana rugosa
TACGTATCGACGCTTGCAGATCCTGCTCGTAAGCACGGGTACGCACATCCTTGCGCTGCTAGCACGGATGAAGAGACTATCACGGGGGGGGTTCCCCGTCGGAGACCTACGGGTACGACCGGTAGAAGAGACCCACCGATAATATCTTTCGGACGTGATTAGCACCTCGCACATGTAATGATCTTCCAAGGGTGTTTAATAGAAGACCCCCCATAGGGAAGGTAAATTAATCTATGACTTAAACAGACGGAGAAGAGGACGTTAGGTCTTAACGAAGTTAGAGTTTAAGTCCAAGTGGAAACATTACCCAGCTCCTACAAGATTCACCCAGTCTTCCATGCCTCTCTTCTCAAACCTGCAGTTCCAAGTCCCTTTCCAGGAAGAGAACAGCTGCCTCCACCACCAGTTCTAGTAGAAGGTGAACCTGAATTTGAGATTGAAGCAATTCTGGATTGCAGGAGAAGAGGCAGACAAATTCAGTATCTAATTAAATGGAAGGGATACCCCCCAGAAGATAATTTGTGGGAACCTTCTAGTAATGTACACGCTCCACGATTAGTGCAGGCTTTCTATAATAGCCACCCAGAGAAGATGGCCAGCATGGGCATCCAGAGGCTGCCCCTTGGGGGGGGCACTATCAGAGAAGTAGGCACGATCGTCGCGTTCCTACACGCATGGGCACGAATGCTCGTCCTAGACGTTCGCAGCTATGCATGCGCACGAACCTTCGTCCGGCAAGGCGCAATCCGCGCCTTCAGCACAACCAATGAGATGGGTTGTTGCCCTATATAAGGCGGCCTCTGTGTCACACAAATCACTGGATTGTCTCAGCTCACCAGTGTTCCTGAACCTGTGTCCTGTATTCTGCTTGAACTTCTGTTGTGACCCAGCTTGATCCTTGACCTCGCTCCTGAACTTCTCCATTGCTTCGACCTCTGGCCTGCCTCACGGACTTCTCCTCTGCCTCACTCCTGTGTTTGACCCCTGGCTTGTTACCTGGACTCTGCCTTATCTTGCCTCTGGTATCAGCACATCTACCTGAAGTATAGACTGTTCTCCTGTGGTTGCCCCTGGCTTTGCTCCCGGACTCACTTGCTGCTGCTGCTGCCTGTGCTGACCCAGCTACACTGGTTACCTGTCTCCACCTCCGGAGTTGCTGCATCCTTGCCAAGCCTTTACAGACTATTCCTTCTAGAGACTTTACCTACTGAAAGTCTGTTACCACTGAGTTCCAGTCCACACGGACCTTCGGTGCACTTCTGCTCAAGTCCGTCTGCAGCTCTGGTAACCCGTGCTTCTTTGCGCATCATACCTCCTGTTCCCAACTTCAGGGGTATACTGCGTTCAGCCGCAAGGAGAGCCTCCCTCAGCATTTCAGCCTCGGATCAGGTACGTGACACTAATGCAGTAGGAGACTTTTAGAACGATAAACTCTCCCTCACAGCACCAACAGCAACCTCTCCCTAATGCAGTAGGTGATGATTTTAGAATGATAATCTCTCCCTCAGAGCACCAACGGGAACCTCTCCCTAATGCAGTAGGAGACTTTTAAAACCATAAATTCTCCCTCAGAGCACCAACAGGAACCTCTCACTAATGCAGTAGTAGATGTTTTTAGAACGATAAACTCTTTCTCAGAGCGCCAACAGGAACTTCTCCCTAATGCAGTAGGAGATGGTTTAAGAACAATAAACTCTTCCTCACAGCACCGACAGGAACCTCTCCCTAATGCAGTGGGAGCTGGTTTTAGAATGATAAACTCTCCCTCAGAGTACCAACAGGAACCTCTCCCTAATATAGTAGTAGATAGTTTTAGAACGATAAACTCTCCCTCAGAGCACCAACCGGAACCTCTTCCTAATGCAGTAGTAGATGGTTTTAGAACGATAAACTCTCCCTCAGAGCACCAACAGGAACCTCGCACTAATGTAGTAGTAGATGGTTTTGGAACGATAATCTCTCCCTCAGAGCACCAACCAGAACCTCTCCCTAATGCAGTAGTAGATGGTTTTAGAATGATAAACTCTCACACAGAGCACCAACAGGAACCTGTCCCTAATGCAGTAGTAGATATTTTTAGAATGATAAACTCTCCCTCAGAGCACCAACAGGAACCTCTCCCTAACGCTGTAATAGATGGTTTTAGAACGATAAACTCTCCATCAGAGCACCAACAGGAACCTCTCCCTAACGCAGTAGTAGATGGTTTTAGAACAATAATCTCTCCCTCAGAGCACCAACAGGAACCTGTCCCTAATGCAGTAGTAGATGGTTTTAGAACGATAATCTCTCCCTCGGAGCACCAACAGGAACCTGTCCTTAATGCAGTAGTAGATGGTTTTAAAAGGATAAACTCTCCCTCAGAGCACCAACAGGAACCTCTCCCTAATGCAGTAGTAGATGGTTTTAGAACGATAAACTCTCCCTCAGAGCACCAACAGGAACCTCTCCCTAATGCAGTAGGAAATGGTTTTATAACGATAAACTCTTCCTCAGAGCACCAACAGGAACCTCTCCCTAATGCAGTAGTAGATGGTTTTGGAACGATAATCTCTCCCTCAGAGCACCAACAGGAACCTCTCCCTAATGTAGTAGTAGATGGTTTTAGAACGATAAACTCTCCCTCAGAGCACCAACAGGAACCTCTCCCTAATGCAATAATAGATGGTTTTAGAATGATAAACTCTCCCTAATGCAGTAGTAGAAGGTTTTAGAAGGATCATCTCTCCCTCAGAGCACCAACAGGAACCTGTCCTTAATGCAGTAGTAGATGGTTTTAGAATGATAATCTCTCCCTCAGAGCACCAACAGGAACCTGTCCCTAATGCAGTAGTAGATGGTTTTAGAATGATAATCTCTCCCTCAGAGCACCAACAGGATCCTGTCCCTAATGCAGTAGTAGATGGTTTTAGAACAATAAACTCTCCCTCAGAGCACCAACAGGAATCTCTCCCTAATGCTGTAGTAGATGGTTTTATAACGATAAACTCTCCCACAGAGCACCAACAGGAACGTCTCCCTAATGCAGTATTAGATGGTTTTAGAATAATAATCTCTCCCTCAGAGCACCAACAGGAACGTCTCCCTAATGCAGTAGTAGATGGTTTTAGAATGATAAACTCTCCCTCAGAGCTCCAACAGATATGTTTTCCTAATGCACTATAAGATGGTTCTGAACACTAATGTCTCCCTCACAGCACAGACAGGAACATCTCCCTAATGCACTATAAGATGGTTCTGAACGCTAATGTCTCCCTCACAGGACCGCAATGAAGGTCTCCCTAATGCAGTCTGAGATGGTTGTGAATAGAGTTGAGCGAACCCGCACTGTAAAGTTAGGGTCCGTACCGAACTTTGGGGTGTCCGGGACCCGGACCCGAACCTGGACATTTCAAAAAAAGTTTGGGTTCAAGTTCGGGGTACTGGTATTTGATTCCACGTGTTGAATAGCTGCCAAGGGCAGCCAATCAACAAGTGTTTCAATGGTTTGCCATTAGAAGCTATCACAGCCATGCCTACTAATGGCATTGCTGTGAATGGCCAGTGCATCATGTGACACAGCCTCTATATGGGGCTGGAGTCACCGTGCTGCATGTCATATGCTCTCAGGATAGATTAGGGAGAGGATGCTGCTGGCTCTGTGAGGGACAGATTGCAGATATTATAGAACATCTCATCCTGCATTATTGAACGATCTGATTGTGGACTAGGTAGAGATACTAGTACTGCTGCTTTGAGGGACAGATTGCATTGCTGCACAGAACGATCTGACTGGACTAGGTAGAGTCTGTTGCTTTAAGGGAAAGATTATTGTTCTAAAATCATCTCCAAGTTCTATAGGGAAAGGTTCCAGCTGTTGCTTTAAGGGAAAGATTATTGTTTTAAAATCATCTCCAAGTTCTATAGGGAAAGGTTCCAGCTGTTGCTTAGAGGGATAGATTATTGTTCTAAAATCATCTCCAAGTTCTATAGGGAAAGGTTCTTCCAGCCATTGCTTAGAGAGCCATATTATTGTTCTGAAATCATCTCCAAGTTCTATAGGGAAAGTTCCTTCCAGCCGTTGCTTAGAGAGCCATATTATTGTTCTAAAATCATCTCCAAGTTCTATAGGGAAAGTTTCTTCCCGCCGTTGCTTAGAGAGCCATATTACTGTTCTAAAATCATCTCCAAGTTCTATATGTAAAGTTTCTTCCAGCCATTGCTTAGAGAGCCATATTATTGTTCTTTGAAGAACAATAATATGGCTTGGAGATAATTTTAGAACAATAATATGGCTCATGTAACATGGAACTAGTAGTATGTGAATGTGGCTATCAAGATGTAGGGAGAACAAATTGGTAACTATCCAAGAGGATACATGACCATGTACATAATATATCCATTGGCTTTAAGAACCACAGTGTATCTAAACACATCTGCATATGCCATAATAAGGAACCCACAAAATGACAGTTCTGGGGCAAAGAAAAATATAAAAAACATTAACGAGGAAATAATAAAATCCAATAGCTAAATCAACAGAAGTCGAGATGGATATATGAACTACAAACTATGACCCCTAAGGGATTGAACATTGAGTCTGATCTCAATTGTTTCATTAGTGATTATTAAGGTGAAATGTATTACATTTAAGATATATTCCATGCATGGTGACACAGTGGCTTTAAATATTTTTTAATTAGTCAGATTATACTGGCTTTAGATTAATTTTAAGTTTATATTATCAATTGCATTCCACTAATTGTATTTATTTATTTGCTGCATCTATTCATGAACAAGGGCAGATACAAATAAAATGAATGAGGGTACCATGGGAGAATTAGAGCATAATGGTTTAAGCTGCATTACACTCATTTGACCACAAGATGGGACAGTAAAATCGATAAAATTGTTTTACAGTTAGTTTTTATTTAATACTGACATTTTCAAGTGGTTTTATACTTATACAGATATATTAACATATTGGGGGCTAATACAGTAGAAGTGTGATGGTCCAATGTATCTATGCACGCCTGTTTAGTACAGAATGGTTTCTATGACAACAAACCCTTGGGGAAATCATGTGACTGTGACGACATGCGTTGGGCAGAGTTGAGTGATGCTGTGCTGAGGACAGGAAGTGGTGTGGGAGCTGCGGCCCCTCAGTAAAGTTCTTTTACTATGTAAGTGCAATACTTTTAATAAATAAGGGTGTTTTAATACACTATGCCATGAGAGCACTCTATCTTGCATGAGTTGGTCTGTGGAGAGATACCATCAGATTCAAAGGGCCATACACGTATTTCTCTGGGAAGTGTACTACTACAGAGATTAATAGAGGGAACAAGGAGGAACACTGGAGAGGAGACTGATGGTGTACCCCAGTAGTGGAAAGCGTGTTTGGGCCTGGTATTAACAGGTCACAACTGGAGATGAGTGCAGTGGTGAATGGTGGTGGTAGTCACCGTGCATGGAATAAAAGGATTGGCACACTAGGGTGAATATTGTATATGAGCTCTTTAGCACCAGCATTGAAGAACACTATTTATTGTGTGAAAAGCAGACTATATGATTTATATCGATATACAGTATTTGCAAATGGATATTGTTTTTGGTTGTTTTGATTTAACATCACATAATTGTTCATGTGGTTAATGTAAATAGCACAGTTAAGGGAGTATATCATTGTTAAGCTGAGGTAGGCGTGACCAAATTTTATGTCCCTATATTATACTTGATAATTTGTTTGCAGCCACCCATATGGTATTTTACACTGACACAAAGGCAATTGGATTTTGGTTATTAAGGAAGCGTGGCATAATATACACATTTAGGTATCCTCTTTTTACTATTTACTTGAAGAGCAGTCCATATATCCCACTTGTTTATGCCTTCCCATTTGGTAAGCCATGTTTTTTCATATGCAAATAATACATCTACATTCCGTTTTACCTTGGAGATTATGCTGCCCATCCATTTCCTGAGCAAAAGTAATCTAGCTGTAATCAGCACATGCTAAACCATGGCTCTAAATTCCTGCAAGAATCTAATTAGGTCTATACTAAGGAGTGTCATGGCATGGTTAGACCTAGTAATACAGCTTGTTATGTCAGAAAAGAGTCAAAATACCATATTCCAATAACTTATTACATGTAGACAGCCTCACAGTATGTGGAGTATGTGTCCCCACCTGAGAGCAATCATTCCAACATAGGTTATCACCTGATGTGGAAAATTTACCCTAGAGTGGGTTAAATACTGTACCATCTGAGATGTGTTTTCTGGGGTAGTTCCAAATAATTAGTGCATTTAGTGTAAATAAAGTTGTGTTTTATGGCTTGCAGCCACTGGGTGTTCATGAAACCTACATCAAGATTATGTTCCTATTTAATTATGGAGGGGCTTTTAGTGAACATATCCTTAGATTGTAGGAGAATATACATTAGTCTGATGCCTTTGGCTGATCCTTTATTTGATAATCAGAAAGTCCAAGCCTTTTCAGGCAGGGAGAGCTCTGGTTTAGGATTGCATCATGAGTAAGATGTGATCTGGGCATACATAAAATAACTTTAAGCTGGAATTGAAAAGATAGCACATAGTCACTCACAGGGGAAGAGTTTGCCATTGTCCAATATAATTATACAATTGTGGGAATGGTCCAAATGCCAATGTTTAAAAGCCATTCTAGGTATAAGAAATTTAAATATTTCCAAAGATATTGGAGGATGGGCCAAATGAGCCAAAGTGGTTTTAAAACCTATAAAGCAAGCTGTTAAAGCTGCTGAAATGGATGAGTGGGATACTATATATTTATAGGTTTAAAAGGGATATACCATTAATAAGGAACTTAATTTACCATGCAAGATAAAGGATTGCTCCAGCATGCAATCAGTACTACATTTATTTGTACTTCCCATGTAGAGCAAAATCCCAAATCTTGGTCCAATGTAGTGTTTGGAAAGTATTGAAGAAATTAAATCAGAACTATTGTCATATGCACAAGAACAGGAACAGTGAAATGCTTTTGTGAATTCTCACAGTTTGACAAAAAATATACAACACATAAATAGACAGACTTTGCAGCACAACTGTAGGACTAATCAGGGGTACATATGACACCGAACTCCTAACACTTTGCACAAAATTATCTCAAACTCATTCATGTAGGTCAATTCATCAATATTATGGATCAGGCCCATGGCGGCATTGTCATCCACAATCTTTAAGATGGGTATTGGAGATATACTTATCCATTTAATTACACTGCACAACAATTTTTGTGAAAAGTTTTCTTCCTGAAAGGCCTTTGCTGATTGTGACAGGTACCTGGTGGGTATGCACAATTATAGTTTTGGTTTTGCTGCAACACGTAGAAACTCTGAGAAATAGTTAGTTAACTGTTTACCAGCAATAACGTATTTCATCATGTTTATATTCCTAATACGCTATTAAGTTCAGCATAATTAAAGATGTTTTGCTCCTGATTTTCGTATGTATTTATGTGTGCTGCATAGTCAACAGGTATTGAAGGGTGAACATTGCCATTGTGTAACAGAACCGCTCTGAGGCTTAACATTGACAAATCAATAAAGAGACCACTCTTGCGGGTCATGATCAAAACCCAAAGAAGACAGCAATCCTTCGATATCAACACAAAAACAGAGACTGTCAACTTGTGCAAAGAATTTGGTTATATCATCTTGGCTTCTTTGAAAAACAGACATTTTTGTACCTGGTGATAGCAAGCACCATTGCTGCAGGCTCAAACCCAGCAATTGGGCTTTTGCTTTTGACAGACTCAAATCTCTGACCAGATAATTTTGTTCTGACTGTGTTATGAGATGTGGATTGCCTGAGGAGCACGGTTTCAAAATCCGGATCAATGTCACTGCCAGTTTCCTGCATTGCAGTTTCTTCTTCTGGTTCGTCTAAAGTCCATTCCTCTTGTGGTTTCAGAATTGGAAGACTGTTGTCATGTGGCACGAGTCTCATTGTTGAAAGCAGATTAGGGTATTCAATTAACTTCTTGTTTCTGGCAGAGAAACCAGACACATTAGTCAAACAGAAGTAACAGTCTGTCACATGGTCTTTCTGTTCTCGCCATATCATTGGAACAGCAAACGGAATTGTCTTTCGAGTGCCTCTGAGCCAAGCTCTCAGACAGACAGCACATGTTGCACAGCAAATATGAGGTACCCTTTCCTTGTCTTGATCACCAATTTTACAGCGGAAGTACAGCTTATATGCTTTCTTCACAAGAGCAGTCATTGAGTGTCTCTGATGAACAAGCATATACTCGCTACAAATATAGCAGAATGTATTGTGGCTGTTACGACATTGACAAGATATATTGACCGTCACCAGTCGTCATGTAAAATGTCTATAACATATAACTTACTTGTTACAGTACTACTGAGGCAATGCTATGTTTTGAAACAATACGTACACACTATTGTGTGTCTATATTAATCCAATGAGCAGCATCTGTGTATGAAAGCCACTGCCTAGGCTGCATACTTCCACAGAATAGCTTCCAACCTGGCCTGATTTCATTTTTGGAAATGCCCAGACTGCACAAAACATTGTTCATAGGTCTCTTACAGAAACAATTTTTTTTGGACACAAATATAAGAAAAAAAATGACAAAACTGAAAATTTCACTCTCAACAGTGTTCAAGAAGTGAAATATTTGTTGTGCAGTGTTATTGATGAAAATTGAATATAGTCAGCATACTACCCTGTGAAATACCAATGTTAATTATAATGGAAGAAGGAATATTTTCAGTACATACTATACATTTTGGTGTCTTCCCTTGCACAGGGAGACACACAGTCCCAATTCTAGGAGTTCATCAATACTTTGGAAAGGAATAACATGATCAAAATCAAATGATAATCCATAAACTGCAGTCTGGCATGAGAGTTTTTATTATCCAAATGACCCTGGGTAGTAAAATACTTTACTGCAATGGAAGTGAGTGACATTGGGTAATAATCTTTAAGCCAACCATTTTTGTTGCTATGAAAACAGTTGATCTTATCAGCACTGTTGATACTTTAAGTGGACAACCTGTTTAAAATGAATGGATTATTAAACTATATAAATACAAGAAAATAAATGGCTGAGTTAATGCATCTACTGTAAATGACACACTTTCCAAGCTTCAGAAGAAAAAAGGTAAAAAGAAGAAATATACTAATAATAATAAAAAAATCACCAGAAGAAGGTGATTCGTGTAGTTATGAGATGAGTAGAGTGATTTTGGTGAAAACTGTTTTGAAATGAAATTACTGATTTCTGTGCACATGAAATGTGCTAAAGTGGACATTTTTTTATTTTACCTATTAAACCACTTAGTCAAACAGCATATTACCTTTTTAGTTTAGGGCATTTTCAGAAATGTAGTTAATTTAATTTAGTTGTTTTTGAAATTGTGTTTTTTTCTTTTTTGTATATTTAATCATTATTTGTTGGTTTCTTTAATCCATTTTTCAATGTACTTTAACGTTTACTTTAATGTACTAATTGCTTCAAGTAAGCTTTTAGAATATCTTGATTGCCCTGTGCTCTTATCTGCAATTTTTAAAATTGGTGACAGGGTCCCTTTAAACCGCAGTGATATTTAATCACACTTTGGAAGATACTCATTTGTAAATACTAATATTGTATTGTGCTATTTTCTTTTCTTTTATTATTGCTGAATCTTCTTTGACACTAGCTCTCTGTAACTCTCTTGTCATTAAAGATTTTGTCAATGACCTTCTGTAACTAAGTATCTATTTTAGAAATACAGTCAGGTCCATAAATATTGGGACATTGACACAATTCTAATCTTTATGGCTCTATACACCACCACAATGGATTTGAAATGAAACAAACAAGATGTGCTTTAACTGCAGACTTTCGGCTTTAATTTGAGGGCATTTACATCCAAATCAGGTGAACGGTGTAGGAATTACAACAGTTTGTATATGTGCCTTACACTTTTTAAGGGACCAAAAGTAATGGGACAGATTAACAATCATAAATCAAACTTTCACTTTTTAATACTTGGTTGCAAATCCTTTGCAGTCAATTACAGCATGAAGTCTGGAGCGCATAGACATCACCAGACGCTGGGTTTCATCCCTGGTGATGCTCTGCCAGGCCTCTACTGCAACTGTCTTCAGTTCCTGCTTGTTCTTGGGGCATTTTCCCTTCAGTTTTGTCTTCAGCAAGTCAATTGCATGCTCAGTCGGATTAAGGTCAGGTGATTCACTTGGTCATTGCATAACATTCCACTTCTTTCCCTTAAAAATCTCTTTGGTTGCTTTCGCAGTATGCTTTGGGT
>BLSH010162882.1:78573-117982 GCA_018402905.1 Glandirana rugosa
TCAACTCGCTTGGGTTTGACATTTCAAGCCCAGGCATGGCATGAAAACCCACAGGCCCTGGGTCTGGGCTTGTGCCTGAAAAGTTTTTTTCAGGCCCAAACCCAGGCCCCAAGACCGTTAAATTATTTTCAAAACTTTTAACGACATTTTTCAGGACCTTTCAGGATCTCCAGACGTTTTCCTTCCTCTTACCCCCATTCTTCTTAGAACAGTGATATGGCTTCTCCCGGCTAATTTATACTTTTCTCACACAGTTTGAAGATAGTCCACATCCACCTCCATTTTTGATTTTTTTATGTAATTTTTTTTTTTAATTATTTTAAGTTATTTTCCTATCCCCATTTCTTTGTAGGGCATGTGTCCGACCCTTACCCCCATTCTCCTTCCTTTTGCAGACCTCTAGGACTTTCCAGGACTTTTTACAGCAATTTTCAAAACTTTTATTAAATTGCCAGAACCCCGGACCCAAACCCGGACTTTTTTTGAAAAGTCCGTGTTCGGGTCTGGGTCCCGGACACCCAAAAGTACGGTACGGACCCGAACTTTACAGTTTGGGTTCGCTCAACTCTAGACATAACAAAAGAATAAAAATCTTTGAAGTACAACACTTTGTGTTATTAGTGTTGATGTACCTTACTTGTGCAGGGCAAAACAGCAAGGTTGTTTTAACCCCCACCTCTCCAGTGCAGCACATTTCCTTCACTACTCTGCTGGTCTTTTCTAGTTAGTTTAGTTTGACCTAAAGTAATTTGGAGTCTACTTTGGTATTTATTTCTTTACTCTGTGGCTGAATGAAGTGGTGAATGAAGTGGTGGGGAGAAAAGAAAGGTAATTTTATGAAGCTGAGGAGGGAAACATTAAAGGAAAATTGTTTCTTTAAATTACTCACATGCCAATTGATAAAGTGTATGTTGTATGATGTTTGGGTAAACTCCATAGGCTATGGTAAAAGGAAGCTCAATAGGCTCACATCACAAAGCTAACACAACAAGATGCGGATCCATATTTTCAAAAAGGTGTCAGTTGTTTTTTAAATTTGGAGTCACATGGCTTGAAAAAAGTTTTTAATCCTTACATTAAAGCCTTGTTAATTGAAGTTAATGTGGTGAAACAAGAAATGCACATTTAAAGTTAGTATTCGTGAAAGATGGGCACTATATCAATGGTATGTAAAGTTATTTCAAAGACTGTAGAGATGAATGAGCTGGATTAATACAGGGATGCCCATTTATTTTAGGGATGCTGTGGCTTAAAGCTAGAGAAGATTAGGAATAGTTAAACAAGTCCAACTTGTTGTGCCATCTCACTGTGGTAATTGCAATTATGTTCACTTCTTGTCTCATATACAACACATATACAACAGGAAGTAACAACATTTCTCCAAAACAAGGTAAGTCTTTTAGACAGTACCCACTGCAACAAGTTATCCAATTGAAAGATTTGTTTTATATTTGTTCCAAATAATGTGGTTTTGCTTTATTGACTCTTCACAGCATTTATTCATTCATGACTATGTCCATTTTGCATATTTTCAAGATTCTCCTGTAGCACCACAGTTCAAAACTTTTAAATAGGCTATTCACTTTGCAAGGGAATGTTCTTTTAGTGAATGAAGAACAGGGTTGCTGACTTCCATTATCCAATCATGTGCAAGCAAAAATTCTGTTGTTTTATTTTCTTTACCTTGCACATGATTGCAAACTGAATTTTACCCACCTTCACTGGGCTAGGGAGAAACATCTAGCAAAAATTACTTTGAAAAGTGAACAGCCTATTTATAAATCAAACCCATTGACCCTGACTTACTAAAGGAATTGAGCAAGTTAGCTTTATAAGGACATTTTCACAACTGTAAATGTAGGAAAGATCAATCTCAAAGCTTCAATCTTAACATCATGTGCAAGGAAACCCCTGTTTTTTTCTTGCTTGGGTATTCTTTGCAAATTTCACAGTATTTACAAACGGGAAAATTATTTTGCAATGTGAAAATTAATTATGCTGAATGAACGCACTGAATTCCTAGTAAATCAGGTTTATTGAATAAGAACATGTTTCTGTGTCAAAACTGAGAATAGGCCAGACTTTGCATTGGTAGCAGTCTTTTCTTTATCTTTTTTTTTCATTTCATAACGTTTTTATTTGCTTTTTGTCAAGTAAAACATTACAAGAAAAGAGTGCATATTGCAGATTGAATGGCTAGATACTGTACATACAATTGTGATTACAATACATAGGATACATTGGTAGTGTATAGTTGTATCAGCAATGAATGCAAGCTTTGTGGTTATTTGCCTATAGTAGCCACACAATTTAGCAGAAGGAATAGTCTAACTAATCTACTCAATACAGAATGCAAACAAAGTAAGCAGGTACACAAACAAAAAACGAACTAAAAGAAAAGATAAACACAGTAGTAGTCTGTTCAATATTGTTTACAGTGATATGCTACAGATATGGAGCATATAATAAGTAGGTACAGTAGGCTAAAGCCCTGTACACACGGGCAAAATGTCGGGAGACATTTGCCAGTTCAAAAAAAAAAAAACAGCCAACATTCTGCCTGTGTATATGACTCTTCTGTGACTCTTCTGTCAGAAATGCATGCTGGAAAACCAGCAGTCGACCGACTCCTGATCAGTGTTCTCAGCCAATGGAAGAGATCGCTGGCTGGAGTGTTCTGGTGGGGGGCAATCCCACTGTCAGAACACAACAGCTTAGTGGGGGAAATCGCTGAACTAACCTTGCATGGTTAGTACAGTGGCTCCGACCGGAGCTGTCAATTTTGTTTTGTGCCACCCACTGGGTAGCACAACAAAAACTGTAGTGCATACCCGGCTTAATGCTGTCTTTTAGCTTTGATCTAGCATGACTGCAGCTTTCGAAGATTGTCAATAGGGATGGGGCGAAAGACCCCCTGTTCGGTTCGCTCCAGAACTTTCGAACATTGCGATAGTTCAGAACCGAATAACGAACCCCATTGAAGTCTATGGGATCTGAACTGGAAAATCAAAAGTGCCCATTTTGAAGGCTTATTGGTAAGTAATTAGTCAAACAATGGTTATGGGGGTCTGGGTACTGCCCCAGGGGACATGTATCAATGAAAAAAAGTTTGTAAAAAACATCATTTGTAAATGAGCAGGGATTTATTGATGCTTAAAGTGAAAGCATAAAAATGAAAAAAATCATTCAATATAGTGCCTGGGGGTTCCTTTAGTCTACCTGTAAAGTGGCACATCTGTACTGTTTATAGAAGCTACTGCAGCACGAATTGCATTTATAAAGCAAAAAAAGGACATTTTTCTTTATTTTGTAAGTAACAGCTTGGGGAGCCAGTCTGTATGACGAGGCAACAATGTAGTGCAGAGGGCACAAGATTAGAGATTTTTGGATACATTCTGGTGTCTCTTCCACAGGTGCAGAAAAATTTGGCTTTGGGTGTCAGTGGCGCCTTCACACCATAACCCGATAGAGGTACTCTTGATGAAAGCAAGAGTTGGCCTTCCTGTCAAAAATTGCAATGATATGCCCCTGTAAAACAACTGCCATAAAATTGGTCTTTGGGTGTTGGTGGCACCTTCACATCATAACCCTATAGTGATATCCTTGATAAAAGCAAGAATTGGCCTTGCTGTCAAAAATTTCAATGATATGCACCTGTTAAACAGGTGCGGAAAAATTGGTCTTTGGGTGTCGGTGACGCTTTCACACTGTAACCCTATAGAGGTACTCTTGATGAAAACAAGCATTGGCCTTGCTGCCAAAAAGGTCAAACTGACTCCAAAACTACCTGAATCCTCCTCCCCCCTCTCCTCTTGTGTGTTCTGTGGCGTAGGAACAATGGTATCTGCATAAAATTGGCTTTGAGAGTAAAGAAAGTCTTCCTCTTCCTCCTGCTGCTCTGCCTCAAGTGTCTGCCCATAATGCCACACTGAGTCTGCTCCAGCAGGAGCACAACAGGGATTGTTTCACTGATGCATGCATTGTCACGGCTCACCATCCTTGTGGTCTCCTCAAATGGTGACAGTACATTGCATGCATCCTTTATGAGCAGCCATTGGCATGGGGAAAAAAAGCCAAGCTGGTCTGAGCCTGTCATTATGCCATACTCACACAGGTACTAGTTGATGACCCTCTGCTGCATGTGCAGCCACTGCAACATTGCCAAAGTTGAGTTCCACCTGGTGGGCATGTCACAAATCAGGCAGTTTATGGGCAGGTGGAATTCCTGCTGAATTTCAGCTAACCAAGCACTGGCTGTGTACGACTGCCTGAAATAACTACAGACTCTTCTGGCCTGCTTTAGCAGCTCTTCTAAACCTGGGTACCTATTTAACCACTTGACCACTGGGCACTTAAACCCCCTTCCTAACCAGACCAATTTCCATTTGTCAGTGCTCTCACAATTTGAATGACAATTACTCAGTCATACTACACTGTATCCATATGAAAATGTTGTCCTTTTTTCACACAAATAGAGCTTTCTTTTGGTGGTATTTAATCACCATTGGGGTTTTTATTTTTTGCGCTATAAATGGAAAAAGATCGAACATTTTGTAAAAAAAAATGCATTTTTTTTGTTTCTGTTATAGAATGTTGCAAATTAGTAATTTTTCTTCTTACATTTTGGCCAAAATGTATACTGCTACATATCTTTGGTAAAAATAACCCAAATAAGTTTATATTATTTGGTCTTCGTGAAAGCTATAGAGTCTACAATCTATGGTGGCAATCACTGAAAATTGATTACACCTGATGTACTGACGGCCTATTTCATTTCTTCAGACCCTAACAAGCCAGGAAAGTACACATACCCCCCAAATGACCCCTTTTTGGAAAGTAGACAGTCCAAAGTATTTAGTAAGAGGCATGACAAGTTTTTTGAAGTTGTAATTTTTTCCCAAAATTCTTTGCAAAATTAAGATTTTTTTTCCTGTTAAAGTTGTCATATTAACAGGTTATTTCTCACACCCAGCATATGCATACCACATTACACCCCAAAACACATTCTGCTACTCCTCCTGAGTATGGTGATACCCCATGTGTGAGACTTTTACCCAGCCTGGTCACATACAGAGGCCCAATTTGCAGGGAGCACCATCAGGTGTTCTAGGGACATAAATTACACATATCATTTCCTGACTACCTCTTGCATTTTGAAGATCCTGGAGCACCAGGACAATGGAACCGCCCAAAAAAATGACCCCATTTTGGAAAGTAAACACCCCAATGTATATTCTAGGAGGCATAATGAGTCTTTTGAACATGTAATTTTTTCCACAAGTTTTTGGAAAATGTGGAAAGAAAATGAAAATGCATTTTTTTTACACAAAGTTGTCCATTTATACAATATTTCTAACACACAGCGCATACATAGCAAAAATTACACCCCAAAATATATTCTGCTTCTCCACCCGAGTACAACGATACCACATGTGTGAGACTTTTACACAGCCTGGCCACATACAGAGGCCCAACATGCAGGGTGCACCATCAGGCGTTCTAGGGACATACATTTCAAATCAAATTTGACTACCTATTACACTGCTGTGAGGCACTGTAGTGGCACGGATGGGCACTTTAGTGACACGGATGGACACTGTAATGGCATGGATGTGTCATGGATGAGAACTGATGTGGTATGGATGGGCATGAATGAGGCATAAATGAGCATGAATGGGGGTGGATGAGCCGTGGATGGGGATGACTGAGCAAGGATGGATGGGTGAGCATGGATGCATGGGTGAGCACAGATGCATGGGTGACCATGGATGCATGGGTGAGCATGCATGAATGGGTGAGCACAGATGGATGGTGGAGCATGGATACATGGCTGAGCACGGATGCATGGGTGAGCACAGATGCATGGCTGAGCATGGGTGCATGGGTGAGCACAGATGCATGGCTGAGCATGGATGCATGGGTAAGCATGCACCCATTGGTGAGCACAGATGGATGGTGAAGCATGGATGCATGGCTGAGCACAGATGCATGGCTGAGCACGGATGCATGGATGAGCACAGATGCATGTCTGAGCATGAATGCATGGGTGAGTACAGATGGATGGGTGAGCACGGATACATAGATGAGCACGGATGGATGGTGGAGCACGGATGTATGGGTGAGCACGGATGGATGGGTGAGCATGCATGGGTGGGTGAGCACATATGCATGGGTGAGCACGGATGGATGGGTGAGCATGCATGGATGGATGAGCACAGATGCATGGGTGAGCACAGAGGGATGGCGGAGCATGGATGAGCACAAATGCATGGGTTAACATGGATGCATAGGTCAGCATGGATGAGGCTGGATGAGTGAGCACGAATTATGCTGGATGGGCGAGCACGGCTGAATGGGTGAACACGGATGCATGGGTGGATGGGTGAACACGGATGCATGGGTGGTTGGGTGAACACAGATGCATGGGTCGATGGGTGAACACGGATGCATGAGTGAACATGGATGGGTGAACACGGATGCATGGGTGACGGATGAGGCTGGATGGGTGAGCATGGATGAGGCTGGATGGATGAGCATAGATGGATGGAATGGGGGGTGCAAACTGGCACATAGCAGTGCTGTGGGCACTTCAGATCCTGCCCACAGCACTGCTGCTTCTAATCTCTCCCCCTCTCCTCTCACACTGCACAGATCAGTGCGGAGAGGGGAGAGACAAGCCGGATATCCGCTGGCTTGTTTACATTTAACGGAGCATTCACAAGGTAAACTGGTGCTGCGAGCGGGCATTTACCGCGATCCATGATGCGCCGGGTCTCCCGGACCCGGCGGTCACATATGCTCCCGGGGGCACGCGGGAGCATGATTCTGGGAGGACGCTATAGTACGCCCTTCCAGGACAACTGATCCACCTTGCGGCCATGTATTTATATTATATGGTAGGCAAGGGGTTCAGAAATGCTGCACTGCCAAATTGAGGACAAGTGGCAGGCATTGCACATGTGTCAACTTTTCCTGTCTAATGATGGACAGGAGGTTTGTGCCATTATCACACACCACCATTTCTGGCTCCAGATGGTGTGGCATGAAACACCTCTGGACCTGCCCCTGCAGAGCTGCAATAATCTCTAATCTGGTGTGATTCCTGTCCCCTAGACACACCAGTTGAAGCACTGCATGCCACCTTTTAGCCTGACTCATTGAATAGCCCCTTGAATGCTTAGGGGGTACTTGTGGTTCATAAGACAGTTCAGCAGAGGAGGGCATGGAAGAGGAGGAAGAGGGGGTAGAGCTGACAAATCTTGTATCATCACCACTAACTGTATGGAGACGTGGCAGCATAACAATATGCAGCAATGAGCCCTGTCCTGCTTCTTTCTGAGTTGCAAGCAGTGTTACCCAGTGTGCTATTAACAAATATATCATCCCTGACCATGCTTGCTGGACCACATGTCAGCAGTAACGTGGACTTTGCGGATGACTGCCTTACCTGATACCACAACATTGCCTTCCATGTGATGGTACAGAGCTGGAATGGCCTTACGTGAAAATAAATAGTGACTGGGAACCTGGCATTGTGGTACAGTACATTCTGCAAATTTACAGAAGGGGCAGAATCCAACAGATGGAAAGGCAGAAGTTGAGAAAGTGCCATGTTATAAAACGTAACACTACGTCCTAAATCGAAATGGAAGTATTTAAGTTTAAAGGAGGCTAAATGGACTTTCACGGTACCATATGACTTGGAGTAGACTTGGAGTAGACAATATATATAAAAAATACATTTTTAGGGGCGCATGCGCGAAGCGGCACCGAGCGGTAATGCACGAGTGAAGCTCCGCTCCATCCAGGCACAAGACCGCGGGCACAAATGAGATTGGGTCCCTGAAACTATACCCCACCGACAGCTAAACACCTACAGCACTGAGGGGGATAGCCGACATGGTCCTAGGATCCTCAAAAATGAAGATAAAATCGCGGAACATTCGGGACGCCTTATCCCGCCAGGGATCCAAGATGGCGCCGGCCCCTGACACACGGCCGAACACACCGCGCTCACAGAAACAAGCTCCAGGCCCTTCTCAACATCCACCTGATGATGATACAGAATCAGCTTCTGACTCTGACGCAGGTAGTACGGGCACTGTTAAAAAGACTGATATGTTTTCTAGGTTTGAGGCCATGCTACAGAAGGCCCTGAAACAAACCTCCGATCACATAACAGATAAGCTAACTAAAGAAATCAGAGAGCTGGGCATGAGAACCGCAGAACTTGAGGTCAGGGCAGATGATATGGAATGTTGTATGCAAAATAACACTGCCGAAATTGAGAATCTGAAAGAAGAGAACTCTATGTTGCAAGCTAGATTGGAGGATTTTGAGAACAGATCCAGAAGATCCAACATTAGGATCAGAGGGGTCCCTGAACGGGTCATAGACCTACAAGCCACCATGACTGCACTCTTCCAGGAGCTGCAGCCAGCCATCCCTGTAGAAAGGCTTGAAATCGATAGAATCCACCGTACACTAGCTCCCAGAAAAGAGAATGGTCCCCCTAGGGACATTATAGCCAAGTTTCATTTCTACCGCACTAAAGAACAACTACTTGCAGCTGCAAGAGGTAAAGACTCTCTCACCTTTCAAGGCTTCTCCTATCAACTCTTCCCTGACCTCTTGCCCATCACCATAGCCAAGAGGAAGACACTGAAGCCCCTTCTCCTAACGTTACAGCAGCACAAAATCATTTACCATTGGGGTTTCCCATTCTCGGTACGATTCACCCACCTGGAAACGAAATACACATGCCGTTCAGCAGCAGAGCTACAGTCCGCTCTCCAGGACATTGGTATCCTGAATCGGGCCCAGCATCCAGATGGCTCTCGCAGACGATCTGCATCGAGATCCCCCCAAAAGGACCCCCCTGATACTCAGCATTCTACGGCCACACATCAGCACCATCACAAAAGAGGTCGCTTCGATAAGAAAGAAAGAGTCGAAGAGGATTCCATGGATTGAACTCCCTTTGTTAACGCTCTTTTTTACCATTTTTTTTGTTGTTAAGGCTTAGCCTTCGTCTCTCCCCCTGGCAACATGGCCAGGAGTTGTGGAGACCCTGTTTCCAGCCCCCTTTCTGTTTGTTGAGCCAACACAACACCATTTGGGTTGAGGGGCCTGACTTTACGCCTGATAATGTTTCCTGTTCTCAGTTTAATATTCCCCCCCTCCCCCCCTTTTTCTACAATTTTACGGGATAGTTCATTCCCTCAAAGACCCTATGTATATGAACACTTGAAGATTGTGCCAAGTATAGAACTGTTTTTGTTTATTTTTTCATTTTTTATGGTTTTGTTCCTGGACTGGAATTCTTGCTCCCCACTTCCTGTTCTTGGTTCCCCGCCCCAAGCGGAGCACCAACGACAGTCATGGAGCCTCTAGGGGGGCCTCAATACCCCTCCCGAGTGTCTCCCCATCTCTCTCCCCGTCAGTGTTACGGTTTTTTTGTTATCTGCTTTTTGTACCTATTTGGTTTTTTGTCTTACCTTCTTTCTTTCTCCTTTCTAGGTCTCTACATTCCTTTCTTCTCGCATGGTCTGGCTGGAGCGGGTGCGGTAGCAGTGGCGGCAACGCATCACAGGTATGCTCATAACACCAGTATCATTCATCTATGGCCCCCCTGAACATATGTACTCTGAATGTGCAGGGTTTTAACATCCCTCAGAAGCGTTCTAAAGCCATGAGAGCCTTCTCCTCTAGGAAGATGCATATCGTCTGCTTACAGGAGACGCACTTAACCCCCAAAAGCACCCCCAAATTTCTGCATTCCTCTTACCCGCAGTTTTTCACGTCCTCAGCCGCCACCAAACAACGTGGCACCTTGATAGCTTTTCATAAATCCACTCCATTTTCTATCTCTCGACAGATAGCTGACCCAGGTGGGAGGTATCTCCTCCTTACGGGTCATCTGTCTGACATAGCAGTTACTATAGTGAGTTACTATGCCCCAAATCGGAATCCTATCCCATTCCTCTCCCATCTCTTAGATGTGATACAGCAACATAAATTTGGTACTGTCTTGATCTGCGGTGACTCCAACCAAACAATTATCCCTTTTTTAGATAAATCACCTCCCTCTCCTGCCCATTATTCGCCTAAACATTCCTTACAGCAACTTCTAACCAAACATTTCCTCACGGATGTCTGGCGCGAATTAAACCCCACAAGTAAATCCTTCACTTATTACTCTCATCCTCATTCCACCTTTTCACGTATTGATCATATATTTATGGCATCTAGCATGATCCCTGAGATGTTGGCGTCCTCGATTATTCCATTCCCATGGTCAGACCACTCTGCGGTTCATGTAGTCATTTCATCCTTGATCCCCAGATCACAGGACTCTACATGGTATCTAAATGACTCCATTCTGGCCCATCCCTCCTACAAATTAGACATTGAAACGGCCCTCACAACTTACTTTGCTACGAACTCCTCCCCTGAAATATCGGCGCTGACCCTTTGGGAAGCACATAAACCAGTTATACGTGGCAAATTAATCCAGCAGATGGCTGCTGTGAAACGAAATCGGAAAGCTCAATTCGCCAAACTAGAGGCCAATTTCAATAGCTGCTACGACACCTTCCAAAAGAACCCCAATCAGGCCACCAAAGACTCTCTCGACAAAGCCCGCCTTGAATTCGATCTTTTTTTAACTGACTCTGCTGACAAAACCATCCGAAGACGCCAGCATCTCACATACATCAAAGCTAACAAGCCTGATTACCCCCTCGCCCGCTCCCTGCGAAATATCAACTGTGGCCCTACCTCTATCAGGCTTCGCACTTCCTGTGACACTTACACTAGCAACCCGATAAAGATCTTAGAGATATTCCGCTCCAACCTGTCAAAACTATATAACTCCACCCAACATTTCGAGGTAGCTGCAGCCGAAAAGTTATTCTCGCAAATTACATTGCCCACCCTTGATAACCAAAACGAACTATTAGAACGTCCCATTACGGAAGCTGAAGTCCTACAGGCGATTAAAATCTTAAAACCCAACAAAAGACCAGGTCCCGACGGATTCTCGGTCAATTATTATAAGAATTTTGTCTCGCTCTTAGCCCCTCATCTCACCTTAGCCTTCAACTCACTCCTGCGAGGTAATAACTTTAGACCTGAATCCCTTACTGCCACTATAGCCATGATCCCCAAACCGAACTCAGACGCCACCTCCTGGGCTAATTTTCGACCTATTTCATTATTGAATAATGATCTTAAAATATTAGCCAAAATTTTAGCCTTGAGGCTTAATAGTATAATAGGTGACCTCATACATAGAGACCAGACGGGGTTCATCCCGGGTAGACACATGGCTGACAATATTAGGCGAGCTATTCTGCTCTCACACTCCGCTAAATCCCGCCAAATCCCAGCTCTATTCCTTTCTCTTGACGTCAAAAAAGCTTTTGACACTGTTTCGTGGCCGTACATGAATTTCACACTCCAGCGCTGGGGTTTTGGCGAGCACTTTCTTTCTTGGACATCAGCATTATACCACAATCCTCAAGCCCACGTGAAATATGCTGGGTTTAAATCCGCAAACTTTAATATAAAAAATGGGACTAGACAGGGATGCCCTCTTTCCCCCTTACTTTTTGCCCTCCTGATCGAACCCTTGGCCCTTCTGATCCGAGCTAACCCAAACATCAAAGGTATAGAAGTCGGAGGTCATCATCATAAGGTGTGTTTATTTGCGGATGATGTTCTTCTTTTTATGTCATCCCCGCACACTTCGGCCCCGAATCTTTTAGCCCTTCTAAACTCCTTTTCTTCCATATCTGGCCTCCATATCAACCCGAGTAAATCAAAAGTTCTCAACATCTCTCTTCCCCCAAGCTTGGTTTCACAAGTGCAGGATACCCTTCCCTTTTCCTGGGCTCACGATGGCCTGAATTATCTTGGAGTCAAAATAACTGCATCTCACTCTGACCTCTATTCGGCTAATTATCTACCCCTTCTCCGAACCACTACTAACCTTATGTCACAATGGTCCTCCCTCCCAATTTCTTGGATTGGGAGGATCAATGTCATCAAAATGGTTATTCTCCCCAAATTTCTTTATCTCTTTAGAGTCCTACCAATTTGCCCCCCAGCTTATTTCCTACGTCTTTTGCAGAACAGAGTTATGTCTTACATATGGCAGAACAACAGACCTAGGGTCCCAAGATCCACATTATTTGCCCAGAAACTGGGTGGGGGCTTGGGTGTCCCCAACTTTCGAGCCTATTACCAGGCGGCACAAATAGCTCAACTGTCCAAATATCACGCCACCAGGGAATGCCCACTTTGGGTGTCGATTGAAGCAGTTGATCTAGATCCTCTCTCCGTAGCCAACCTACTCTGGCTGGATTCCAAATATCGGTCATATGTGACTAACCCTATCACTAAATATTCTTTGCTTTTGTGGGACAAACTTAGGGTTTCTCATCATCTTCAATCTCCCCATAATCCGCTCCAAGCGTTCCTTAGGAACCCCGCTTTTCTTCCCGCCTGGGAGACACCCTCTCGGTTTAAGAACTGGGAAGAAGCTAATTTACTTTGATTCCACGCTTTGGTTTCCTCATCATCCTTTCACACTTTTCCTGTATTATGTGAGTCGCATGGCCTATCACCTGCGGAAATCTTTAGATACCTACAAATTAAACATTTTTTCGCCCCATTCTCCAATACTAACTCTCCTCTAAATAGTTTCACATATTTTGAAAATATTTGCCGATCTGACCCTCACGCCAAAGGCGTCATCTCCTCTTTATATCAGAACTTACTCAACAATTCCAATACAAAACCTCACACTTACATTACTAGATGGGATTCCAATTTGGGACATCATTTAGATGATGCAGATTGGCCTGTCATCTGGTCAAACACCCGGTCATCTTCAATTAATGTAATAGCCATGGAAACAAATTACAAAGTTCTCCTCAGGTGGTACCTTGTCCCAGCTAGAATAGCTAAGTTTGCTCCGGCATATCCCGATAAGTGTTTCAGAGGCTGCCCTGATAAAGGCACATTTTTTCATATTTGGTGGGATTGCCCAATTGCACAATCTTTCTGGAAAAGTATTTTCGCCCTAGCCTCCAAAGCTCTTGGATCCACTATTGATGTCCTCTCAGCCCCGGCCCTACTGAACCTAAAACCAGATGAATTAACTAGAAATCAGTTTAGACTGTTTCAGCATCTCACAACTGCAGCGAAACAAACCATTGCAAAAGCATGGAAATCTCCCACATTACTAGTGTCTGAAGTCAAAGGCAGAATGGGCAGGGCGCTCACTCACGCAAAAATGGAGGCAATTGAAATGGACAGGGTGGACGGGTTTGAAAAAATCTGGAGACCCTGGATCTCACATTTTCTTCCCCCGGGTTTTGATGACTCACTTCTCCTCCCCTGCTGACCCTGCTCCAGTTGACACTACTCATTAACCCTGTGTATGCCGCACCGCCCTGCTGTCGTGCCTTAACCAGCCAGACCCGGTGAGTTTCACTTTATTATCTTTCCTCTCTACCCTTTCGATGTTTCCCTTCTTCTATTACTCGCTCTGTCCCTCTTTCTCTTTTTTTTTCTTCTCTCTTCCTTTCTTTTCCTATCTCCTCCATCATCACCCCTACTTTTCTCCCTATAAGTGCCACACACCTCGTGGTTTACAACTATTATGGATATGTCACATATGCTGTTTGTTGCCATTTCCTTTTTTCGTTTGACTTCTTAATTTAACAAAGAAGTTCATCATGACATTATCACCCTCCATAGAGCACACTGTATGGGGTCTCGCTCTTCGATATTTAATGATGCAGTGACCCGTTCCACTAATACATATTACTATTGGGACTTTATAACTGAATTACCTATACCTTTCTGCACCCAATCTTAATCTTAACAATTCCAGTTTCTCCTGAGACCCCACATGGTGTCCTCCTGCTTCCACTAGAAGCGCTGGTCTGCCTCAAGCTCATCGCAGCAAGTTCCCTTTTGGGGCGGTGGGCAAATCCAAGTGAACATCAGGGTGAAATGATGTTATCACAAATCTATACAGTAGCTCAAGCAAACGTTAGTATACTTACCATATTCACTGCTGAAGTTGTTTTGTTTATAAGACGCATATCTAAGTTGCCTTCGCTTGTAGCACTCCGCCTCAGGGGTGTCCTTTTCTTCTCTTTAATTTTTTGTTTGTCCTCGGATATTCACTGTACATTATATGTTGTATATTTCTACTTTTGTGAAACCAATAAAACTCTTTGATAAAGAAAAAATACATTTTTATTGATACAAAATACAAGACATCCTTTGCAAAAAGGGGGAACCATACAAAGTTGTGACACAACACATTTAGATATAAATGTGGCTCTCAAAAGCATGGTTAAGGTGATGCTTGTGGAAACATTATATACCAACTTTGTCTTAACTCATGTTTCACGGTCTATTATACCACTTCCTCGGGAGTATATGTAGGAAGGTATAGCATAAACAGAGCATGTGTCACCAAACTACAAAGAAGAAAAACAAATTAAACATAAAGGACAAAGTTGAGAACTATAAATATACATTAAATATATAATATAAACATGCATGGCTGTCACCCCAAAAATTCCCCTTACCTAAAGTGCGCATGCGATTCATGATGTGACGGTATCCCAAAACCATGGGACCCTCCCAAATATAGGGCAAAATTATATGACAATCAAATCTGTGTAAAAGGTCATCACATAATTAATACGGGATGTTACAGCAAAGGATAGCGTAAGGTATGTTTTAAAGGCACTTGTTGGTTAAAACCAGGGAAAAGTTGGTCAACAACAAGGAAAAGGGGAAAAAAATACCTAGGTTGTGTCAGGTGTTATGTGAAGCTCCTAAGGTGGTTAAAACCAAAATCTGTTATGACTGCAACACTGCAAAAAGAAATGGATACCCTGAAAATATGCTTTTATATGTAAACCCAGATTGAGAATTCATTATGACCAAAAAGGAAGGGGAAAGTCCTGTCAGTGTGCGTCAGGGGCATGTGATTTTAGATGGAAAAAGATGTGTGGCATTGCCCGCACAGCAGGGAATGGTTTAGACGTAAGTGCTCTCACCACAATTTCTAAAAGATATATACAATATCTCACAAAAGTGAGCACACCCCTCACATTTTTGTAAATATTTATTATATCTTTTCATGTGACAACACCGATAAAAATTACACTTTGCTACAATGTACAGTAGTGAGTGTACAGCTTGTATAACAGTGTAAATTTGCTGTCCCCTCAAAATAACTCAACACACAGCCATTAATGTCTAAACCACTGGCAACAAAAGTGAGTACACCCCTAAGTGAAAATGTGAAAATTGGGCCCAAAATGTCTCACAGATGCTCAATAGGGTTTAGGTCTGGGCACATGCTAAGCCAGTCCATCACCTTTACCCTCAGCTTCTTTAGCAAGGCAGTGGTCATCTTGGAGTTGTGTTTGGGGTCGTTATCATGTTGCAATACTGCCCTGCGGCCCAGTATTTGAATGGAGGGGATCATGCTCTGCCTCCATATGTCACAGTACATGTTGGCATTCATGGTTCTCTCAATGAATTGTAGGTCCCCAATGTCGGCAGCACTCATGCAGCCCCAGACCATGACACTCCCACCACCATGCTTAACTGTAGGCAAGACACACTTGTCTTTGTACTTCTCACCTGGTTGCCGCCACACATGCTTGATGTCTGAACCAAATAATTTTATCTTGGTCTCATCAGACCACAAGACATGGTTCCAGTAATCCATGTCCTTAGTCTGCTTGTCTTCAGAAAACTGTTTGCGGGCTTTCTTGTACATCATCTTTAGAAGAGGCTTCCTTCTGGGATGACAGCCATGCAGACCAATTTGATGCAGTGTACAGCATATGGTCTGAGCACTGACAAGCTGACCCCACCCCTTCAACCTCTGCCACAATGCTGGCAGCACTCTTATGTCTATTTCCCAAAGATAACCTCTGGATATGAAGCTGAGCACGTGCACTCAACTTCTTTGTTCGACTATGGTGAGGCCTGTTCTGAGTGGAACCTGTCCTGTTAAACCTCTGTATGGTCTTGGCCACTGTGCTGCAGCTCAGCTTCAGGGTCTTGGCAATCTTCTTATAGCCTAGGCCATCTTTATGTAGAGCAACAATACTTTTCTTTCAGATCTTCAGAGAGTTCTTTGCCATGAGGTGCCATGTTCAACTTCCAGTGACCAGTAGAGAGTTAGAGATAACACCAAATTTAACACACCCGCTCCCCATTCACACCTGAGTCCTTGTAATACTAACGAGTCACATAACATCGGGGAGAGAAAATGGCTAATTGGGCCCAAAACAGGCATTTTCACTTAGGGGTGTACTCACTTTTGTTGCCAGTGGTTTAGACATTAATCTCTGTGTGTTGAGTTATTTTGAGGGAACAGCAAATGTACACTGTTATACAAGCTATACACTCACTACTTTACATTGTAGTAAAGTGTCATTTCTTCAGTGTGGTCACATGAAAAGATATAACAAAATATTTACAAAAATGTGAGGTGTGTACTCACTTCTGCGAGATACTGTATATACGGAAAGGTTTACATAGGACCCATAGGGGCATGAGGGAAAACAGAAATAAATGTTCCCTAGGTGCTACATTCGATTGGGAGGAATATAAACCTTATTACCTGAATAGGAATGGATACAGAGGAATAGAAAACACTGACGGTCAATCTTTGGTAATAGGGTGACAGGATCCAGGCATTATAAGAGCCTTATGTGGAAGGTAAATGCAGGTACCTGCAAAACAGGGTTCCATCAGAAATCAGAATTTCCAAAGCACATGTAACCTAATGAGGGTAAAGACTATACACACAATTGAAGAGCCTTGCTGCATGTAAACCGACGCCAGGGAGAGTTGCAACCACAAAGGGATCTGTCAATGCACTCCCTCTATTTATCTACAGGTGTCTGCATGGAATGTATTGCACGACCACGTCCACACAAAAACCTCACCTGGGACCACATAACTGAAGCAATCTCTCTAATACCGAGCTGCACGTCCTTCTATTGGCAAGGGGTAGGGACAAATCCTGCTGGCAGCCATGTTGGATAAAGGCAAGGCATACTCTGCGGACAGAAATGTCCCCAGTGGTAGAAAGGTATATTGCATCTGAGGAAACAGATGCATAACCACTAGAATGAAGCCTATAGTGAAAAAAAAGGGGGGATACGTCCGAGGATGTTGGATGAGAGGGCAGAAGGACCCAAACGACCCAAACCTATAAAAGGGAAGGTAAAGGGGGTAAACAGCCATGCATAATAAACAAACATATTAATAATGTGAAATGAGCAATAAAAAATTACATTTAGTCAATATAGTAATAATCAAAGAAACAAAATACTTTTTCATTTATGGCTAGATCCTGGCATGAGGAAACTAGACAGTGGAAATAAGGGGAATCAGAGAATTCAATAAGCACCCTGGATTCAAGTACTCAAAGAAAGGGTCTATGTACTATCCAGTGGGTCTCATGAATTTTATTTGGTTTGAAGACCAGTAGAAATAAGCCAACGCGTTTCGGGGGTCCAACACAATCACCCTTCCTCAGGGCTATTGGAGACAAAGACAAAATAGTATACATACACAAAACTGTCTTCAAATCAAATAAAATTCAAAGTTGTAGCTTTTACATTCTTGTCTTGGGTGCTCCTTTCCATCCATATATGATCACATGTGTGAATCGATGCACCCAGTCGCTTCAAGGGGTAGCAGCCCAGGCCCTACAAGAAGGGCCCATCACTAGTATCTCCCGATCTTGCTCCATAGAGGTATTGGGAGCTGGGGATCAACCCAGATTTCCCCACGCACGACATCCCTACACCAGGGATTTGGTTCCAGCGCGGTCCATTCTCCACCTTCTGAATATTTAGATCTAGGAATGAAACTTGGGAATTTCAGGTTGTAGGGATTTGTGTTGAGTTGTTCTAAAAATCGCTGCAATTCTATCTGGGTGTCTGTCCAGACGATCAATAGATCATCAATATATCGATACCAGCATACAATTGATGAAAGCCAGGGAGCATAAATCTCACTGGACATGATCTCTCTTTCCCACCCTCATAGATACAAGTTAGCATAGGATGGTGCACATACTGTGCCCATTGCTACTCCTTGTATCTGGAGATACATTTGGTCCATGAAAGTGAAATAGTTTCTTGTGAGAATGAAAATCAAAAGGTTCAGAACAAAGCAGTTGAGAGGATAAGATGTTCTGTCCTCTTCCATGAGGAAGGACCCTGTCACCCAGACACCCCACTCGTGGGGATTACTTGAATAGAGAACCTCTATATCAATGACCATGAGTAGGGCTTCCAGGAGAACATGGGTCCCCTCCACATGTCTGAGTAGTTCTGGTGTATCATTGATGTATGATGGGAGGCGTGTGACATGAGGGAGAAGAAAAGAGTCCACAAAATGTCTAGCGCTCTCAGTTAAAGATCCAATACCGGAAATAATGGGCCTTCCGGGTGGGCATGTGTTATTCTTATTGACCTTTGGAATAGTGTAGAAAATTGGGGTCCTAGGACAGGGGCTAATAAGATACTCTAAGGTATCCTTATTAATTAGGGCCCTAGAGTATGCCAGTGTACAAAGTTCCCTAAATTCCCTTTCATACAAGGAGACTTTGTCTGGGTAGATAGGGCGGTACCAATGTTTATTTTTTAAAACATCATGACACATCTGTTGATATTGTTTGTGGGGCATCAGAATGATGTTACCATCCTTATCAGATGGTTTTATGACTAATTCAGGCTGTGCTTTAAGTTGTCTTAGAGCAAGTTGCTGGTTATAAAAAAAATTGAAGCGAAAATCAGAAGGGTGCCATTGTTCGGTCTTTAAATCTCTAATGGTTTTTTGAAGGAATAACAATATGTTTGAACAGAGTGAAAGTTTAGGAAAGTGACAAGATTTTGGTTTAAAGATTTTACAATCAGAGGTGCTAAAAAGTGTCTCAGATGGGAGATCAAGGTCAACTGCTCCCTCATCATACAGTTTTATAAGATCTCTCAGAGCTCAAAAGTCCTTCATAGTGAAGTCTTTAACATGTTCCGATATTTCCCTCTCCATTCTTTTTTCTTTACATTCTAGATCGAACATGGATTTGTATGTTAAATTTCATGCAAAAAGATATAGATCTTTAATAGCTTCCATTACATCTATGTCTTGAGCTAGGCAAAAGCCCAAACTCAGATGAAGAACTGATTCTTGGGCTGGAGTAAGGGGGGAATTTGTAAGGTCGATTATGTTGAGCTCTGAGGCAGTGAAGTTGTGGGTGTTTGTGCGATTCTCAACACGTATGTATTGAGATTGTTCTGGATCTTGGCTTCTGCCAGAGCCATAGCAGGATCTAAAAAGTCTGTATCTGAGAGAGGCTTAGTGTTGGGTGGCACTGCAACAGTACATTTGGTGAGGAGGTTGTGTAATACAGGGGTAAAGTTACCTTTAGTTATGCCTTGATATCCCATGATATATTAGGACATGTCCTTTTGTCATTGTCCATAGGTAAATACCCACCCCCATGATTGCGTGAACATTTGGGAATGCATGCCCGAGAAGTTTTTGGGTTAGCCAGCCATGAGTGAGCCTGTGAGCGTTTTTCCACTAGAAGCTTCATTCTAGTGGTTATGCATCTGTTTCCTCAGATGCAATATACCTTTCTACCACCGGGGACTTTCTGTCTACAGAGTATGCCTTGCCTTTATCCAATATGGCTGCCAGCAGGATCTGTCCCTACCCCTTGCCAATAGAAGGGCATGCAAAAAACAAATAACATAAAAAAACAAAAATGGAGGTGGATGTGGACTATCTTAAAACTGTGTGAGAAAAGTATAAATTAGCTGGGAGAAGCTATATCACTGTTCTATAAACAGTGATATGGCTTCTCCCAGCTAATTTATACTTTCATCACACAGTTTTAAGATGATTGTACATTCTACAATCATCTTAAAATTCTGTGAGAAAAGTATACATTAGCCAGGAGAAGCCATATCCCTGTTCTTAGAACATCTGCAAACTCTGTGTGAAAACTATCAATTAGCATGGAGAAGCCAGATCACTGTTCTAAGAACAGTGATCTGGCTTTTCCTGGCTAATTTATACTTTTATCACACGGTTTTAAGATGGTTGTACATTCTACAATTATCTTAAAACTCTGTGAGAAAAGTATACATTAGCCGGGAGAAGCCATATCCCTGTTCTTAGAACATCTACAAACTGTGTGTGAAAACTATCAATTAGCGGGGAGAAGCCAGATCACTGTTCTAAGAACAGTGATATGAGATATCACTGTTCTTAGAACAGTGATCTGGCTTTTCCCCGCTAATTGATAGTTTTCACACACAGTTAGAAGATAATTGTAGAACAGTGATATCATATCTGTGAAATAAACAAATAGTCTATTCGAGAGAATCGGTTATGTGGGACCGAGTTGAATGTATAGTCCCATCCTGTCGGGTAAACAAACCTCCAGGAGCCTACCAATTGCAGTGAACGTAAGTGTAGTTTGATTTTTTTGAGGGCCCTGTGTGGGATACATGTCCTCCCAGAGGACATGTCTTCCATGGGGTTTAAGGGTAGATTAAAGTTGCCCCCTAATATAATGCACCCCGATGAAAAACCTGTCAGTTTCTGGATCATTTGTTGGCAAAAGGTTACTTGCAAGGAATTTGGAAAATATACGTTGGCTAATGTGATATGGGTGCCTCCATAAGTGCCCTTTATAAAATTGAACCTCCCCCAAGTGTCCACTAATTTGTTCGGGATGTCAAAGGGGGCCTCCTTGCTTATCAGGATTGAAACTTCTTTTGACTTTGCCTCGTCATTGGTGGAGTGATAGGCCTCCATAAAAAAACTGTCAGTGAGCTTGGGGACTTGATTTGTCTTAAAGTGAGTTTCTTGCAAAAATACGAAGTGGGGCCTACCTTTTCTAAGTTCTCTCATAAGCGTAGTTCGTTTTTCCGAAACATTCAAACCTTTCATGTTGTGAGATATCAACAAGGGTTCTCTGCCTAGAGATGAGTACACCATCTTTGTGTTCAAAAGGTATCTCTGTTGGCGAAGGCTCTGCAGAAGTGTCTCAGTAATAGAAGAAAAACCCTGTCAATGTCTGGTACACGTATCAAGTGTTAAGTTAATTTAAAAGAGGGGACAGAGAAGGGTGGGTTAGAATTGTAAGATTAGAAAGATAGAAGTAGAACGATAGAATCAAGCTCAACCTCACGGTGGTTATTTAACACTTTAGGTATCACGCACTGTAACCCGGCTAAAGTGAATAGGTAGTGGACCTTGGGCCAGGAAGATCCCGGTCCAGGTCCACTTTGTGGGGAAGCAGGAGGTGCTGCGATCCAGGCGCAGAAATAAAGCACCCAAAATTACAGGTCTTTTCAAATCAACAAAGTATTCACCAGAAAAAGTGTTGACAATAAAATGAAGAAGACCTGAAAAAAAAACAGCAGAACATAAAAGAAAGAACACAGCCTTATTAAAGCTAACATATATATATCTGTGGCTACATATGGCCACAGAAGTCACCCTGGAGGGGCATAGAAACACACCGCCCCTCTTCCCTTCCATGGGTCCATCTGATCTAGAATCTTACTAACATATCGAAGATAATCAAAGCCTCCTGTGGGTGGATGTTTCTCTGGCAAGTCTCAAAGGCAATATCCTAGGCCCTCTTAAAGTTGTGAAAGTGTAGCCCCTGTGGATATGTGGAAATGGGACCTTACCAGTCTCGATCTGCACCAACTTTGTATCCAGAGAGCTCTCCAAGCCCTGTCTGCCCCCTATGGTAGTATGTCTAATCATTATAGTACCGAGGGGCAAATGTTCAGGGGAAGGGCTCAGTTTTGGTATAGCTTAACTGTTGGTAAGCTGGGATAACAGCCACTGTTCGGTAGATTGAAGCAGATTGCAGATGATCTACCTTCCAGCTATTATTTTTTAGGGATAAGAGACCTCAGAAGTCAGCGGTCCGCCATGCAGTGTGTGGGCGGTTAGACAGTCGGAGACTCTTGAGATTGATTAAGCATAGGGCAGCATTCATACTTGGTCATTTGGCTGTATGTAGCATAGAATGTAATTTCCGGCAAAAAGAGCTAGGCTTAATAGATGTCGATGTGTTAGAACAAGGGCTGTAGGGAGACTTATGGCTGGTAGATCAGCACTGACTGCTCCATATGACTTCAGTGTCTGTGTCAGGCATAGGGTCTGTTTTGAGAGACTCAGAGTCCATGCATGCAACCCGTAACAGCCTAAACAAGTTGGTATGTCCTTCTTAAAGCCAATCTGTATTTTTTAGCTGACTGCCTAGGCTATATGTCTTGAAAAAGAACTGTTGCTCAACGGGAGCTGAGAGGCATAAAGGTGGTCGTTAGTACATCAGTTATTGTACAGCGACGGTCCCATAAATAGGGAAAGAGGAACTAATGAATGATATGTTCATGTCATTCCATGCTATTATCCCTGGGCAGAGGGGTACGCTGGTTTGGAGTGCCCGATTGTGAACCCCCACCTCGGTTGTGTTTCATTTTCTTTGGTTGACGTTTGTCTGAAATGGAGTTTAGTGATCTTGGCGGGCTTCTGTCCGGAGAAGGAAGTGCAAACTGCTTGTACCAGTCTGGGAGCTCAGGTTGCTCTACACCTAGAGTGTTACAAAAGTCCTGTAGTTCCGCAGGATTACATAGGACATGCTGTTTCCCCGCTTGCGTCACTACCAGGGCAAAGGAGAATCTCCACGTATATCTCAGATCCTGTGCTCTGAGTGTGTCCAGCATGGGGCGCAGAGCTTGCCAGTTTTTTTAAGGTGATTTGGGAAAGGTCCTGGAATAGCAATATATTTTCCCCATTAAACACAAAGTTATCTTCCTTCTTGCTTTGCGCATAATATCTTCCTTTAGTCTAAAATTCTGTAGACAACAAATGATGTCCCTTGGGGGTGCTGTGTCAGATCCCCTTGCTCTTAGTGCTCTATGAGCTCTAACAAATTCAAAGGGACAATCTGGTCCGAGTCCACAGTCTGGTATGTCCTTCACCCTAATATTATTTCTGTGCCCCCTGTTGTCGAGATCCTATAAATGTTTATTAATTTCAGTAAAGCATGGGACTGTCTCCAATCTATGTATGGCCTTGTCTCTACATTTCCCCGTAGACTCGACTGCGGCTAGTTTCTCAGTGAGGACCAGCAGGTTGGATTTTAAATCCGTAATAGCTGCTGAGAAGGTTGATTTGATGTCCGCTGCAAAGCTGGAGATGTCTGCATATGTTAGGGGCTTCCTGGAATGAGCACCACTCCTACCTGAGTCCTCCATTGCAGATTGTGAGTCCTTGCTGAAGTCCTCCTCTACCCGCTGCCTGCCATCTTGGTTCCGGCCACGCTGCTTCTCTTTGTTGTCTGGGCCTTAAAAAGATCTGTGATGTCCCTGGCTGCTGAGGTGGCTAATCCGCGGCGTGGTCTAGAGTGGGGTGTCTGGTGGAGCAGTTTTCCCATCCTCAGGTGTATCACGTACTGAGAAACAGGCTGTCGGCTGTGTTCTTTCCTGGAGCTGAGCTAATGTGCTGCCGTCTTCATCGCGTGCCAAGCCACGCCCCTTGAGAGACACATTTATATCTAAATGTGTTTTGTGTCACAACGTTGTATGTTTTTTCCCCTTTTTACAAAGAATGTCTTGTATTTTGTATCAATAAAAATGATTTTTTCATTTATATTGTCTACTCCAAGTCATATGGTACCGTGAAAGGCAGAAGTTGTAGAGCCAGCAGCTTTGACAAGCTTGCATTTAGATGCTGGGCATGTGGGTGGCCGCAATTGTATTTTTTTTCTGCTGCAGCAGATGGGGCAGAGAAATTTGCCAGTTATAGACTACAGCTGGTGGAATGTTACTGGCAGATGCACTGCAAGGACCTGGGACACCCTGTGTTATACCATCATCCCTGTCAGTGTTGGCTGCTGAGAGGTCATGAGGTAAAGCGGGGGCTGTTAGGAACACTGTACACTGAAAATTGTGCCTGTGCGCATTCACATGTGCCTGTGCACATGCACATGTGTGCACTAATGGCACCAAGCGGCCCATTTAAGCAGATGGCACCCTGCAGCCGGTGCTGTCCATTTTACAATGTTTGGCTTGTGTTCCAGAGTGAGTTATATCCTGATACCTGTTCCAGTGACCCGGCTTGCCTTGACCTTGATTGACCTCTGCCTGCACCGACCCCCAGCTTGCCTACAACAACTCTCCTGCCTGATCCTTGTGTACCTCGCTGCCCGCCTGTTGATGACCTTGTCTGTACCTGACGATTCTTCTGCCTGCTCCCTCTGTACCACCTTGCCAGCCAGTTGCCGACCCCAGCCTGTATCACTATTCTGCTATCTGCAGGAGCGGCTACCGGATCCTTCACACCACCACCAGTGAACCAGTACATCCCTCGTGCCCCCCTGTGCTCCCAACCACCCCCTCTACTCTACCAGGGGTTCCCAAACCAGGGCCGTAAGAGTGGTTGCTTCCTGCACAAGACAGACTCCACCAACAGGTGCGTGACAGGGGCAGACTGAGGTGAGTAAGGAGGTGGAACATAATTGTGTCCCTTTTTGTGGCTTTTAGGTGCTCTTGCCAATGAGCTGAGTGGTGGAATGTTAAATGCCTTGAAAAGCATGTGGTACCCAAATGGCTGGTGTTTTTGCCACACTCGATATGCTTGAGACAAAGTTTGTAAATTGCAACAGTTCAATCGGCTGCACATGTGCTAAAAAAAAGGCCCAGACAGCAGAGCTGTGCAAAGTGGGCTGGGAGATAACAGCTCCACAATGTGATGGAATAGGGTGGCTACTCTCTACTCTTCCATGATGGCTGCCTCATTGGGGTTGTGCCTCGCTCTCACTTTCCTCCTCTGCTCTATCCGGTACCCAAGTCACCTCAGTGACCTTATCATCATCATCTCCTCCATCCTCATTACCACTGGAGACAACTTGGCAATACACTGCAGCTGGGGGAACATGACTGCCAGTTTGTGTACCAGTGTTCTCCCCTCTCTGCAGGCTCATATCCCTGAGTTACACAAGGCAGACTATGGGGGATAAACCCCCCCAAGGACATTATTACAGCTATGTTTCACACTGGGTCTGCAGTTCACCGGACAATGCAGGCCTTCAGCGATAGTGCAGATCATCCCTGTAAAGACACTGAGGAGGGAGAGGAGAAGGGGGAGTAACCTACTCTGTCTGAAATACTGCGAGCAGTACATAAGTGCATGGCATCCGTTAATACCTTAAAGGAGCACCTTGAGGGCTTAAAAGAGGAGAGAGTGCACCACTGCAGCAGAAAGCAGGATAAGTGATATACAAGACAAACTTCACCCCCTTATTAGAGATACCCAATCCACAGTTTGGATAAAGCCACAAAGTTGTGAGCCAAGGTTATGGAGAACTGTCTAAGGCACAACAATGTGCAGATTGTGGGGCTCCCTGAGAAGGGAGGGATCCCACAAAATTTGTAGAACAATGGCACCTGAAGGTATTTGGTAAGGAGGCCTTCTATCCTCCATACTCAGTGGTAAGGGCACATAGAGTACTGCCGAGACCTCATCCTCCAGGCCGTCCACCACGCATTGTTCTGGCATGCCTGCTGATCTACAAAAACAAGGAAAACATCCTTCATAAGGCCACAGAGAACCGCAATATACAGTGTAATGGCGTGGAAATATAATTTTATCCAGATTTCTCCGCAGAGATGCAGAGAAGTAGAGCACGCTTTGCTGATGTTAAAAAGCAGCTCCAACACCTCCAAGTAATGTATGCAATGCTGTCTCCAGCCAAGCTTCATGTCATGGTTTAAGGGCAAACGCACTTATCTGAATCCACAACAGATGTGTCAGAATGGCTGGATGATAATGAGAACACCCTGCACCAGACAAGAAGAGATGAGGTGGAAGGCGATTGACATTTACACCAAAACTGGAGCTGTTACGGCTGGGAGACAAGTTTCCCCTAATTCTACAGAGAGTTAATATGTGAGACTCACTCTCACAAGAGCTTTATTTCTTTTATTCTGTGCTACAAACTGTTTTGCCAAAGGGGTTTTGATTGGAAAGATCTGTTCTCCTCCCTGTTACTCTTACAGTTTGTTCTAACTTTCAGTGTGAATATACTGCCCTTATTAACCTGTACAATATGGGCCCATGGTACTACAGCGTTAGTACTAAGGTGGCCCCTTCCTGACACCAGTATCACTAATCACACCACTTTGTTGTTGCAAACATCTGGCTTGGTTTGCTTTTTTCTCATTTTATGGTTCTAGAGAAGTCTACTATATTGTCTGCTCAAGCAACATCTGACTTCATTGCTCTGGTCTCTTGTAAACATGCCTGATCGCAATGCCTGCTTTCCTTCCAGTACAAGGGGGGCAACGTTTACGTGCTATGCATGCCTGTTTTTCTACTATTACTAACTACGGTCCCTCGTGATGACTCCAGTTCCGATTCTCTCCTGAAATGTCAGAGGGCTCCACAGTCCACTTAAACATACCACGGATTTTCACTAATGGAGAAGTAACTTCCTGCCATTTGTATCCTTCAGGAGATGTGCCTCATATGGATACACTTGTGTTTGGGATACTCATGGGTTGGGTGGGCCTTCCACTCCACTCACACCTCCTATTCTAGGAGGGTGAGTGTACTGGTCGAGTACCCTAGACTTTCAAGTGTATGATACACAAGTGGACACTGAGGGATGTTATGTGATATTATTATGCTGTATTTTCCATGTTAAATTCATACTAGTTTATGTGTATATACCTCCTCTGTTTAACTCTGCAGTGTTGCGAGCAGTGTTAATTTCGTCTACTAAAACCGACTAAACATTTTAGTCGCTAACTCAATACCATTTTAGTTGACTAAAATACATCTAAAATTAAAACAATTGAGATTACTAAAATACGACTAAAACTAAAATGGCATTTTAGTCAAAAGACTAAGACTAAGACTAAATTGAAATTTGACGTCAAAAGGAACACTGGTTTGTAGTGCATGTTCATAGCTCAATACCATAAATAATAACATATTAGATCGTTCACTACAGCAGTATATAAGTTTGGAAATTGTAGAGAAATGCTTAAATAATGCATTACAATGTAATTACACCAATTAGGTTTTAGATGATTAAAATGGGTTTTAGTAGACTAAAATTATTTTAGTCGACTAAAATGTACTGGAAGTTTTAGTCAACTAAAATGTAGGACATTTTAGTTGACTAAATGTCGTGGAGATTTAATCGACTAAATACGACTAAAGCTAAAACAATTGCAGAAAACTAAAATGGAACTAAAACTAAAATTCCATTTTAGTCCTAAGACTAAGACTAAAACTAAATCAAAATTTGCTGCCAAAATTAACACTGGTTGCGAGTTATATTGACTTACCAGCTGGACAACCCCAAGACTCCCTTGTATGTGGCTGGGGATCTAAATTGTTATTTGGACCCAAGCCTAGATAAACACCCCCTGTTATAGCTGGAAAGTGGTACCCATCATACGGCCCTTTTAAAATCTGCTGATGAAGCCGGCTGGATAGACCCCTGGCATAGCAGATATCCCACACAGTAGCAATTCTCTTGCTTTTCTAAGACCTATTGCTCATTGTCCAGAATTGATCTATGTCTTTGTACCCTAATGGCTTCATATATTATTCAGGACATTACATACAGTATTCCCCAGGATGAATATCAGACCACTCACCTCTACTAGTCTACGTAGATGTCAGACCCCCCACAACCCTTTCTAAGGCTCCATGGAAGCCTAATGCTTTCTGGTTACTCCTTGTCCCCTCTCATTCTGCTATTGAAACTCAAATAGTCAAGATTTTGCACATTCACTCTGATCCCTGAAATCTACTTACTGTATGGGACACGTTTAAGGCCTTTTTTTTTATATTAATTTTATTTGGTATTCACAAAAGAAAACAATCTTGTACATAGAGTTGATTTGAGAGAGAAACCATTTCTTAACAGCGCAGTAGAACAATAATCATAATAATAACAACCAGATATATATGTTAGCTGAGATAACATTTTTGCAAAGTAGGAACACGGGGGGGGGGGTAAAAAAGGGGGTGTTAAGGGGGGTCAGGTAACTTCGGATAACACGGGCGACCAGGGCATCTCCGCCTCCCCCCCCAAAGAGGGGGGAGAGAGGGGGAGGGCCCGTCCTCATCCAAAACTAGGGAAGGGTTTGTATCAGGTTCCAAAGTAAACAACAAGTATCGATTTGCTAACTAATTGGGGTTAGCTTGTGGTAAACATAGCGGATAAATGTAAGAAAGGTGAAGGGTATATTTACCAGAGTATATTTAGCCCAAAAAGGGTGGTAGAGTTCATCAGGGAAGGTCTCTGGTATGTGGGTTATGCTCCTGAGAGCTCTGTATATTAGGGTGTGATGAGGGGTCACAAGGGAGAGGGGGAGGGACGTGAGTCCAGGCCCACTCCTATGGAGGGGAAGTTCACAAAAAACTTCATCTTGATCCAGGGTTAGAAAAAGTCTAAGGTCATTCAACGAATTTTCGTTAAAGGTTTTATTAATAAAGGCTCGCCATCTCCGGAAGACGTGTAGGTTTGTAAGATGTGGGGTGGTCCAAGTGTTTAGAAGGTCCCTTTGAAGCAAGAGTATTAGTTGATTTTGTATTTCAACCAACGTTGGAAGAGTAGGTGCGATCCAGTGTTTTAGGATAGCTTTTCTGGAGGCTAATAGGCAGATATGTATCCATTGGTGAAGGCGGGTGCCTTGAGTAACGGGAGGAGTTCCAGTAGGGACTGTTTGGGGGTTAGGCTCTGAGCTAAAAAGTATGAGCTGCGGGTCTAATGGGATGCTAACTGAAGTTACTTCTTTTATATATTCTATGATTCGCCGCCAGAAGGAAACAATTAATGGGCAATTCCAGAGGCGATGAAGTAGAGACGGCCTCTGGGTTTTGCACCAGGGGCGAATTTTTTCGTTTCGTGGCATTCCTGTGCTGTATAAAGGGTTGTATGCCCTATGAACAATCTTGAATTGTGTTTCCCTCCAGAGTTCATTGGTGCAGATTCTGAGTGTTTTCCTGTATCCCTCTGAAAAGGTGGTAGAGAAGTCCGTGGCAGGCAAGTCTTTAGACCAGGTTTTGCCAGTTGTTTCGTCCAGAGGCTTGGTGAAGGTGAGTAACAGAGGTTTGTAAATTGCAGCTGTCGAGAAGTTGCCTGATTCAATCAGGTTATTGAGGAACGTGTGCTTGAACCTAAGTTCTGGGTTGGGGCAGGTGGCTTTTACATAGGAAGCAGTTCGGTGGATGTAAAAGTCGTGATGGGGAGCGAGGTGAAATTCCTCCTGTATGGACCGGTAGGGTCGTATCAGGCCTGATCCTGTGTCGTATAGTGAGGCAATTTTGGAGAGTCCTTTTAAGTCCCAGGAGGTGAAGGTCGCATGTTGAGTAGAAGCGGGAAGCATCGGATTACCTCGAACTGGGATGTGTTGGGATATGTGCGGGGACACCTTTAGTCTTTTCCTAGCTTCCCTCCAGGCAATAACCGTGCCTCTTATCAGTACATTGGAGCGTAGTTGGGTGGGCAGAGCTCTCAGATTGCTGTGAAGGATAGTGGGTAGGACGTAGGGAACTGTCATTTCAGAATCTAGCTGGAAGTTGGTATATTTCGATTTCTGAGTGAGCCAATCCAGACCCGATCTTACTAGACATGATAAATTATATACTCTAATATGTGGGAGTCCGGCTCCCCCCTCGCCCTTCGGGAGATAAAGTTTGGGTAAGGTAATTTGGGTTTTTTTGCCCCTCCAGAGGAAGGAGGTTAACGCTTTGTTAAACCTTTGGATATCGACATGTTTGATTAAAACAGGAATTGTCTGCATAGGGTATAGAAGGCGAGAGAAACTTACCATTTTATACAGATGACATCTCCCAAAGAGCGAAAGGGGAAGGCCTCTCCATGCCTCCAATTCACCAACAATTTTTTAAATTAAGGGGGGGTAATTTAGCGAGTAGATAGAGGCAGGGTCTTTTCCAATGTTCACTCCCAGGTATGTTATGTGCTGGCGTGCAATTTTGAAAGGTGTAGAGTGGGTCCATGGGTCTTTCCCCTGTTTATTGAGGGATAAGATCTCGCTCTTGCTGAAATTTATTTTCAAACCAGCACATTTTTGGAATGTTTGAAATATTTGCTGTATTTGGGGTATGTCTTTTTGGGGATTGGCCGTGAAAATTAGTATGTCATCCGCGAAAAGCTCAGTCTTTAGCTGTGCCTTGCCTATTTGGACTCCGTGCAAGGGGGCATGGATGTTTAAGAGGCGGGAAAGAGGTTCTAGTGCAATGTTGAATAGGAGCGGGGAAAAGGGGCATCCCTGCCTCGTCCCTTTGTGTAGAGGAATGGAGTCAGAAATTAGTCCTGCTGCTACTACTCTGGCTGAGGGGCTGGAGTATAGGCTTTTGACAAAGTGGGTTATTTTGCCCCTGAAGCCGAAGGCCTCAAGGGTTTTAAATAGCCAGTCAAAGTTTACATTGTCAAAAGCCTTCTCGGCGTCAAGAGTAAGTATAGCTGTGTCTTTGGAGGGGTTGTTTTTAGAACAGTCTAAAACCGCTATGACTTTTCTAATGTTGGCCGCCGAAGATCTGCCTTTGACAAATCCAGCCTGAGCCGGATGAATTAAGTCTGGCAAGATGGTCACAAGCCGGGTGGCAATTATTTTGGACAGGAGTTTTGAGTCTACCTTAAGTAGAGATATAGGTCAGTAAGACCCGGGTTCCATAGGGTCTTTGCCCTTCTTCGCTATCAGCTTGATGTAGGCTTGCTGGCCTGAGGGGAGATATGGGCCTCCTGCCCATATGTGGTTGAATACCTTGGATAGAGTAGGAGATATAAAGTTTTTGGTTAGCTTAAAAAATTCTCCTGTCAGTCCATCTGGGCCGGGAGACTTGTTAGTGACTAAAGACTTGATGGCATCCTCGATTTCTGCCTGTGAAATAGGGGCGTTCAGCGAGTCCAGTCGAGACTGGCTCACTTTAGGTAGTTGAGCATGGCTGAGGAAGGTGTCCGCCAGGGACGGGTCTGTGTCTTCTTGGGTGTAGAGGGATTTGTAAAAGGAGTGTAGCACTTTGTTGATGTCTTGGGATCTTGTGACTATGTTGCCTTGGTAATTTTTGAGGGCTGTAATATGTGTGGGTTGGAATTGGCCTCTGCTGAGCCTCGCAAGGAGTTTTCCCGCCTTATTGCCCTGTTTCTGCAAGTGGAGGTCGTAATGTGCGAATTTTATTTGCTCCTGATGTTCCGCCCATGTGTCAAATTCTAGTTTTGCAGCTTTCCATTCAGCTTCATTGACTGCCGAGTTATCGAGGATTAGTCTCTTTTGGGCCTCTCTAAGTCGCTGACTGGCTGAGCTGTATTTTTTGAGAGCCTCTTTTTTGCGGAAAGCAGCGTATGAAATTATTTTGCCTCGTAGGAAAGTTTTCCCCGCATCCCAAATCAAGTTTGGGTTGTTGAGATGCTCCCCGTTTGCTTCGAGGAATTCTTCCCACGCCTTCTCCAGGACTGTTTGTAATTTAGTGTCTTGAGCCAAGAAGGAGGGAAAGCGCCAGATGTTGGGTGAACTTGTTGGGGACAGTACGTTCAGCGAGATTGAAATCGGGGCGTGGTCTGATATCACTATCTCATGGATAGCGGTATCTTCAATCTGTTGTAGGAGAAAGGATGTGACTAGGAGATAGTCTAGTCTGGCAAATGACTTGTGGGGAGGGGAAAAGTAAGTAAATTGTTTCTCGAGTGGGTGGGATGTTCTCCATGGGTCATGGAGCTGGGTTCCTGTGAGGAACTGTTCAAGTTGTGAAGGGGGTGAATCATGGCTGCCTGGGGCCCGGTGGGTATAGTGAGTCCGATCCTCCTGTGTGTTGTGTACTGTATTGAAATCCCCCCCCAATTAAATGGGGAGTGAGTGGGTCTTTTAGGATCCATTGCGTGAGAGTTTGAAAAAAAGAGGAGGTAGGAGAGTTGGGGGCATATACATTGGTGATAATGTAGTTTTTGTTTTGGATCTGGAGGTGAAGAGAGATTAGGCGTCCATGGGTATCATTTTCTACCGCGGAGACTGCGACTGCAAGCCTCTTGTGAAGGAGAATGATCACTCCGGCTTTTTTTGTCTATAGAGGGGGACCCGAAGACCTTGCCTACCCACAGTTTTTGAAGGCGCTTAAAGTCATCTGACTTCAGATGGGTTTCCTGTAGGAGGTCCTGAGGACCTTCATGCGCTTGGATGGGGACCTAAGACCCTTGACATTCCAAGATATAACTTTTAGAGTATCGCCTTAGGTGATGGGGGGTGGAGTAAATACGTCAGTGTGTATGTTAGTGTCACAAGAGCAGAGAGACTTACTGTTGGTGATTCGGGAGAGAATTTAGTCCTGGTAGCGAACATGGAAGTGAGCCTGGAAAGTAAAGGTAAACAGGGGTAGAGGGGGGAAATAACAATAACTGAAAAGTTAAGCACACAAAAAACTGATAACATTATGCACTTCTCTTTTTTCCGTCTGGGTCTTACCAAACCTGAGTGGGTGTAACCGACAGTCCGGGGGTTTGAAGTTGTTAAGAGATTGCTCCCACGCCCTAAAGAGGTAGCGCTTTGAGATAAACGTGGGGTAGAGCACAGCGTAGGGGCCTGCTGAGTGGTAGCGAAAAATGGTGTAGTAGTATAGTAGGGCCTCAATTAATGAGAGGAAGAGCCCTTACCCGGGTAGTTGGAGCGTAGTCTCTTAGGAGGATCTTTTCTGGGACTCCTTTGTTCCCTTGCCGCGGATTGTGGGGTAGCCATGTCCATTAGGTTGTCTCCAGGGTGATTCAGGGTGTGCCTGAGATAGTGATCAGCCTCGGATGGGGTATGGAAGGTCATCTGATCTCCACTTGGGGCCTGGAAGCGAAGTACTGCAGGGAAGGCCAGGGTAAATCTTATTCCTTGTTTGAATAGGGCCGCACATATGGGTTGGAAGTCTTTCCTTTTTTTGGAAACTTCTGCCGAATAATCCACAAATAACAAGACATTGGTGCCATCTATGGTGAGATTACGGGATTTGCGGAAGGCTTGGAGGATGGTCAGTCTGTCTGCATAGTTTAGAAACTTAACGATGACTGGTCTTCCAGTTTTTCTGTTGCTATCAGGGGTTCCAACTCTGTGTGCTCTTTCTACAATGCATTTGTGTGAGAGGCCTAAGGCTTCAGGGATGCGTGCTTCGCAGAGGTGGTGGAGGGCATTATTGGGGAATGATTCCGGGAGGCCGATGACTCTTAAGTTGTTCCTCCTGGATCTATTCTCTAGATCCTGAAGTTTGTCTTGAATTACCTCATGGATCTTAGCATGTTTTTCCAAGGAGTCCGATAACTGATAAAGTTCATCTTCAAGATCAGAAATTCGTGATTCTGCTTGTGATAGCCTTTTTGATTGCTCCCTCTTGATTTGCTGTATGCCATTGTCGACTGCTGTGTCTACTACTGTTGTGATGTTAGGCAATAGGATCGCCGCTACCGCCTGGGCAATCTGTTGGTACGTTTCCTGAGCGTTCGCTCCCAGCAACTGGTGTTGTTGGGAAGAGTGGAGCGGCTGAGCGATCGTTCCCAGCAGGTCTGAAGGTTGCGAGTCAATGAACTTTCCGTCAGAGGTATTGTTGGCGGCCATGCTGCACGCGGGCTGTGGAAGGCCTGGGGATGGTGAGCCGTCGGAGGCGGCCGCGCTGGTGCCGGAGTTGGTAAGGAACTTCTCCATAGACCGCGGCAGCAGGTAACCCTCGGATTACGGGGCTGGTAGGTGGCGGGAGCAGTTTTTTAGGGCAGATATATCCCGGTGTGTGTCAGAGCTGCCACTCTTCACTCCTCACCCATTGGCGCCGGTACCGGAAGTCCCGTTTAAGGCCTTTTTGAGGGGCATGTTCATATGAAAATATTACAAGGATTAAAAGAGCAAAATATCCGGTGTTAAGCTTGCTGTAACACATAAACTGCGTTAAATGTGCACTAACCCACAGAAATATACTGTGTTAAATGGCACGTAATGCATTGAAATATACGGTGTTAAACTTGCATTAACGCACGGAACTATACTGCGTTAAATGGAAGATAACACGCTGAAATATACAGCATTAAACTTGCAGTAATGCACTGAAATATATTGTATTAAACTTGCAGTAATGCACTGAATTATACGGCATTAAACTTGCACCTAACGCACTGAAATATACTGCATTAAACGGCACATAATGCACTGAAATATATGGTGTTAAATTTTCAATAACGCATTGAAATATACTGTGCTAAATGCACACTAACTCACAGAAATATACTGTGTTAAATGGCATATAATGCAATGAAATAATGAAATATACGGTGTTAAAGCGGAGTTCCACACTTTTTTTGTTTATTAAAAGTCAGCAGCTACAAAAAGTGTAGCTGCTGACTTTTAATAAACAGTAACTTACCTGTCTCCCGGTCCAGCGATGGCTGCTCCCGAAGCCTCGCTCATCTCCCCGCGCTTCCCGATGGTCCCGCCATTCCTAGTGTGGGCACCCAGCCCAGCTTCATGGCCGGGCACCCACTGCGTATGCGCGAGTCGCGCTGCACATTCCTAGTGGCCAGGCAATCTTCTGGGACCTGTGACATGTCCCAGAAGATTGCCAGGAGGGAGGGGCCATCTAGGAGGAGAGGAGGAGTCGCCTAGGCGTCCCCGAGGCCGAAGGTGGAAGAGGGACAGGAAGTCCCTCTAAAACCTGGGGACACACTCCCCCCCAAAAAAATTACATGCCAAATGTGGCATGTAAGGGGGCGAGGAGTGCTTAAAGCGGAAGCTCCCTTTTTGGGTGGAACTCCGCTTTAAACTTGCAATAACGCACTGAAATATACTGTGTTAAACAGCAGGTAAAGCACTAAAATATACAACGTTAAACTTGCGGTAATGCACTGAAACATACGGCGTTAAGTGGCATGTAACACACTTAAATATACTGTGTTAAACGGCATGCAATGCACTGAAATGTACTGCTTTAAATGTGCACTAACACACTGAAATATATTATGTTAAACTTGCAATAATGCACTGAAATATACTGTGTTAAATGTGCACTAACGCACAGAAATATACTGCATTAAACTTGCAGTAATGCACTGACTTATACTGTGTTAAACAACATGTAATGCACTAAACTATACGGCGTTAAATGGCACATAATGCACTGAAAAATATGGTGTTAAACTTGCCGTAATGCACTAAAATATACTGCATTAAATAGCACGTAATGCACTGAAATATACAGCGTTAAACTTGCCGTGACGCCCTGAAATATACTGCATTAAACAGCATGTAACGCACTGAAATATACAGAGATATCTCCAATGCATAGAGTGACCCAACATTTTATTTTGTTCAGGGCATCGGACCCCAGAGCTGCTGCATAGGGTAGACAGGAGGGAAAATTCTGAATGTGTAAGATGCATGAAATCTCCTGGTTCTTTTACACACCTTTTCTGGAGATGTCCAAAACTGCACTGCTACTGGCAAGATGTGATAGATGTGATACACTCTATATATGATATCTCACTGATTCCTAATCCTGTCCTATGTCTCTTCAGTTTTATAAACTCTAATAATTTAGAATACGATGAGGCAGTGGCTATAATGAGAATGCTTTTTTGGCTCGTAAATTAATAACCTCATGGAGGTATTCTGTAAGGAGGCCTTCACTCCTCTATACTATAGTGGTAAGACCACTCCCTCCAGGCCATCCACAGCGTACTCTTCTGCCATGCCTGCTGAAATACCAAGACAATGAAAACATCCTTTGTGGGGGGGCGTGGCTTGACGTGAGTGGCTTTGGACGCATCTCTCAGGAGCTCCGGATCACCAAGAACTAATCCAATGCAATACTCCCTGAGCAAGGTCTGTTGAGAGTCATCACCACCACAGACCCCTTCCCCACACCCCAGCCTACAGTCCCATACAACCATTTTGCGGATAGAACACCGCGTAGTGTCCCGCCGGCCGCCTTGTCTTCGGCACTTCCACCGGGCCATCGGAGCCCCATCTTCACTCCTACCCGTCCCATCTAGCCATCCACCTGTTAGGCAGACTGGATTGACATTTTTTCCGGGCACTTTCTCCACTCGGAACACCTGGCCGCAAAATCGGACACGAGAATCACGCGAGGCCGGGGTCCCGCTGTGGCCTACTCCGGCAGCCATATTGGGACTCCCATCGGCTGATAGCTCCTGTACTACAGACGCACAGAGCAGCAAACACACAGCCCTCCTCACACTCTACTCTAATAATTACTCCCCCTAGAGTGTCCAGCATCTGATTTACCCACGGTATCCCTGGAAGCAACTCTAAGGCCTACTCCCGGCGGACATCTTGGACCACCCATAGTGCTTTCACTGGACATTGCTCTATCCAGTCAGTGATACGTTCTATCTAAAGTGTGACCTAGTTGCTGTCTAAGATGGCAGCCTAATCCCCTTACTCTGCCACTGATCGGTTGATCGTTAGCCCCAGAGGACTCACTCCGCGCCTAGTATGGGCAAAACTGACCGCAGCCCTTCAGCCTCACGCTCCCGTTCACCACAGGCTCCCAAGACTCAAGCTAGTAAGGGATTCCACAACCTCTTTCGCGCTCAGACCCGAGATCCAGCTGGCCCAAACCATACCCCAAAACCCGCTATGCAGACCTCCGAAAGCCCTTCCAGTGCGGCATCCTCTGCCGGCCCAGCTGAACACGAACGCTTCCTTAGCCTTGCAGACCTAAAGGCGGTAGCTGCGGATATTAAAGACTCCCTATTTGCCACAATATCGGACCTCCGCAAGGACATGCATGTAATGACATCAAGATTAGAGGAGGTAGAAGAGCTAACTGACCGGCATGATACCGACATCCAGGAAGCACAGCAAGCCCTTAATGCACACTCTTTACAACTGAGGGACATACACCGACACTTGGAAGATCTCGAAAACAGAAATCGCAGACACAATATCAGAATTAGGGGGCTCCCAGAGTCTGTGGATACTTCCCAATTCAACCAAGCTGTTTTGACTATACTTAATGACATTCTGGAGAGACCCCCCAGACACACAGATTGAAATGGACCGCCTTCATCGAGCCCTTCGACCAAGACGCAGAGACTCAGACCCGCCCAGAGACATCATTGGTTACATCAACAGCTTTCACCTCAAAGAGGAAATCTTACGTAAAGCCAGAGTCAAAGATAGAATCCTTTTCAATGGAACAGAGATCAAGCTGTACCAAGATCTATCTCAGATCACCCTTCAGATCACCTACGACCCTTACTAGACGCACTTCGGGAAAGAGACATCCCGTATAGGTGGAAGTTTCCCTTTTGTCTTTCTGCTGGCCCCCCCTGGTCGCACTGCCCAGCTACGGGTCCCTGAGGATATGGAACGCTTTTGTGAGAGTCTCGATATCCCCTTCTGTGATATCCCAGATTGGCATCAAGCCCCAAGATTTACAGCCCAAAATATAGAGGAATCGATGGAATTTCAACAAAACGGCCCTGTTATCACCCCTCGCAGACGACGACTGTCAGCACGTTATTCTCCCCCACCTGCCAACTGCAAATCTCCAGGGGGAGATGGCGTCCCGGCCTCCCCAGCCCACAGAAGACCTAGACGAGATTAACCGCTCAGCTTCTGATTGTTCGTCAGGCCCCCCTTGTTATATCGGGTCTGACTCAAATACTTGGTCCCCTTTTCTGGTCTTACTTTTACTTACCAAGATGCTCTTCTGGATACAGAACGGCTACCCCAATCCGAACCTTAACTAATTACAGAGTACTCTTATATCCTGAAAGACCCATTTGATTGTCGCCCAAACTCTTTCTGATACGCATCCACACACTATCGGGCCCAGGTTAACCCAGCCCTCCCTTAACCCCGCGAATGGACCTGATAAGTACATGAACTTCAGTGACCTTCGAGCCATTTCAATTCACTCGCTTTGAATGTGATATGTTCCATCCTTATGGTCGGTTCTATACGCCTGCGGTGCCGGTGAGGAGCTGCCCCCCCGTCTAGCCAGCCTGAACTGACACCCACAAACTGGGACTCCAAACCCCTTCTGACATTATCATTAGTGTAACTTAGAATGCATCTAATAAGGGCATTTACTGTACAGGTGCACTTTACCACCTTTAGCCTTAGGAGGGCCCCCGCCACTCACGTCCAACTTGAATTACCCTCTCCCACTATTTGTCGGGGTTGTGAAGGGGTTACATGGGGGTCGGCTCCTCGGTGACACTGTAATCTAATACACAGCAGATACCCAGCGCTATTGGTTACCCATATAAATGAGGTATGCAAGTTAGCCCTAAAAACCTACGGAAATCAACGGGGGCCCTGTTAACCAACCTAGGCTACTACCCGAAAGGAAGTTATTGCTGCTTGCTCTACTACTTCCTCAAGAAGGTCTATATACTACCGCCCGTTTAATCCCAGCTATCCCGCCCCTTCTGCTAGTAATCTGGCAAGGGGTTGGGCCTGGGGGCGAAATGGGCCTTCCACTAGGCTATTTAAATGTTATATGTTACATGCTATATTTTAGCTATATAAGGTTCTACAGGATAGCTTTGTTTGATGTTGATCTGGCACCCCCTCCCTACACATTGGAATCCGGATTAGAGCGAGGCCATATTCCCTCGAGCAACCTGTTTGGCTGCCTAATAAGAAAACAAAACACCCATACTATACAGTCTAACCGTTATACCCTCTCTGGTAGATACCCCCCTTATTCACCCTACGCTAATCATTCCTCTACCCTGGCATGACGGGAAGAGATACTGCAAGAGGCTAGATCTACATCAACAGAGCATCCATAACTTCATATGTCTGGTTTCAAATTTTATGTCGAAATACAAGTTATTATTAGAATTTCACATAGCCTGTTCATAGTTTGACTATACCCCCTAGACATCTGGTAAAGAACTGGCTCTCCCACTGTCATCTTGAGTTCAAACTCTATATCATTCCCCCATCTCAAAGGCTTCTGCCCCCTCTCTGAGTCGTCATAAACCCTCTCGATCACCCTACCTTGCGACACTGCTGAAGCTCAATTTTTGCTACCAAGCCCTCCCTTCTTCCTAAGCCCTAACCCCCATGAATCTCTACGCTTAAAAGGGGGAAAAAAGGGAAAAAAGAAGGGGGAAAAAAAAGACAAAAAAAAAAAAGGGGAGAAAAGAAAAAATAAAAAGTCGTGGACAGCCAGTTCCGCATCAGCCCTGCATTATTGTTCTATACTTGTTGTACATTGGACCTATGTGGTTTGTTAAGAAGCTCACCAAGCCTCACTATGCCTTATTATAGGT
>BLSH010162882.1:118655-128758 GCA_018402905.1 Glandirana rugosa
ACACAGTCCCACTTAAAAGAAACTTGTGAGAACGGGTCAAGAAGAGACTCAACCTACGCATAGCCAGTATTGAGCCCCTATTTTTATCGGACACCACCCAATTACTATCTCCTTATCCTTCCCCGATCACCGACCACCCCCCAAGACCTGGAGACTAGATACCTCATTATTGTTAGACCCAGCACATGCAGAGATAATTAATAAACAGATAAATAAAAAATAATTTTTCGATCTTAACGATACCCCTGACATGAGCCCTCTCTCTCAGTGGGAAGCCCACAAATGCGTTATCAGGGGGCAACTCGCAAGAGGCTTAGTCAAGAGTATGCCAACAAGCTGCTATCACAAATACATGCTTTGGAACGGGCTCATAAATTCTCTAAAGCCCAGCAGACCTGGAGGGAACTCGAACAACTACGCATCCAACTCAGAGAAGAACTGGGCAAGAGTGTTCAAAGAAAATTCACCCTGACACAAAAAATATTCTTCGAACACAGTAACAAGTGTGGCAAATATTTAGCTAGGGCACTCCAAACCAAAAAGGCCAACTCATCTATCCATTCCTTGCGTACGCCGTCGGGTCATCTACTCTCATCCAATGAAGATATTGCAAAACACTTTGCAGATTTCTACTGAAATCTTTACAATCTAAAACCGGAACATAGACCCCCAGGTGAAAATAGACCTAGACAAACAATAATTGAAGAATTCCTTAAACAATATGGCCCTACACCCTTACTTAAGCAACAAGCAAAAGACTTAGATGGCCCGATAACGGAAGAAGAATTCAAAACGGTCATCAAACAAATGAAACAAGGCAAATGTCCCGGCCCTGATGGCTTCTCCTTGGCCTATTATAGATCATTCTCCGAACTCTTAATTAGGACCGTTCCTAAATGCATTCAACCGCCTCCCGGAGTTAATCCCCAACCACAAGTCTGTATTGGAAGCACACATATCGGTGATCCCCAAGCCGGGGAAAGACCCTACACTTGCCTCTAATTACCGCCCTATTTCACTTTTAACCACTTGCCGACCGCCGATCGGCATCTGACGGCGGCAAAGTGGCTCGTTCCCGAAAAACGCTGTCATACGACGGCGGCTGCGGGAACGAGTTTAGTGAGCGCGCGCGCGCCGCCGGAGGCACGCCCGTGCGCTCACTGTGTTCGGGGAGGGCCAGGGAGCGGGTGCGGCGGCTTTGATTGCCGCCGGCTACCCGCGATGGCCCCCCCAGTGCGAAGGAGCGGAGGTCCGTGTATGTAAACACGGACCTCCGCTCTGTGTGAGGGGGAAGGGCTGTGATCACAGCCTTCCTGTACGTGAAGGCTGTGACCACTTCCCTTCCCCAGCTAGGCAAGCCCCCATACAGTTAGAACACGCCCAGGGAACACTGTTAACCCTTAGAGCGTCCCCTGCAGGTTAACCCCTTCACTGCCAATGGCATTTACACAGTAATCAGTGCATTTTTATAGCACTGATCGCTGTGTAAATGCCAATGGTCCCAAAAAAGTGTCAAAATGCTCCGACATGTCCGCAATATCGCAGTACCGCTAAAAATCGCAGATCGCCGCCATTACTAGTAAAAAATAAAAAAAAAATAAAAACCCCAAAAATGAATTCTCATCATCCGTAAACGCGACCACTTTTGCGCAAACCAATCAATAAACGCCGATTGCGATTTTTTTATCGCAAATATGAGGAAGAATATAACGAAAACGGTGAAAAAAAATGTTTTTTTATATTTTTTTTTTGGATTTGTATTTTAGGAAAAATTAAGAAATTTGGGTTTTTTTGCAAAATTGTTGCTCTTCTTTTGTTTATAGTGGCGATCAGAAATGACGCAGCGGTGATCAAATACCACCAAAAGAAAGCTCTATTTGTGGGAAAAAAAGGACGCAAATTTCGTTTGGGTACAACGTTGCACGACCGCGCAATTGTCAGTTAAAGCGACGCAGCGCCGAATCGCAAAAAGGGCTCCGGTCCTAAAGCTGGAAATCCTTCCGGGGCTGAAGTGGTTAAATAAATACAGACTTAAAAATTTACGCAAAAATTCTGGCCAATTGTATTCTACCTCTACTACCACAACTTATTGACAATGACCAAGTGGGATTTATTCCAGGTAGGGAGGCCAGAGATAATACCCTCAAAGCACTTAGTATCCACTACCACCTTAAAAAATCAAAACAAGCTGGATTTTTCCTATCCCTTGACGCGGAGAAGGCGTTTGACAAGCTGGCCTGGGACTACCTACTGGCAGTGCTTCACTCTCTGGGAATTGGTAGTCATTTAACTAGCCTTATAATGGCCCTCTATAGCATCCCCACTGCCAGGGTTCGCGCTAACGGCCTCCTGTCAAACATCTTCTCTATCAACAATGGCACGTGCCAAGGCTGCCCTCTTTCCCCCTACTATTCATCTTAACCGTGGAACTGTTCCTAAGACGCATCCGAGAAAACCAAAATATCAAAGGAGTGTTAGTCGGAGATAGGCAATACAAGTTAGCGGCATTTGCCGATGATGTGTTGCTATTTTTGACAGAACCCCTTGTCTCACTCCCTAATCTCATGAATGACCTCCAGCTCTTTCAATTCTTAGCACATTTCAAAGTCAACTACCACAAATCGGAAGCCATGAATATCTCACTCCCGTCCGTCCTAGCTACTACTTGTAAACAAAACTTCCCATTCACATGGCAAAAAGAAGCCATAACCTATCTCGGTACCCAACTCCCGACAAATCTTAGCGAACTTTACTATAAAAATTTTTCTGGCATGATAAAGATCATAAGTAATGACTGCACAAACTGGAATAAAGCACACTTTTCGTGGTTCGGTCGTGCAGCGATCATTAAAATGAACATTCTCCCACGCATCTTGTATTTTTTCCAGACCATTCCTATTGCCATCCCCACAAGCTTTTTCAAATCCATCAAAACTCTCTGTATAGCTTTCCTCTGGAACCACAAGAAACCCAGAATCAGCTTTGACCAACTGACTAAATCTAAAACTAAAGGTGGGATCGGCCTCCTGGACTTTCACCTATATTATAGAGCCTGCCACCTTCAAAGGATCATTGATTGGCACCTTCACACTAAAAATAAAGACTGGATCAACCTAGAGAAAGCCTCTCTGAAATGCCGCTCTGTGGCCTCCCATGGACTCGCCATCAATACAACCACCTAAATATTCATGATCACCCTTGTATTGCCCAGCCCTTAATTGCTTCAAAGAAGCTTCCCGTAAAAACCAAATATCAAAAATCATAGGCCCCCTATCTCCCCTCCTTGGCAACCCTGACTTCCCTCCAGGTCTGTGAAAGCACAACTGTTCCGCAGCACACCCGGATACCGGCACCAGAATCTTACATTTCTTGCAAAATGGTAAGTTGGTATCTCTTGACGACTACAATGCCCAATATTCTAAAGCCAGGATCTCATTCTGGGAATATCGACAAATTCATCATTTTGTACAATCTATCCAAAAAACCCACGATCTTGCTGCTCCGTTAACCCCTTTTGAAGCACTTTGTCTAAACCAAGCTCCTCAAAGACATGTTATTTCCCTCGTATACGATATGTTCTGGCACAACACAAAGACTACTGAAAGCAAAGCATACGACTCCTGGGCTAGGGAACTTCACCTAAACCTGTCCGAACCTCAGTGGGGGAACATACTTAAGTGTATACACAAGGGATCGATTAATGTGGCTATTCAGGAGAACAACTACAAGTTACTCTCACGTTGGTACCGCCCACCTGCGCTCCTTCATAGATTCCACGCTACAATTCCCGATCTATGCTGGAGATGTCAAACAGCGAAGGGGGGCCTTTTACACATCTGGTGGGAATGCCCCATTATAAGAGATTTTTGGAAAATGGTTCATCTAAAAACAATGGCAATCACCACTTTCCCACTAGAACTGGCACCAGCACACTATCTCCTGCACCACCAAATAAACACTGAGTTCTCATACTTTAAATCGCTGGCTATGTCGTTAATTAATGCGGCCAAACTTTGCATTCCAAAACTATGGGGCACCCAAAGGCCTCCATCCCTCAAAGACTGGTTCTCTAGAATTGAAAAAATAGCAGAAATGGAGGAACTTATTGCCATCGCTCATGACTCCCCCTCTAGATTTTCTAAAAAATGGGCTTGCTGGATCCATTTCCGCACTTTGACAGAATACTCTCGAATAATGGGACCCACCCAGGTAGCTCATGATAACAGACACCCGTAAATTGCCTAACTTTAAGCATGATCGGCCCAGAATAACCTCTAGCCCACCAAAATCTCTGCAGTCACCCCCCCTTTTTTTTTTTTTCTTCGTTCCTCTCTCTCTCTCATCCACTCAACTCCCCTCCCAAAACTCCCTATTGTTCAAACCGCATGTGCTGGTCACATGCCCCCTTAGTTGTTCCAACTTGGCTCACCTATTATTGCTTTAAACAATGTGATTATACCTATTTTACAGGCTTATGAGGTAACAACCCAATCTTTATTCAGTACACTGCCTGTCCGCTGTTATGTCATACGATATTGCCATGCAAATGTTGTGAATTCTTCCTTATCCATATCCGCCTTTGTGTGGTGCAACTTTGTCTTCTTGATTCATAATAAAATCTTTTTGGAACAAAAAAAAAAAAAAAAAGAAAAGAAAACATCCTTTGTAAGGCCAGAGAGAACCACAATATACAGTATAATGGCATAAAAATATCCTTTTATCCAGATTTCTCCGCAGAGATGCAGAGAAGTAGTTGTTGTTATGAGATTCCCAACGCACATGTTCCTGCTTTTTCAGATGGCTTAATTGTAGTGCGGTTGCTGAAGTGACCAATGGCTGGAACTGCATGTCAGAGAAGGTAGTGTCACCAGCACACCAGGATCTTCAAATGAGTCCAATCTTTAATAGATGATCACATCGTTACAGCAAAGAGCGAAGTTTTGGAGCAGCGCAGGACCCCTTCATCAGGCATGATGAACAGCTCCAACACCTCCAAGTAACGTATGCAATGCTGTTTCCAGCCAAGCTTCATGTCATGGCTCAAGGGCAAATACACTTCTTTGAATCCTCAACAGATGTGACAGAATGGCTGGATGCTAATGAGAACACCCTGCACCAGGCAAGGAGAGATGAGGCAGAAGCTGACTGACTTCTTGCTCTTTCTTCATTTACACCAAAAATTGAGCTGTTAAGGCTGGGAGACAAGTTTCCCCTAATCCTACAGAGAGCTAATATACGGGACTCACTCTCACAAGAGCTTTATTTCTTTTGTTCTGTGCTACAAACTGGACCTGATGGTGTTTTGCCAAATAATTTTTGATTGGAGAGAGCTGTTCTCCTCCCTGTTACTCTTACAGTTTGTTCTAACTTTCAGTGGGACTATACTGCCCTTATTAACCTGTACAATATAGGCCCATGGTGCTACAGCGATAGTAATAAGATGGCCCCTTCCTGACACAAGTATCACTGATCACACCACTTTGTTGTTGCAAACATCTAGTTTGGTTTGCTTTTTTTTTTCATGTTATGGTTCCAGAGAAGTCTACTATATCCCCTATAATCCGCTAAAGCAACATCTGAATTCATTGCCCTTTGTCTCTTGTAAACATGCCTGGTCACAATGCCTGCTTTCCTTCTAGTACAAGGGGGACACTATTTATGTGCTATGCATGCCTGTTTTTCTACAATTTTCTATTACTAACTATAGTCCCTCATGATGACTGCAGTTCCGATTGTCTCCTGGAATGTCAGAGGGCTCCACAATCCACTTACCATGGATTTTCATTAATGTGGAAGTACCTTCCTGTCATTTATGTGTAATTCACGAGATGCACCTCATATGGATACACTTGTGTTTGGGATACCCCTAGGTCGGGTGGGCCTTCCACTCCACTCACACCTCCTTTTCTAGAGGGGTGAGTCCACTGTACCCTAGACTTCCAAGTATATGATACACAAGACACTGAGGGATGTTATGTGATATTATTATGCTGTATTTTCCAGGTTAAATTCATACTAGCTTTTGTGTATATACTGTACCTCCTCCGGTTAACTCTGCAGTGTTGCGGGTAATATGGACTTACCAGGCAACCCACAGGACCCCCTTGTGTATTGTTAGGGACCTAAATTGTTATTTGGAGCCAAGCCTAGATAAACACCCCCTGTTACAGCTAGGAAAAGGTACCCGTCGTACGGTCCTTTTAAAATTTGCTGATGAATGCGGCTGGATAGACCCCTGGCGTAGTAGATATGCCACACAGTAGCAATTCTCTTGCTTTTATAAGACCTACTGCTCATTGTTCAGAATTGATCTATGTATTTGTACCCCACTGGCTTCATATATTATTCATGACATTACATACAGTATGCCCCAAGATGAATATCAGACCACTCACCTCTACTAGTCTACTTAGATGTCAGACCCCTCACAACCCTTCCTAAGGCTCCATGGAAGCCTAATGCTTTCTGGTTACACAGTGTCCCCTTTCATACTGCTAATGAAACCCAAATAGTCAAGTTTTGGTGCATTCACTCTGATCACCGGAATCTACTTATCGTTAGGGATGGGTCCCAGGTTCCAGTCGAATATATGTTCGACTCAAACATCGGGGGTTCATCTGTGCAACGCATCCCAAACATTATGGGGCATTCGCGGGAAATTTAAGCGCCCCATAATGCATACCAATGGTGGGGAAATGCCTCTCGCTGATTGGCCAAAGCATGCACATGACCATCATGCTTTGGCCAATCACAGCACGCTCTGCTTTGAGAGCTATGATTGGTCAAAGGCAGGGTGCCTTTGGCCAATCACTGCTCAGCAGGCTCAATCCATGCCCACACTATATAGAGCTGCTTGTACAGCGGCTCTATGTAGTGTGTGTATAACGTGGTGTGGAGACAGAGCCTTTAGTTAGCGGCATGTAGGCAGTTTAGTGTAGAGAGTTAGAGAGACTGAGATATATACTAGATAGATAGTTTGTTCTGTATACAGTTAGTGCAGGCAGTGTAAGAATATATATGTACCTTAAATGGTACAGTTGTGCTCACACGTTTACATACCCTGGCATAATTTATGATTTCTTGGCCATTTTTCAGAGAATATGAATAACAACACAAAAACTTTTCTTTCACTCATGGCTAGTGTATGGCTGAAGCCATTTATTATCAAATGTGTTTACTTTTTTTGAATAATAATGCCAACAGAAACTACCTAAATGACCTTGATCAAAAGTTGACATACCCCAGTTTTTAAAACCATGTATTGCCCCCTTCATCAACATTAATGACAGCTTGAAGTCTTTTGTGGTACTTGTGGATGATGCTCTTTATCTTCTTAAATGGTAAAGTTGCCCATTCCTCTTTGCAAAAAGCCTCCAGTTCCTAGAAATTCTTGGGCTGTCTTGCATGAACTGCACGTTTGAGATCTCCCCAGAGTGGCTCAATGATATTGAGGTCAGGAGACTGAGATGGCCACTCCAGAACCTTCACTTTATTCTACTGTAGCCCATGACAGGTCGACTTGGCCTTGTGTTTTGGATCAATGTCATGTTGGAATGTCCAAGTACGTCCCATATGCAGCTTCCTGGCTGATGAATGCAAATGTTCCTCCTGTATTTTTTGATAATATACATACAAGCCATCAATTTTGACCAAATTCCCTATGTCTTTGTAGCTCACACATCCCCAAAGCATCAGCAATCCACCTCCGTGTTTTACAGGCCTTGTTGACTCCTTTCCTAATGTAACGTTTATGGTTGTGGCCAAAAAGCTCAATTTTGGTCTCATCATTCCAAATTACTTTATGCCAGAAGGTTTGAGGCTTATCTCTGTGCTGTTGGTGTATTGTAAGCGGAATACTTTGTGGCATTTGTGTAGTAATGGCTTTCTTCTGGCGACTCGACCATGCAGTCCATCTATCTTCCAGTGCCTGCTTATTGTGCATCTTTTTTTTTTTTTTTCCATTCAATAGTTTTTATTGTTTTTCAGCAAATACAACAATAACAAAGAAACTATATTGTCATGCAGTTGTGTGGACAACTGGACAAGATATATTGAGGCCTACGGTTGAGGTCGTATGCCCTAAGCACGATGCAGTCACATTTACAGAGGAATCGTAGGCATGCAGGTAGTGCTCGGCGTGTCTTAATGGAGGCTACCTCAAATCTCCCGCCACCCCATATAGGATCAAGCTGTGGCGGGGGACGAGGTAACATAGCCCATTTTCCAATAAAAAATATTTATTAGTTTCTCGAAGTTACTTATAGAAGTAAATAAGGGAAGACAACCTTAGAATAGAACAGAATAAGAACAACTTTGAAGTACACAGTATAAATGGTGAACATAAGTCAGGTGGGTTATATGAGACATCATCATGGCAACAGAGCATCAATGTTTAATTGTTTCCAAGTGGACCAGAGCTTTCATGTTTGCAGGAATTTATTAACTTTTCCTACTTGGTATGCTAAGAACTGCTCGTGCGTATGGTGGAGATGGGTCAATTCTATGACTTCCCCGATGGATGGGGGTTGCGAGTTTTTCCACTTTCTGGTGATGCATAGCTTCGCTGCTAAGAGGATGTGGGTGGTTACCTGGCGCGTTTCGGTAGGTAGGGTTTCTATGCCTAAGGACAGGAGGGCTAGGCTAGGCGTGGGTGGCAATGGATTCTGGGTTATATCGGTTATGAGGTTAAAGATTAAGTTCCAGTACTTTTTTAACTTAGGGCACTGCCAAAGTGTATGGAAAAGTGTATGGAAAAGGTCCCCTCTGTGTCCGCATTCTCTCCAACATTGATCTGTTGTGTTTGGGCTGAATTTGGAGTCAGGAGTCAGGTACCATCTCTGTAGTATCTTGGTAGAAAGCACCCAGAGGGTAGTGCACTTTGTGGTTTTATATGTGTTGTTGCATGCGTATGCCCATTGTTTTTCGCTAAAGTTCCTACCTAGATCTTTTTCCCACTTGAGGAAGGCTGACGTTTTGCAGAGAGTGCTTTTTTGTCTCAAAGTGTTATAAAACATTGAGATACCTTTGGTCATAGGTGGTGTTTTGGTATAGAAGAGCTGCGATTGGAAGGGGATAAATATCGGCCATGTAGGTAGTCTGGATATACAATGTTTTAAGCGATTGAATTTGTAAAGGTCTTGCTTTGGGAGAAGGAATCTCTCCTGGAGCATTTGAAAAGGCAGCAGGGTCCCCTCCTTGAATAGGTCGTTGAGATAGGTTATGCCTCTAGTTTGCCAGTCCTTAAAGGATATGCAGTTCATGATGTGGTGTAATGCTGTGATTTGTTGATGTGTTTCACCACCCCGAAGCAGCGATTTCCAGACTTTCAATGAAGCTGTCATTGTGGGGGAGATGTTGGTGGGGATGTTTGCTCCTAAAGGAATGCTAGTGACCCATGGGTGTAGTGAGTGTCCTGGAACAGAGTGTGCCTCAATGTTTCCCCATAGGGTTGTAGTGGTCGGTCGTAACCATTCTTGGAGTTGGGTCAAGAGGGATGCTTTGTAATAATCAGTGAAGTCTATGTATCCTGTACCGCCTGCTGATCTGCGTTTGGTTAGAATTTTATGTGCACATCGGGGCTTTTTCCCCTGCCACATAAATCTGGATAGGAGTGTTTGGAGGGATTTAAAATAGGAGGTGCCTATTGGAATTGGTAGAGTTCTAAAAAGGTACAAAAGTTGGGGGAGGTGGAGCATTTTGAATGCTGCCAGCCTACCCATCCATGAGAGTTCGACTTTCGCTGTGTTAATCAGGTCTTGTTGGAGTTTTGTTCGAAATGGTATGTAGTTTGCTTGGAAGAGTTGTTTGGTAGATTTGGTGAGTTGTATGCCTAGGTAAGAAATTGAGTTATCAGCCCAGGTGAATGGGAATTGGTGTTGGAGTAAGTTGCTGGTGGTTGCGTCTACACCTAGGTTAAGTATAAAGGATTTTGAATCATTGATCTTATAATAGGACACCGTGCTGAACCATTGGAGGATTTTTTGTATTTCTGGTAGGGTACTGGATGGGTTAGTGATCATGAGGATTACGTCATCTGCGAATAGGCTGATTTTGTGGTTGTGCGTTGCAATGGGGATGCCAGTGATGTGATGATTAGATCTAAT
>BLSH010162882.1:135858-149596 GCA_018402905.1 Glandirana rugosa
CAGTCCATCTGGTTGATTTTAAAGTTGGTGTTGACAGTCCTTTTAACAAACCCTACGTTTCTTTTTGGGTGTTTATTGAAGAAAAGAGAGACTTTTGGACACCACACCGACAAAGTTCTACGTGATATTCGTCCGTGACCTTCTATCTACCTGACGTACCAGCTCAGCGGTCTTCTTTCGGTAATGATGTGTTTACGGTGTTTCATAAGGCGAATGTTATGTGGTTGTCGTGTCTCTATTCGGAGTTTGGAAGACCGTATTTCAGTAAACCTTACTACTCTGGTGGCTTCTAAGGGCAAACCAGTGAAACGCTTGTTGATTGGCTGCCCTGCAGCTTCTCAACACGTGGAGTAAAATAGCAGAACCCCGGACCGAACCCAAACGATTTTTGAAAAGTCCGGGTCCGTGCCACGGACACCCGAAAGTTCGGTACGGACCCGAACGTTACAGTCTGGGTTCGCTCAACACTAGTTGTGGCCAAAAAGCTCAATTTTGGTCTCATCATTCCAAATGACTTTATGCCAGAAGGTTTGAGGCTTATCTCTGTGCTGTTGGTGTATTGTAAGCGGAATACTTTGTGGCATTTGTGTAGTAATGGCTTTCTTCTGGCGACTCGACCATGCAGTCCATCTATCTTCCAGTGCCTGCTTATAGTGCATCTTGAAACAGCCACACCACAGGTTTTCAGAGAGAAAAGAAGTTATTTGTGGGTTTTTCTTTGCATCCCAAACAATTTTCCTGACAGTTGTGGTTGAAATTTTAGTTGGTCTACCTGACCTTGGTTTGGTTTAAACAGAACCCCTCATTTTCCGCTTCTTCATTAGAGTTTGAACACTACTGATTGTCATTCTCAATTCCTTGGATATCTTTTTATATCCCTTTCCGGTTTTATACAGTTCAACCTTTTCCCACAGATACTTTGACAATTCTTTTGCTTTCTCCATGACTCAGATTTCAGAAATGTCAATGCAGCACTGGGTGAAAACTGCAAGGGTCTGCCAGGAGTCCAGAAACTCATTGACCTTTTATACACACACACTAATTACAAGTAAACACATCACAGGTGAGGATGGCTACCTTTAATAGCCATCCAAAGCCCTTTGTGTCAACTTGTGTGCATGTTATCAGGCCAAAATCAACAGGGTGTGTAAACTTTTGATCAGGGTCATTTGGGTAGTTTCTGTTGTCATTATGATTTAAACAGAGTAAACACAGTTGATTGATAATAAATGGCTTCAGCCAAACACTAACAATGAGTGAAAGAAAAGTTTTTGTGTTATCATTCATATTCTCTGAAAAATGACCAAGAAATCATAAATTCTGCTATGTAAACTTATGAGCACAACTGCATATATATATATATATATATATATATATATATATATATATATATATACTGTATATATATATATATATATATATACTGTATATATATATATATATATTACAATGCCTTTAGTGTGTAGACCATATACAGCTCATTCAGTGTATAGTATGTAGAGTCAGTGCAGGCAGTGTAAGAATATATTTGTATCTTAAATGGTATATACAGTATCTCACAAAAGTGAGTACAACCCTCACATTTTTGAAAACATTTGAAACACTGAAGAAATGACACTTTGCTACAATGTAAAGTAGAGAGTGTACAGCTTGTATAACAGTGTAAATTTGCTGTCCCCTCAAAATAACTCAACACACAGCCATTAATGTCTAAACCGCTGGCAACAAAATGAGTACACTGCTAACTGAAAATGTCCAAATTGAGCCCAAAGTGTCCAATATTTTGTGTGGCCACCATTATTTTCAGGCACTGCCTTAACCCTCTTGGGCATGGAGTTCACCAGAGGTTCACAAGTTGCCACTGGAGTCCTCTTCTACTCCTCCATGATGACATCACAGACCTGGTGGATGTTAGAGACCTTGCACTCCTCCACCTTCCTTTTGAGGATGCACCACAGATCCTCAATAGGGTTTAGGTCTGGAGACATGCTTGGTCAGTCCATTTCCTTTACCCTCAGCTTCTTAAGCAAGGCAGCGGTCGTCTGGGAGCTGTATTTGGGGTCGTTATCATGTTGGAATACTGCCCTGTGGCCCAGTCTCCGAAGGGAGGAGATCATGCTCTGCTTCACTATGTCACAGTACATGTTGACATTCATGGATGCCTGTGTGTATGAACTGTAGCTCCCCAGTGCTGGCAGCACTCATGCAGCTCCAGACCATGACACTCCCACCACCATGCTTGACTGTAGGCAAGACACACATGTCTTTGCACTCCTCACCTGGTTGACTCCACACATGCTTGACACCATCTGAACCAAATAAGTTGATCTTGGTTTCATTAGACCACAGGACATGGTTCCAGTAATCCATGTCCTTAGTCTGCTTGTCTTCAGCAAACTGTTTGTAGGGTTTCTTGCGCATCATCTTTAGAAGAAGCTTCCTTCTGGGGCGACAGCCATGCAGACAAATTTGATGCAGTGCGTGGCGTATGGTCTGAGCACTGACAGGCTGCCCACCCACTCCTTCAACCTCTACAGCAGCGCTGGTAACACTCATGCATCTATTTCCCAATGACAACCTCTGGATATAACACTAAACATGTGCACTCAACTTCATTGGTCAACCATGGTGAGGCCTGTTCTGAGTGAAACCTCTCCTGTTAAACTGCTGTATGATCTTGGCCACTGTGCTGCAGTTCAGTTTCAGGAGCTTGGAAATCTTCTTATAGCCTAGGCCATCTTTATGTAGAGCAACAATTCTTTTTTTTCAGATCCTCAGAGATTTCTTTGCCATGAGGTGCCATGTTGAACCTTCCTTGACCAGTATGAGAGAGTGAGAGTGATAAAACCAAATTTAACACACCTGCTCCCCATTCACAACTGAGACCTTGTAACACTAACAAGTCACATGACACCAGGGAGGGAAAATGGCTAATTGAGCCTAGTTTGGACATTTTCACTTAGGGGTGTACTCACTTTTGTTGCCAGTGGTTTAGACATTAATGACTGTGTGTTAAGCTATTTTGAGGAGACAACAAATGTACACTGTTATACAAGCTGTACACTCACTACTTTACATTGTAGCAAAGTATATAATCTTCAGTGTTGTCACATGAAAATATACAATAAAATATTTACAAAAATGTGAGGGGTGTACTCACTTTTGTGAGATACTGTATATTTATATATATATTGTAGGAGATTAGCTTGTGGGGATCACTTTTCAGGGGAAAACCTTGCCATCTGGTGCTACACTAAACAAAGAGATTCCTCTCTAGAGTGTGGGGCTGTCCCAGACACCCACAAAACATAAGCACATTGCAATCCTTGCTTTAGAGTCCAAATTAGCATACAGCGCTCTCTCAGCTTTCTCCCTCTGAGATCCAGGGTCGAGCTCTAGTGAGATCTCTTCCTGATCATTAAATACAGGTGGAGAGGGGTTTGAGTAGACCAGAAAGTCTGGGTCGTTTGTCTGGGGGGGTTATAGACCAATGAGAATGCCAATTCAATTCCCAATGCTGCACATAAGGCTTTCCAGACCTGGGATGTGAACTGCACCACATGATCCGAGATTATGTTAACGGGGAACCCGTGAAGTCGGACCACTTCTTTAATGAAAGTCTCTGTGGTCTCAGCTACGGTATGGGTGCCTTTCATAGGAATGAAGTGCACCATTTTGGTAAGGTGGTCCACAATCACAAAGATTGAGTTGAACCCTTCAGATGGGGGTAGCTCCACTATGAAATCCATAGAGATATGGTACCACTGGTGTTCTGGGATGGGAAGCGGGTTCAGCAGGCCCCAAGCTTTAGCTGACTGGTCTTGTTTTTGGGCACAAACTGGACAGGCGCTGACATATTTTCTGCAGTCCTTGTCAGTGGAAAGCCACCAAAAAGAGCGCAACAGCTGTTCCGCAGTTTTGTGACCTCAAAAGTGTCCTACCAACTTGGGGTTGTGGCAAAGTTCCAATACTGTTAGGCGTTGCTCCGTAGGAATATAAACTCTGTTATGGTACCACCACAGCTCATCCTTCATTGTCAGCCTAGAATCAGGAGACATGGGGGATTCAGCCAGAGACCATCTGATCTGAGATAATATATCTTCCTGAGTTAGCAAGAAGTTCCAGAATTAAAGCATGGTATCCGGTGGTGCGGAGACTCCAGGTTCACAGAACATCCTAGACAAGGCGTCCGCCACTCCTCCAGGGCAGACTTGATAGCTAGGCGTTCCCGATCCCCCACATGGTAATTTTTCTCGGGGGCTGAGAACTTGCTGGAGAAAAAGGTGATGGGATGTAGAGAGGCCTTTGGACCTTGTCTCTGGGAGAGGACTGCTCCCACCGCAGTTTCTGAAGCGTCCACTTCCAAGATGTAAGGTAAGGTTGAATCTGGATGCTTTAGAACAGGAGCAGATGTGAATAATTTCTTGATCTTCAGAAAGGCCATTTGAGTCTCAGAAGACTAGTGGAAATGACCATTCTGTTTGGTGAGTTGGGTGATAGGTGAAATAACAGTAGGTAACCCCTTGATAAACTTCCTGTAGAAGTTGGCGAAGCCTACGAACCGCTGGACCCCTTTAATGTCAACTAGAGCTGGCCAATCCAAGATGGTAGAGACCTTCTATGGGTCCATAGTGACTCTGATAACTGAAATGATAAGGCCCAGAAACGGAATGCTGGAGCATTCAAATGCACACATTTTGGCCTTTGCGTAGAGCCCATGCTGTCGAAGGCGCTGTAAAACACACCTGACGTGCCTGTGGTGCTCATCCAGTGTGGCAGAAAAAATAAGGATGTCATCCAAATAGATGATGATGAATTGGTCTAGGTAGTCCCGAAAGACGTCATTCACCAAGTGTTGGAAGGTTGCAGAGCCCAAAGGACATCACAAGATATTCATAATGGCCAAACCGTGTCCGGAAGGCTGTATTCCACTCATCACCCTCCCTGATGCGAATGAGGTTATAAGTTCTGCGGAGATCCAGTTTGGTGAACACAGTAGCTGAGCCGAGCCTTTGAAATAGTTCCGGGACCAGGGGTAAAGGATAACGGTTCTTAACCGTGCTGTCAGGCACCTGATGGTGGAGTCTGTCTCAGACAGGAAGCAACCACTTATGGCCCTGGTTCAGGAACCCCTGGTAGGACAGACAGGGAGTTCGGGAGCACAGGGGGGCATGAGGGTCTGACCGGTTCACTGTTGGAGGTGTGAGTGGTCCGGTAGAGACTCATGCAGATAGTAGAATAGTGATGCAGGCTGGGGTCTGCAACTGGCTGGCAAAGTGGTACAGAAGGTGCAGGCAGAAGAGTCGTCGGGTACAGACAGGGTCGGCGGGCAGCAGAGGTACATAAGGATCAGGCAGAAGAGTTGTCGTGGGCAAGCTGGGGGTCGGTGCAGGCAGAGATCAATCAGAGTCAAAGATAAGCTGGGTCGCAGGAACAGATAATCAGGATACAGGTCGCTCAGGAACACACAACGCTGTAGAATGGACAGCACTGGCTGCTTAAATGGGGCAGTTTGGTGCCAATGCACATGCGCACAGGCGTACACAAACGCGCAGACCCAGTTTCCATTGCACAGTCATTTCCTAACACATGATTTTATTGAGGTCTCTGTAGTCAATGCAGGGTCAAAGGAAATGGTCCTTCTTTTCTACAAAGAAGATCCCAGCTCCTGCAGGTGAAGTGGAGGGCTGGGTGAATCCTTTCTTAAGATTCTCATCAAGATAGGCCTTGAGGTCCTTCAGTTCCACCTCAGATAGAGGATATATTCTGCCGAATGGTACCTCAGCACCGGGCAACAGCTCTATCAGGCAGTCATAAGACCTGTGGGGTGGTAGTTCATCTGCCCCCTTCTTGCTGAGCACATCCAGGAAATCATGGTAGACTGAAGGAACGGCTATGCGGGTCTCCTGGTTAGGGTCAGAGTCTAAGCATAGCACAGAAGGGGGGGATTTCAAGGCCGGATGCTGGCCGTGGTGCTGACAATACGAGGATGAGAACTGAACCTCCCCAGTGGTCCAATTAATGGTGGGGCAGTGTGCCCGGAGCCACGGCAGACCCAGGATAACAGGGAAGAGAGGGGATGCAATAACATCCAACAGCAGAAGTTCTGAGTGGCCACTTGTTCTGGCAAGAAGAGGGATGGTTTTGTGGGTGACTGCACCTGACTTAATAGCGGACCCATCAGCCAGGGGATGACCATTTGATGGGCCTTAGGTCTAAAGGGAATTTGATGCTGAGCAGCGAATGTCAAGTCCATAAAGCAGCTGCATGCTCCAGAATCAAGAATGGCTGGAACCTGAATACTCCCACCAGGAAGCTGCAGAAGAAGAAGAACAAGATGAGTAGTAGTACCAGACAGGGATAAGACTTCTCCTTTGGTAGTGTGGGAGCACTTACCAAGCTTGACTGGACAGGACCTGACAAGGTGTCCGGGACCTCCGCAGTAGAGATAGAGGTTATGGGACAGATGTCTGTGTCTCTTCTCAGGGGAAAGTAAGGGACGTATGAGTCCAAACTGCATGGGCTCAGGAGGGTCTTGTGGAGGGGTAGAGGAGGTTACTGGTGGAGCCGGTCCTGGGTAGCTGAGCACTCGGGGTAACATCCAGGCAGGTCGTGCAGAACCTGCGGACCTTTCAGCTCTGTGTTCCTGCAGACGGGGGTCATTGTGGATGGCCAGGTTGATCAGGGCATCCAGATATCAGGGAATTCCCACACGGGCCAGCTCATCTTTGAGCGGCTCTGAGAGGCCCAGCCTGAACTGGTGACAGAGCGGTGCAGGCAGGTACAGCAACATGCAGGCAGCTGAGATGCAAAGGGGTCAGGCAGAAAAATGGTCGTAGGCAAGCTGGGGGTCGGTGCAGGCAGAGTTCAAGCAAATACAGGGTCAACTTGGGTCACAGGTATCCAGGAAATCTCAGGACAGATTGCTACAGGATACAGGAAATGCTGTAGAACAAACAGCACTTGCCTCCTGGTGCTGTCCATTTAAATAGGCCGTTTGGCGCCATTGGCGACACGCACCTGCCGCATTTGCGCGTGCTCCCGCGCACACCTGCACACAGGCGTTTCATACAGTGTCTCAGCTTGTGTTTTCTGACATTGGAGTTTACATGTTCTCCCTGTGCTTGCGTGGGTTTCCTCCGGTTACTCCGGCTTCCTCCCACACTCCAAAGACATGCTGGTAGGTTAATTGGATCCTGTCTAAATTGACCCTAGTATGTGTATTAATATATGAATAAATGTGAGTTAGGGACCTTATATTGTAGGCTCCTTGAGGGTATGGACTGATGTGAATGTACAATGTATATGTAAAACGCTGTGTAAATTGACGGCGCTATATAAGTACCTGGAATAAATAAATAAATAAAATAAATAAGGGGCAGGACAGCTGCAATTCGATCCTTCATCAAGGAGACATGCTTTATGACGCTTCTGTATGGAGTGGCCTCTCCCTCCCACGTCTCCTTTGCGACATCTAGCATCCCCCAGGGATGTCTACCATACAAGAGTTCAAAGGGGGAATACCCCATAGATGCGTGCGGAATCTCTCGTATGGCAAACATGAGGTGCGGCAGCAAAAAATCCTAATTTCTCCCATCTTTATCCACCACCTTTTTTAGCATACACTTGAGGGTCTTGTTGAACCTTTCCACCAGACCGTCAGTTTGGGGGTGGTAAACAGAGGTACGAGAGATTTTTGTACAATTTACACAATTCCCTGGTCACTCTGGACATGAATGGGGTACCCTGATCCATCAAGATTTCTTTAGGGATCCCCACCCGACTAAACACCTGGACCAGTTTCTTGGTGATAGTCTTAGCGGAAGTATTCCGCAAGGGTATGGCCTCAGGATAGCGGGTCACATAGTCCAGTATCACTAGGATGTGCTGGTGTCCCTGGGTAGATTTTACTACTGGTCCCATGAGATCCATGCCAATTCGCTCAAATGGCACTTCAATTATGGGAAGTGGGACAAGGGGACTATGAAAATGGGGTGACGGGACTGTCATTCGACACTCAGGGTATGACTCACAGTATTCTTGGATGTCTGCATACAACCCAGGCCAGAAAAATCTCTGAGTTATCCTCTCCCTGGCTTTCTCCATACCCGGATGTCCCCCATCACATGACCATGGGCTAGATCTAGCACTATCCGGCAGAAAGGTTTGGGAACCACTAGCTGTTCCAGTTCGACTTCTCCGTGTTTCACCACCTGATACAATAAATCATTTTTAAGCCCCATTTTGGGAAAATACACCCCCCCCCCAATTAGGGTCCACCTGTTCCCCATCCATCACTTTCTTGTTTTCTCTGGCTCTGAGGAGAGTGACATCCCGTAGTTGTTCTGTACATAAGTCCTCTCTCCAGATCTCTAAGTCAAGGTCTACATTCGGTTCACTCTAGCGGTCTGGGACAAAGACATGGTCTGGGACATTAGCCATCTGCTGAGAGACATCTTCTGGCTCCTTCGGCTCCTCAGCCATTACAGGAAAAGGAAGAGGGTCTGCTTTTTCCTCGGTCCTGCCACCAATCTCTCCTCCCATTTGGCAAAAAGGGTCTGGTGAGAACTCCCGTGCCTCCTCAGCATGGGGAGCTCTTTCCTCCAGGCTCTCTGTGCCTTCCAACAACCTCCAAAAATGGGGAAAATCCCACCCCACTAGAGCTTCATGAATCAGGGAAGGTACCACTCCCACTGAATGGGTCACTCTGCCGCAAGGGGTGTCAATCTCGACCAGCACCGTCTGGTAATCACGAGTGTCCCCATGGATGCAAATGACCCCAACAGTGCTAGGGTTTAACCTGGCCGGATTTACACAACTGCTTTTGACCAACGTTAACACACTACCAGAGTAAAGCAGCGCAGTGACGGGTTTCCTGTCAATAGTAATCACACACATTTGCTTCCCCATGCGACTTGAGCATGATGCTATACATGCAACCTGTGAAAACAGAGAAATGCATCTTTTCATATAATCATTATCACATTGCATGGGTTCATCATTCAGGGGACAATTGGCAGAAAAATGTCCCAATGCATGGCATTGGTAGCACTGTATGTGTTCTATACCCAGTCCTCTCAAGGGTTCCCAAGACCTTCCTGGCTTCTTTGGCCAGTCTCTAGGTCTAGAGCCCCCAGTCTCTTTAACCGTATCAGTTTTCCCCTCGCCCCTGAAACCTGGAACAGTCTTACCAAGTTCACCGGGTGATCTTTCACCTCTAGAGACATTGTAGAGGGGCACAGATGGGCACAACAAGTCCTAAGCAGCCTTGTATCTCTCAATGATGTCCACCAGTTGGTTTTGTGGTCCCCATGGCTGACCCATTTCCTCAAAGTAGCAGGGAGTGCCTATAGATAGTGGTCCATGACCACACGCTCCACAATCTGGGGAACTGGCAAAGTCTCTGGCTGTAGCCATTTCCTGGTAAGGTGAACTAGGTCAAACATCTGCGAACAGGGTATCTTATCGGTGTGATAGGTCCACTGATGCACACATTGGGCCTGGACTGCCATGGTGACCCCCAGGCTTGCGAGTATCTCTGCCTTTAGAATTTCATAGTCCTGTGCCTTATCTGTTGCGAGAATGAAATAGGCTTTTTGGGGTTCCCCTGGTCAAGAATGGTGTTAGAAGTCCCGCCTACTGTTCTTTTGGCCATCCTTCGCCAAGAGCGACTCTTTCAAAGATCGTGAGGTATGCCTCCATGTCATCTGCAGGTGTCACTTCTGCATGTGGTAAGAAGCATGTACCAACTTTGATTCCACTGTCACGGGAGGTGCGGGCTCCTTTTTTAACTCCAGCAGGGCTTCCGCAAACTGTCAGTTCATCTCCTGTTGTGCTACGATAGCCTGGCGAGTTGCCTCTTACTGCGCCGCCTGTTGTCCTGTGATAGCCTGGCAACTCTCCTCTCGCTGAGCTGCAGAGGCCTTTGTGACCTGGCAGTTGTTTTTTTTTCCTGCTGGGATGCATTGGCTTGTAGCAGGGCCATCAACATTTCTTCCATCTTTGAAAATTGCCCGCATCCTCCACCACGTGTGGGAGATTAGCTTGTGGGGATCACTTTTCAGGTAAAAAGATTTAGCATGGATGTCAGTTTCTTTAAAGTCTGGCGGCTTGCCAGGTTTATTTTTACAGGTTTGCAAGTTCAAATGTAAACAGAAACAGAAAACAAAACCTCGCCGTCTGGCACTACACTAAACAAAGAGATTCCTCTCTATACAGTGTGGGGCTGTCCCCAACACCCACAAAACATAAGCACATTACAAACCTTGTTTTTTAGAGTCCAATTTAGCACACAGAGCTCTCTCCGCTTTCTCCCTCTGAGATCCAGGGTCGAGCTCTAGTAAAATCTCTTCCTGATCATTAAATGCAGGTGGAGAGGGGTTTGAGTGGACCAGAAATTCTGGGCCGGAACCAGCTCTGCCACGGTGGCAAAACTCAGGTCAGACTCCCGCTAATCACCTCAAAATGATTGCATGCAAGGCGACAAGTATCCCCCCCGTCCATTGTGGTGCCTTGCATAACGTCACAAGTAGTAATGGTATTAGCAGCAATACATAAAGTTAGCTTATCCCTGATGATAGTCAGGAGGCAGTATGTTTATAAATGCCAGTGTGTACAAGTCAGGTAGGCATAAGAAGGTGATGCATTAAGTGGGTCTCCTGTGTGATGGTGACAGCATTTAAATCTCACACTGAGGTGAGGAGCTGTGGCCTGCTTGTCACGCTGGCTGTGGGGACTCACTGTTTTGGAGTGTGCAGGCTTGTAATCTGCTCCTGGTACTCGGTTGCTGGGACAAATCCAGTTGGCAGGGGTTCTTGGTGGCTGTAGATCTGGTCCACTGCAAGTTTAATGATGGTTATTGGCACTGGAAAGGTCTCCACATGTAGTTGGCAGGGAGCTGTCTGGCCATCTACTTCTGGTTTCCAGGTACTAGTGGACTTCCGGTTCGTGGCAATGGAATGGGGGCTACAAGGTGGTAGAGTTCCCAGGCTGGCTAGAGGTAGTGGGCATGCGTGGGCACGCACACCAATGCATTTCACCCACGGTACGAATCTTCAAGGTGAAGTTATCGCCTAAGCTGTGTCCTTTTAAAAGGATTTCCTAAATGACCCTTGGAGGGGTAATTCTGGTGAGGTCACTCCCAGCCATGACTTGTTCATGTTAACCCCATATGGGGATTCAGACTGCTATGGAAGTTCACATGCTCTATCACCATCTTGTGGATGCTTAGAGTTACTGCAGATCAATACAGTTCCTTTTGGTAAATCTGTCATTTTAATGCTGCAAGTAGCATTTAATCCTGTTAGAAGTATGCTAGTTAAATAGCGGTATATCACAAGTGAAGAATACTTTTATTGCTCAGATAGGTACGGGGAGGATACTTGGGACAACTTGGAGATACTCTAGCAAATATTGGGAGAAGTGAATTTGGTCCCTAATTTTAGGGGGTCAAGAATACCTGCAGGTTTAATTCTGTGTTCAAGCCGTTAGGCACGAGGGTCCCCAAATGAAAGATCCATTAATTTTCCTTTTGTAGAAGGACTGTGTTGAACTCCCCTCTTCAAGTTGATAGTTTGAGGGAGTAAAACCTCTTAACTAGTGTTGAGCGAACCCGGACTGTAACGTTCGGGTCCGTACCAAACTTTCGGGTGTCCGGGACCCGGACCCGAACACGGACATTCCAAAAAACGTTCGGGTTCTGGGTTCTGGTAGTTGATCACACATGTTGAATAGCTGCAGCCAATCAACAAGCGTTTCACTGGTTTGCCCTTAGAAGCCATCACAGCCATGCCTACTAATGGCATGGCTGTGATTGGCCAGTGCATCATGTGACCCAGCCTCTTTATAAGCTGGAGTCACAGTGCTGCATGTCACATGCTCTTGGGTTAGCTGTAGGGAGAGGAAGCTGACGGCGTCAGGTAGAGATTAGAGACATTTTTTTTTTAAATTCAAGATAGTTTTATTGAAACAAATTTCAGAGTACAACTGTTGTTACATGAAACATATAACAAATATAACATTTCAATAGTAATGGAATTACCTCGTTTTCCAATTGTGATAACAGTAAAAAGCTAAATGGGCCCACTATGGAGGCAGCAGCCTGTAAATAGTCTGAAAGGCAGGGGTATGGCCCCTCGGCCCCGCAGCCCCCCAGCCCGGTCTCGGGCTTCAGATATGCAGTGGGCGGAAACCCCCATCGGCAATATACGCCGTGGGGGTCTCCAACATCCCCTGCAGCCACCCGTCACCCCCGGAGAACCCCCGAGAGCGAGGAGAAGCGAGCAGGCCAACCAGCAAAGGGAGCTGCGCGGCCGCCGGGACCCCCCGCATGATGTCATACCATGAAATGGCTCCCCAAAATGGGTCCATTACGCCAAATGTGTTAATGGCAATTGACGTTACTCGTGTGTGGAAAACGGGAAAAGAAGCGGACTCATTATGTTCTCTTACATTGGGGTATGAGGTAATATGTGGGATTAGCAGATCAAATCAAACTCGCTGTGCAAGGGGCTGTGCGTCATCTCTCGGCAAGATCCGGGGATTGACACAACTCTCCCCCTATATCAAGTCTTCTGGTCTGTCTGCACACCCTGTGGGACCATGGGCCCAGGCCCGCTGTAGGATTTCCTCCTTTAGGCAGAAAAAATGCACCCTGCAGAGCACATCTCTGGGTGGCGGCCTATCTGCTGCTCCCTGTGACAAGGGACGTGGGCCCTGAATCCTATGTACGCAGTCCAACTCAATGTCTGTAGTGGGGGCCCGTTCTAGGAGGGTATTGAGAATGGCAGCCACAGTAGTACGCAGGTCTCCCCCCATGGTTGCCTCAGGGATACCCCTGAGACGGAGGTTGTTCCTCCTGTTGCGATTTTCCCCATTGTCTAATTGCAGGCACATGTCTATGAGCTGTTGCTTGTTTGCGGCCTGGTGGGCCTCCAGAGCCTCCAGCCGAGCGTTCACAGTCACTGAGCTGCTCTCCAGGGTCTCCACTCTCTCCTCAACCCCATCTACCTGCTGCTTCAGGGCACTCAGCTCTTTAGACAGCGCTGAGACAATAGAGGCAGCCATAGCCTGGATGTCCTGGCGTGTAGGGAGGTCTGCCAGCATGTCCCTGATGTCTCCCCCTATTAGTGACCCAGGGTCCCGGGAGCTGCAAGCTGTAGATGGTGAATCTGGCCGGGGGAGTTCCGGGGATGGAATGGGGGAAAGCGGGCGAGGGATCTCCGCAGAGGGCTCACCTGTCCCACTCGCAGCTGTGTTCTTCTTCGCTCCCTGCACGGGTCCGGGCTGTGTAACTCATGGCGGCGCCATCTTGAGACTCCCCGCCGCCGCCGCTTAGCCAAGCAGTCTGAGCCCCAAGTCCTGCAAGAGACTCTTATGCTTTTTGATGACTCTCCTGGTGTGCTTTCCGTGGGCCATCCACATAGTGCTGCCCCAGAAGTGGAAGACATTGAGTGCACCGATGCCCAACCACTTCTGTTGCAGGATGAGGACATGGAAACACCAGCGCAGCACATTTCTGATGATGACGAAACACAGGTGCCAACTGCTGCAGCTTGCCTCAGTGTGCAGACTGACAAGGAGGGCAGTGGTGAAGGGTGGGTGGAAGATGATGTGGAGGATGATGAGGTCCTAGACCCCACATGGAATGAGGGTCATGCGAGTGACGTGTGGAGTTTGGAGGAAGAGGTGGTAGTCGCACAGAGGCACCAGCACAGCAAAAGAGGAAGCAGGTTGCAAA
>BLSH010162882.1:150039-161348 GCA_018402905.1 Glandirana rugosa
TGATCGTATGAAGATTGTCCTAATTCACTATGAACGTCGTAATTTTACTGTCTACTGCTATGAGGTTAACCACTTGTAAAAAGGTTTATGGTGTTGTCCGTTGGATTTGCGGAGTTTTCAATTCTCCAAAATGAGGGAGTTTGATAGTTGAACTTCTCCCCTCAAGTTGTGCAGGAAGATGTTTTCCTTTTACTTACCTAGAAAGTAACACCACCTTCCTGTACGCGGTTTACCGATCGGCCGAGTCCGGGTGGGCCGTGATGTAAACGGGTCACACGTCAATCGCTCTATATCGCAGGGACGGGCACGAATGACCAGGTACATAGTCACCAATACACCTGGAACGGTGACTACCGTAACGCGTCACGTGTGAGGACCAGTAAGCACGGGCAGGGACGCTATATCTCGCTAACTGCACACTGGGCAAATGTAGTGCCGGGTGGGCCTGAGCCGGCTAGCCATTTGGCGCATGTCCTTCCACCACAATGAAAGATCCATTCATTTTCCTTTTGTAGAAGGACGTGTTGAACTCCCCTCTTCAAGTTGATAGTTTGAGGGAGTAAAACCTCTTAACTTTTGAGGCGTTTAGGTTGCCTGTTGTGGTATTTGGAAAAATGTTCACCAATTGGAGTATCGTCATCTGTCATTTTAATGCTGCAAGTATCACTTAATCCTGTTAGAAGTATGCTAGTTAAGTAGAGGTATATCGCAAGTGAAGAATACTTTTATTGCTTAGATAGGTACAGGGATAAAAGAAATATTGGGAGAAGTGGATCGGTGTATATTCGTGAAGGCATCCATTACCTTATCCCACACAAAGGCTCATTAGACCTCCGTAATAGGGGCCATTACCTGAGGGTAAGAGGCAGTGTGTGTGGGTGTCAGTGAAGGTTTCTTCTATGGATCACCTCTCCTGTTTGTCATCTTCATTGTAGTCACCTCAAAAATCAAATCAGTTTCTGGACTATTTTCTTATATTTATTTAAGTGCTGCACTTTATTTTTTATTTGTAGTTAAGTAGAGGTATATCACAAGTGAAGAATACTTTTATTGCTCAGATAGGTATGTAGCATGCCAAAAGGGCTCAAAAGGGTACCTAATATATGGGATTATCATTCAATTGGTAATCTGTGGGGGAACAATTTTAGGGGGTCAAGAATACCTGCAGGTTTAATTCCGTGTTCAAGCCATTAGGCACGAGGGTCCCCAAATGAAAGATCCATTGATTTTCCTTTTGGAGAAGGACCGTGTTGAACTCCCCTCTTCAAGTTGATAGTTTGAGGGAGTAAAACCTCTTAACTTCGAGGCCTTTAGGTTGCCTGTTGTGGTTAATGGAAAAATGTTCAGCAATTGGAATATCGTCATCTGGGGATCTAATGCTGGAGAGGTGTTTCCCTATACGGATCTTCAGTGGGCGCTTGGTTTTGGCAATATAGAGTTTGTGGCAGGGGCATTCCAACAAGTAGAGTACTCGCGTAGTATCGCTATAAATATATATATGTCATATATGTCATATATAATATATACCATCAACAAATGATTCCACTTCACTCAACTTGCTAAATATAAAAAAACAATGCCTCTACTGGGACCTGTTGGTAATCTCCACTGCATATAACTCACATGGCCACCTGAGTACACAGGCTGTACAAACACTGATTCCAGCTAGCACGGTTATATTGTGCCACAGAATGTAATTCTGCACTTGTACCATTTTTTGGATTAATAAAGCACTAGAAAGAGCACTAGATTTCTGCAATTTTGTCTTTACATGCGGTGGAGATTACCATCAGGTCCCAGTAGAGGTGTTTGAGGAGAGGACTATTGGGAACCCCACTATCTGTCTGTCCTAAATCTCATGGTGGGGATAAACACTTTCTTTACTCATCTATAAGGTGAGCTGTTAAATTGACTGGTGGAGGATATCTCTCAGCACGATGGTACTCTTTAAGATCCTGTTATCACATTTTTTTATGAATCCTGTCTCTTGGATCTATCTGCATTGACTGTGGAACCTTTTAAGGATCCAGTTTGGTCACTATTATGCAATATTTTGCACAGAGTTTAAATGTATTAGCACTTTAGGGTGTGAGCACACACACACATTTTATTAGCACTGCACCATTGTTTTTTTTATATTTAGCAAGTTGAGTGAAGTGGAATCATTTGTTGGTGGTAGCTGCTGATTAGTTTATGATCATTATTATACTAAGCTAATTGCGCTGATTGATTTTTACACAAAAAGTGTTTTATTTGGTAGGAGTTTTCTCCTAGCTGCAAATGTGGCACTTGCCACAGGGATACATTCCTTTCAAGGGTGGTAGATTTGTAAGCCAATTGTGTGGAATAGTTTTGATGAATTCTGATCTGACTAGCTTGTCTGTCAGGTTTTTGGCCCTTCTTGCTACCATGGGGGGTTGAGGGCCCACTATGGATGCAATTTGGGGGGAATGGGTCAAAACATGCCAAAGTTTAGTCAGGATCCCTCGGACATCTTCCCGCTGTATGCCATAGGTGGTGAAGATTCTTACTGGATCTTGGGAGGCTTTGGTCGTTTCTTGACTCATCTTTGATTTTAGCAGATCTTCACGTCTGGTTTGAGCTGCTTGTTTTTTGAGATTTTCAAAGATCTATGGGAATACCTTCTCTCTCTAAATCCCTCATACAGCTGATTGGCCTCTTCTTGGTAGTCTGAGTCGAGTGTGCAGTTGCAGCGAATCCTCTGAAATTGCCCCATCAGAATGCCTTGGATCAGAGTTCTAGGCTCGTTGCTTCCAGGTGCGTATTCACAGCTGTCGCTTTGCGAAAAGTTTTGATTGTCAGATGATCATCATCAATTCTTATTAAGAGATCCAAAAATGAGATTTAGTTCAGATCATAATTGAAGGTTAGACAGATTTTACGGCTGTTTTCTAGGAGGAACTGCTCAAGGGATTTGGCAGTTCCCTGTCACAGTACCAGGACATCATCAATATACCTTAACCACAGTTTCACATGGTCAAGGTACATCTATGAGCAATAAACCACCGCTTCTTACCAGTATCCCAGGTAAAGGCATGCATAGGCTGGTGCCCAAGGGACACCCATCAACATGCCCTATATCTGCTTGCAGTAGGCACCAAGGAACTAGAAGCAGTTTTTGTTCAGAGCAAAGTGCAACATTTCCAAAATGAACTCATTCTGAGCTCCCATTCAAGGGAATTTCTGGTCAAGGAAATGTGCTATTGCAGTGAGGCCCTATGCATGTGGTATAGACGTGTAAATTGATTCCACATCTATGCCTATCAAGAAGGAACCAGGAGGTACTTTTACCTCTTGAATTTTGGCTAATACATATAGGGTGTCCTTGATGTATGAAGGTAGTTCAAAGATCATTTCTTTTAACAGTACATCAATATAGATCCCAATCGTTTCAAGTGAACCCTTTACGGCGGGTAGATTCATATAAGTAGATGGATCATTTAGTTGTCTTCTTATCTCCTTTTCATAATACTCTGTGGAAAGTAGCATGAACATCCCTTCTTTGTCACTTTTCTAAATAATGAGGTTCGGTGCTTTCCTCAGTTCTTTTAGGGCCCGGAGTTCATCATAGTCAAGGTTGTCTGGTTTTCCTCTTTGCCAGTTCAGCTTAGTAAGGTCATCCTAAACTAGGTCCAGGAATACCCTCAGTCATATATTCTTCCATAGAGGGGGCACCTTCATTGATTTGATGGAGAGGTTGGCCTCTTTTTTCCAGGGGTTTGAGGAGGTTGGAGGGATAGTGGAGACTGGCTGATCTTTATCATCGCTTTCAGTTTGCAGGGAAGTAAGTATGTCAAGGGCCTCTTTATCTTGTAGTTCAGTTGAGGACCTTTCAGGGTCTTCTAATGCAGGTCTTAGACTTTCTGTAAGAAAAGGGTAATGTCTTTATAGACCTCAAACTGGGTCGTTGATCCAGTGGGTGAGTAGGAGAGTCCTTTCTGAAGTATTTTCATATGTCTCTCTTCCAGTTTGAACTCTGATAAGTTAATGATGGTATTAGCATTTTGGTCGGAAAAGGTATTTGTAGGTGTATCATTGGTTAATACTGAGGGGACCATGTGTATTTCCTCCACTGGTCTGAGTGTTGGTTCTGGTCACCTCTCCTTGGTCTCCGCCACTCTTGAATTCTCCTCTTCCTCCTCCTCCTATTCCTTTTGTGTCATTAAGAATCCCTTTTGTGACACTTGTCACCTCCAAAGGTGACGGTTCCTCTTCTAAAAAACGTACTGTTCTTTCTGGGTCTTCCTCATTTTCTGAAGTATTTTGTGCCCCTCTGGATGTAAAGCGTGGCCATTTCCGGCCATTTCTTGAACCACTTCTGCCTCTGGTTCTGGTCAAGTCAAAGATCTCTCCCTTGGCACGGCCGACAAGGTCCCTTTGGAATTTTGATTGCTTGGTTTGTCTTAAATTTATCTGTGTCTTGATTGCATTTTGCCTAAGCATAAAAATCTGGCAAAACCTGTGAATATTTTTGTAAAATTGTAAAAAAAAAGTTAAACAGGATGGATTTGCTCATATCCATGCATGTGCAATATATGCTATGTCCTGTGAGTCAATAAGGATCTATTTTATGACACAATGCTGTTATTTTAGGCAGTGAGATCTGAAGAGAGTCAGTCTTAAGCTGGTCATAGATAGATTTAAATTCAGCCAATTTCGATCCATGTATGGGCAGGCTGGTTATACTAAAGTCATTCTATCAACCAGCCTGCTATAGCTGCCATCAGTGATCATTTTATTCTGATGGCTGGGAAACCACTAGCTCTCAGATACAATAGCTCCATGGGAGCACACAGTCAGTGTTGATGGGGAAATCAAGCAATTTTCTTTCCTTCAACTTGTGGTTAAAGGAAAGAAAATTGCATGATGTATCTCTCTCCTCCCCTCACAAAGAGAGAAAACACTGGGGCGGGCTTCACAGTGACTGATCACTGTGGTAGCCAATCAGATGTTATCACATCTATCAGGTAACCCAGAATTGGGTGTTCCGGGTCCCAATCGTTAGTACGGGGCCCTGGGCTCTTGTTGAGACCCCAGTCTCTGTGCCGGGAGCTCGCCGTGTACAGTCTAGTGGGGCAGCATATTTGTGTGAGGTCGGCGTCGAGGGGTTAAACACCTTAACAGATGAATTCCCTGAGGTGCAGTTATTGATACAGAGAAAAAAAGAGTAGTAGGGAGGTCACACATCCTTTAGGAATGTCAGTACTATCTGTCCAGGTGCTGGATATGATTTCCCAGATGCAGCAGCTGCTTTTAGTCTTTCAGGAAGATAGTAATCCACTGCCAGGTAGAGACAGACACAGCGAGCTGGGAGAATGTTGGATATCTGGAGTAAACGTTTTGAATGCCAAGCTGAAATCCACGTGCAGAATCTGTTTGCACATCCTTGGGAGTTAAGATGTTGCAAGATGTAGAGCAGCCCCATGTTGATAGCATTCTTAACTGACCTGCTTGCAAACTGCAAGTGGGGGCCTGTGATGTCCTTTAGGTGGACATACATTTTTTTTAGATGGTTTTCTACCTGACACTCTTTTTATGACATAATATGATGTTACTTTATACTGATTAATATATTTTTGTCACTAAAAATGTCACAGATTTTTTTAATGAATAAGTATGTATTAACATATTTAAGTCGATTCCCAGTCTCATTTTAAGCACACTGAAATAACTTAAGCCATAACGCGTTCATGAACAAGTTGAAATTGTTAGCTCTGATGATAAAATCAGTAGAGCACTCAAGAGCTGAGTAACAATAAATTCACTTTGTTGCAGCATCCCATTCAATTTTCATTTGATGAGCAGCAGAGTAAAAAAATGTAAAGTGTTTTGTAGATTACATAAAATGTAACTAAATAAATCATGTTTTGAGTTTCTTTTTTCATTCAGGTATATTAACTTTTGAGTACTTCTGGGAAATATTTTTCATTGATCGCCCATATTAAAATATCATCTGGTACAGCATGGTATCTCAGATCAGTAATTTTCAGTTTGTGCTGTAAGTGAAATATTTTTGACCTCAAAAATTTGTATTCAGTCTATGACTATTAATCAAAAAAGGCTTTCTCGTTCAGTTTATCTGAATCTATCTGGGCATATTATTAAAAAAAAAAGGGAAAAAAACTTCTATGACAATATTTGGTTAATAGTCTCATGGATGCCTTTTTATACGTCAAGCTATAAAAATGTTATTAAATGTCTTTTGTGCTGCAGAATATATCACAGCATGAAAGACATAAAAGACTGTAGGGAGGGAGGGGGAGAGGAGAACTTCCGTTCACATCACTTAGACGATCCAAGCAGAGGTGGGAGCTGTTCCTGTCAAAACTAGGTACCTGCTCCCCCCAAAAAAATGTGACAGAGGTAGTGGGGAGGAGGACTTAAAGTGGAACTTCCCCTACTGGGTGAAGCTCTGCTTTAACCACTTCACCCCCGGAAGAATTTCCCACTTTAGGACTAGAGCACTTTTTGCGATTCGGCACTGCGTCACTTTAACAGACAATTTTGCGGTCATGCGATGTTGTACCCAAACAAAATGTGCGTCCTTTTTTCCCACAAATAGAGCTTTCTTTTGGTGGTATTTGATTCCCTCTGCGTCATTTCTGATCGCCGCTATAAACAAATGAAGAGCGGCAATTTTGCAAAAAAAAACAAAACAAATTTCTTGCTTTTTGCTAAAATACAAATCCAAAAAAAATATAAAAAAAACATTTTTTTCCATCGGTTTTGACCGATTTATATTCTTCCTCATATTTTTGGTTAAAAAAAAACGCAATCAGCGTCTATTGATTAGTTTGCGCAAAAGTTGGCACGTTTACGGATGGTGAGAATTAATTTCCGGGGTTTTTATTTTTTTTTATTTTTTACTAGTAATGTTGGCGATCTGCGATTTTTAGCGGCACTGCGATATTGCACTGGACATGTCAGACCATTTTGACACTTTTCTAGGACCACTGGCATTTATACAGTGATCAGTGCTATAAAAATGCACTGATTACTGTATAAATGCCATTGGCAGTGAAGGGGTTAACCTGGAGGGGGCGCTCTAAGGGTTAACTATGTTCCCTGGGCGTGTTATAACTGTGTGTGGGCTGGCCTGGCTGGGGGAAGGGAGTGATCACGGCTTCCATATACAGGAAACCTGTGATCATAGCCCTTCCCCCTCTAACAGAACGGAGATCCGTGTTTACTTACACGGACCTCCGTTCTTTCACTGCGGGGGGGGGGGCATTGCGGGTAGCCGGCAGCGATCGAGTCCACCCTACCCGCTCCCTGCCCCCTCCCAAACACAGTGAGTGCACGAGCGCACCTCCGGCGGCGTGCGCGCGCTCACAGTGAGGGACATCGCAGCTGCCGTCATGTGACGGCGGTTTGCGATATCGAGCCACTCTGTTGCCATCAGACTGCGGTCAGCAGTCGGCAAGTGGTTAAGATCCCTGTTAATGTTAACAGTTCACCTATGTCTCAACTTCTCAACTTAACCTCATCTTTTGACCTAACACAATGGACACTTCTACTCACTCTAATGGTAACTCTCCTGACCCTTGTATTGTCATGTACTTGAATGATGAGCCTGATGTGTAGTGGGGAGGCTTTCTGATACAATGCCATAAGAGCCTGGTGGTGTATGGGTGCCTGGATCATCTTCCATGCAGAGGATGTGTCACCATGATAGACCAGCAGGATAAAAGGCAGGTGTTGTCAGTTCAGCTGATACAGCAGGAAAACAGGAACAGGAAGCAGACTGGTAAGTGCAGAGCTGAGGAGGCACTGAATGCGTAGTCAGACAAGCCTGGTTTGGTAACAGACGATCAGATGAAGGTATAAATGACAGTCAGAGAATGGTCAGGATAAAGGCAAAGTTCAGCAAAAAGGATATCAGACAGGTAAGAGGTATGCAGAGTCAACAAGGCAAGCCGGTCAGGTTAACATACAGTATGCAGATCAGACAGCAAAGACACAATGATGCTGCACCACTTAAATATGGTGTCTTTGGTATCAGACTCCCTGGCGCACGTGGCCGCACATCCATATGCTGGGCAACTCCATGACATTGCCCCCCTTACGGGCAAACTCCGGGTGCCCAATTGACTTCTCTCTTATGTAGCTGGCTGCGGAAGAAGGCAGTAATTAGTTCTTGGGCATGAACATCCTGTTCAGACTCCCAGGAATTTTCCTCCAAGCTGTAGCCCTTCCATTTTATGAGGTATTGTACCTAATTCCTTCTTCTCCTGCAGTCCACAATGGCCTCTGCTCATACTCCTCCTCTCCTCTGGTCATGGATTCCAGTGTCCTGGATGCTCTATCTGGAAAAGAATCAGGCACTGCAGGTTTCAAGTGACATGAAATACAGGATGCATTTTAAATGATTCAGGTAGAGGGGGGCGTGGCTAGCAGCCGAAGGAGATGGCCGCTTGAGATCAGAGCAGAACAGCGGGACAATAGCAACGAAGGCTTTTAGAGCCGCACCATCGCTACCAGACACTTGCAGTCAGCCCCGGGAACATAGAGAGCCATGTCCCGCAAAAGAAAAGAGGCGCACAAGCCGAAGAAGCTGACGGCCTTTTTCGGCCAGCAGCCTCAGGCACACAGCCAAGATGGCGCCGGCTCCTTCTCCACGCCGCACACGCGGCTCCTAACAGAGCCTGAGACAGACAAACGGAGCGGGGATCGACATCAGCAACTCTGCAAGCAAGCAGCGCTGCAATCATCCAGTCCTATCTCAGGTAGCCCAGAAAAGGCCAGATTCAAGCTGAGTGATCAGCCGGAGGTGAGTCCATTTTGTGATTCTCATAATGACATCAGAGAACTACACGACTCCATTACAGCATTTCCTACTAGAAACCAACCTGTGCTTGACACAACACTAAAGGACATGCTGGTTTCGCTACGGAGCACGATTCATGCAGATATGCTGTCATGTATGCAAAAATTTGGCACCGAAATTGCAGCAGTAGAAAACAGAGTCTCACATATAGAGTCAAGAGCTGATACAATCAACAATCTGGTGGATGCTAATGAGGCCAATGATACCAATCACCTATGGGTTAAGGAGAAATTGGCAAGTTTAGAAGACAGAAGCAGACGCAATAACATCAAAATCAGAGGTATACCAGAAACAGTGGGCAGCACAGCTTTAAAGGCATACGCAGAGGAGCTGTTTTCCTCCATGTTACCTACCCTATCATCTACTGACCTCATTATAGACAGAATACACCGTCTCCCTAAGCCATCCTTCATACCAGAGCATGTACCCCGAGATGTAATTTTGCGGATGCACTTTTTCCACATTAAAGAACAGATAATGCAAACATCCCGTAAGTTAAGGAGCCTGCCAGAGCCCTATGACAACTTACAATTGTTCATGGATTTCTCTCAATACACCATGCAATTACGGAGAGATCTTTACACAATCACAAAAACCTTGCGGAATAACAATATTCCTTATCAATGGAAATTCCCCACCAAGCTTGCTATACAATGGAAGGGTACTTGCTACACAATCACCTCCTTGGAAAAAGGCCTAAAATTGTTGAAAACCTGGGACATCATTCCAGCATGTACTCCGCCATCCAGCCCAAAAACCTGGGGACACACTACTCCGAGGGGATCCCTGGAAAATCTATCGCAGCAAGCCGAAGGATAAAGATCTCTGTGCCTTACCATTATATAACACAAAAACCGTGGGCTATATTAATCTTCTTTGACAACTTAATGTCACCCAAATTCCCCGCATGTTCTGCACTACGCTAGGTCTGTTAGCCGGAACGTTACAAAATTGTACTACCCCTCACACCTTGAGCAGGCAATTCTGCACACTGGTCAATTAGACCATCCTTTTATTTCGCCTATATTTTTATAATTGAATTGTTCTTGTTCACTTTTTCTTCTGTTTGATTGAGCAGTGATTTCTCCCTCCACTGAAGACTTGCATTGAATAAGGGACACAGCCTAACCAGCACTTCCACCTCAGGACGCCAGAGGTCGCCCAGGAGACAGGTCTAAGTTTTCTCAACTAACAGTGAGTAAAGTTTATTCATCACCTTACACTCCACAATGGGAATCAAACTACTCTCTATTAACGCCAAGGGGTTGAATCACCCCGTTAAAAGGGCCTCATTATGGAAAGAGGCTGAAATTCATAAAAGTGACATTGTCTTTGTACAGGAGACTCATTTCCATAAACTGAAGCCCCCTACCTGCACCAACAAGAACTTCCCACATATCTTTTACTCATCCATGGCAGCAAAAAAGAGAGGAGTAATGATTGCTATTAAAAACACGGTGGCGTGTAAGGTGCACGACGCTATATTAGACCCAGAAGGGTGCTTCATTATACTAATTTGTGACATAAACTCCACTACCTATACTTTGGTAAACACATATGTTCCCAATCAACATCAAATACGGTATCTCAACTCCCTACTTCGGAAAATAAAGAAACATCAAAAAGGTTCTCTTCTCATTGGGGAGACCTCAACATAATTGCGGACCCCACAATGGACACAACTGCAACCAAAACTAGAAATCCTGCAACACTCAGAAACTTCCTTCTAACCCACGACTTGTATGACATTTGGAGATGTCAACACGCCAGCGAAAGGGACTTCTCTTTTTTCTCTACCTGCCACGGAACATACTCCCGCATAGACTATTTTGTATCAGACCAGTGGCTTCTACAGAAGGTCTTACAATCCACAATTAATGTGATCACCTGGTCTGATCATGCCTCATTCTCACTGACTTTGGCTGACTCGTATCCCTCAGACTCCTCGTTCGTGTGGAGGATGAATACTTCACTTCTCCAGTCCACACAGACGAGGACGCAAATTGAGGAAAAGCTGGTAGAATTTTTTGACAAAAACTCTGGTTCCGTAAATGATCCAATGGTTCTGTGGAATGCCCATAAGGCATTCATTAGAGGGGTGTGTATCCAATTGGGTGCACGGGAGAGGAGGAGGAGACAGCAGCAGTTTAGTTCCATAGTCTGTCGCTTTTCTTATTGCCGCTAATGCTTGCACATCTTTTATTCACACACAACATCTTTTCTTTGCTTAGAAAAGATGTTCTTCACACATTACATCTTTTCTTCATACATCTGGAAATAGAATAGAACACTTTACCTAAAACCGGGGAGAAACCATACACATGCTCTTCAAACATCTGGATAGTGTGTTTGAAAATACAGCATAGAGAAGAGCATGCATATGGTTTGCAGTTTGCAGATGTTTTCAGAACAATCATATTATATCACTGATATGATATCACTGTTCTGAAAACATCTGCAA
>BLSH010162882.1:175721-193107 GCA_018402905.1 Glandirana rugosa
TGAATATTTATAGAATTTCTTTTATCCATCATAGGTGTTATGTGAGTCTTTTAAACTTATACCGAAATTTAAAACATCATATATTACATAAAACGGTATATTTATATGACGTATATAATAATAATCCTATATCGCGGTTGTCAAACACGTGGTGAAATGTCCCAATTCTCATCACAACTCGCTTGGGCCTGACATTGCAAGCCCAGGTATGGCTTGAAAGCCCACAGGCATCGTGCCTGGGCCTGGGCCTGTAAAGTTTTTAGCAAGCCCAAGCCAGGCCCCAAGACGATAAAATGAGGTGCACAACTCTTCGACGTCCCGTCGGTTAGTTGTTCGCAAAGTGACCAAACGGCCTGCAGCTTCTCAACACGTGGAGTAAAATAGCAGAACCCCGGACCGAACCCGAACGATTTTTGAAATGTCCGGGTCCGGGTCCGTGCTACGGACACCCGAAAGTTCGGTATGGACCCGAACGTTACAGTCCGGGTTCGCTCAACACTACTCTTAACCCTGTAAAGTGGTGCACAAACTGTTGGCGCTATATCCTAATAATAATATATGCAGTATATTTATATGGCAAAATACATTATATACTACAAAATTTAAAGCCATATTCAAATTTTCTGAGTGTATTGTGGATACTACCTATTTTCTTTAAGATATTTATAAGTGCTCTATGATTAGGTCAACACATGCAATGGTTTAGAAGATAAAATTTGATGTGGACTTATTTATATTTAAAGGTATTTGGGCAGTATGGTCCTATATTTCCCCTGTGGGATTTCAGCCCAAATTTCTGGCTGTATTCAGACCTGAAATGGACCAAAAGATGCACAGGACCTCTGTGCAAATGTGAACCGGAGCCGCTGCAGAAATGTGTAAACCGGCTCCATAATGAGCCGGTGACAATCTCCTGCTATTGCCAAATGGATGAGTTGAATTCACACCCAATTCCCACTAGCGTAGAACCAGCCCAATAATTCTTAGTGAATTGACATCTGTACCTGTTAAATTTAACTCCAAGCAAGCAGAAAAGTACACAGATGAAATTCATATAGGATAGTTATTTTCCTTGCAAAGGATTTGTAAATGTGTCTATTTAGTTCTGGAGTTTCAACATCTCTGCCATTCCTGATTTTTTTTCTGCTGCAGTTCAGTAACAGAAGTATCCTCCCCACCGAGTGACTGATCAGTAAAAGCAGAAGTAGAGGAAGAATAAGTTAACCACTTGCTTACTGAAAACTTAAACCCCCTTCCTGCCCAGGCCATTTTTCAGCTTTCAGCGCTGTCGCACTTTGAATGACAATTGCACGGTCATGCTACACTGTACCCAAATTAAATTTTTATCATTTTTTCACACAAATAGAGCTTTCTTTTGGTGGTATTTAATCACTGCTGGGGTTTTTGCAAACATTTTGAAAAAAAAACCTGTTTCATAGTTTGTTATAAAATTTTGAAAACAGGTAATTTGTCTCCTTCATTGAGGTTTGCTGATGAGGCGGCGCTGATGGGCACTGATAGGCTGCACTTATGGGCACTGATATGTTGCACTGATGAGCACTGATAGGCTGCACTGATAAGGCAGCACTGATGGGCACTGATAGGTGGCACTGGTGGGTGCTGATGAGGTGGCACTGGTGGGCACTGATAGGTGGCACTGATAGGCAGCACTGATGGGCAATGGTAGGTGACACTGATAGGCAGCACTGATAGGGGGCACTGATGGGCACTGGCTGGCAGCACTGATAGGCACTAATAGGTGGCACTGGTGGGCATTGATAGGTGCCACTGGTGGGCACTGGTAGGTGGCACTGGTGAGCACTGGTAGGTGGCACAGATATGCAACGGAAGCAGCAGTGCCTCTCTCTGTCCCTCTGTCAGAAGCCGGTGATGAGGCCAGCTTGAGGGGAAAAAAGCTGATTGCCGATCTTTTGTTTACATTGCGTGATCAACATTGGCTGACAGCTGATCACGTGGTAAGGGGCCGGGATCAGCCCATTACTCTGATCAGCCAAGTCTCATTGACTCTGTGATCACAGAGCACGCAATGCGCACCCTACAGGGGGTGCGCAGGCAGCATCTGCGTGGGAGGACATCTATTGACACCCTCCCGGCAATTAAGGCCATTGCTGTAGCCGTCATTCGACTATAGTGTGGGCGGGAGGTGGTTAATCTGTATATCTGTTACTTCACTCCCCTCTCATCCCAACAGCATGCTCATTGCAAAACAGTACATATTACGGGCTGCTTGTGCTGCTTCTCCTTACCCAAATTTGAGCTAATCTGTATTGGCTTTTCAGATGGCTCATACTAAGTAAGATTCAGGTACTTAAACCATTTGCACCTAAAATGCATTTCATGATGTATTATTGGCTACAGAGTTGCATTAATTTGACTTTTATATTTGCCTGGATTTCAGCTTTACCACTTATTCTTTCACTAAAATATACATTTTGTTTAAAAATAAATAAAAAACAAAACAAAAAATTAAGTTAATGTAGTACAAAATATCTTTTGTTGTGAATAATATATGTGTTCATACAATAAAGAAAATATAGCAAGAGAAGCTCTTAAAAGAGTGCAATTTTAAAACTTTTATCAAAGCACCAACATGGCTTTGATGGCATATAAAAAAGTAAGGTTGTAATGCCCAAAAAAGAGATTAATTATAGATCTGTTGGTTCAGAATGAACACTTGTACAGTAGACTATGCCCTTCAATATTTTGTACTTTAGATAATTATTCTTGACTGTCAAGCAAATCATACACCTTATTCATTTATCATCTCAAGTTCACTTGTAGCATGTTGACCTTTAGATCTGGAAAGCACAAGACTCCAAGTTTATTTATTACCGGCCACAACTCAGTCTAGACTAAATATGGTCACAAAAATTATGCTAATTATTTCAGACAATGCACCACCCAGTTCTTATTTTTTAAGTTTTTTTTGCGTACATTTTCACATTTAAATGTTGCACTTTTTGTGCTTATTTTAAATATTCTTATTATATACTTCTTTATTTGTATGTGCAGCACTTTTATAATGGTCAAAGCAACAGATGGGAAAATAATTAAAATATGCTGGTAGTGTGTCTATCAACTCATGTAATACAGTACATTTTGGGTTTTTTTCACTGAATTAAACCACATTAGGCATAATGGCTGATATCCAGCCAGAAAAAATGATGCAAGCATGATATGCTCCTGTTTTATTGATGCAAGCTAATATACTATTTACATAGCACCTCATATGTGTCTAAAGAGGAATAGACTATGGAGGAAATGTCAGTCTAGTTTACGGGCACCAAACTCTTTTGCACCATCCAAATGCTGTGTGTCAATTGAAAATGGTTATATGAAAATTTCTTCAGTGCTTCCAGAAATCTGATAAAAGATCAATTTGACCCTATATCTGTTTACTTTAACGCAGGATACGGCACATGCAGTTAAGAAAAAATCCTACTATCAAATCATTAACCTGGTGTTGGTAGGCACCAAGCTTTGCTGCACTCATATCTGAGTAGATAAGGAAGCAACTAGGGAACTAGTAATATGATCTTTCAAATGTCAACCAAATATACAAAAAATTGAAAAAAAAATGAAATGAGGGGATTTTTTCATATTACTTTTTGATATCATATCATCTGTGATTATGATCAGTAAATATGATCATAAATTCTGTTATGAAAAAAATACCCCCCAAAATTAGGAAAGATAAGATTAGCAAAAACACTTTAGACCCGCTCCTTTGGATTTTTTGTGTATTTTTCTGTCTTTTTTAAAATAAAATTTAGAAAATAGAAAAAACATATTTCAAATGTAATTTAAAAAAAATAAAAAAGACAGTACACTTTATTTTACTCCTTTGTAATTTTGTTCTGGTGCTTTTTGTTGTTATATATTAAGAAACATCCAACAACAGTAATGCACACCAAAACCCAGAGAACAGTAAAAGCTTGGATTGCAAGCATAATTCGTTCCGGAAACATGCTTGTAATCCAAAGCACTCATATCAAAACAAATTTCCCCATAAGAAATAATGGAAACTCGGATGATTTGTTCCATAATCAATTATTCATAAGTTCTTCAGTTTATAGCCCATATAAAAAGATTATAGCAATGTGATAGGTTGTGTAACCATAAAATGTCCATCCACAAATGGCAGCCTCCACAAGAGGATTAGAATCAAAATTCAGCAGGAGATGCAAAGTGGAAGAGAAGAGAGGCCCCTCTAAGTGTAGCAATATGGTTACATTTAACACGTCACCCCCTTAATGACTGGAGCACTTTTTTACAATTTCATACTGCTCTGCTTTACCATTTAACGCAAATAGCCATTTATAAATGGTGGCTGCTTTAAGTGGCGGTATTGGGATATAGTCTGCAGCTACAGGCTATACTCCGGTACTGTTTTTTAGAGTGGCTTTCCAGCGATAATGGCCGATCCAGCTTGGGAGCCGCTCGGTCATTATCCCGGGCTGTGGGAGGGGACACCCCCCCTCCCGCCACCCTCCGTCACTCTTCTCTGGCCTCTCGTCCCACCGGGAGACCGGTGCTCTGATCCGGCACGTCCACCGGCTAGGAGGACACCTGAAGGAAGCCGGAATTGGCTCCAATCAGGTCTCCTTCATCAAACTCTGGAAGCGACATCACAATGCCACTTCCGGTGTACTTGGCGGCTAACGGCGCTGGTTTTAGAAAAAAAATGACAGTATTCAGAATTGCCGTTTTTGGCCATCTGAATACTGTAAAGTGCAAAGGGGGGTCTTTTTTATTTAATATGCTTTTTATTTAATATGTTTTTTAACATTTTTAAATTTTTTTGTTGTTTTAAAATTCACCTTTTTTTGAAACTGTAAGTAACTGCGTGTATTCGTGGACACAGAGGGGCTTCTCCAAAACACCAGTCGCCATTGGAATTTGGACTGTGGTATCTCCTTGAAGGGAGGACAGAACAAAAACATTCCGGTTGTCACTCCACTTTACTGCAAGCAAATTATTACATCTCAAGCAGGCTCTCTCCCCCTGTCTAACACAGGATTCTACAAGCCATTGGGGGAAGCCCTGGCAATTAGATTGCATGGTGCTGCATGTGCCAATTCCTTGATCAAAAAGATGACTAAACAGTGGCATGCTTGTGTAATAATTGTCCACGTACAAGTGGTACCCCTTTATGAATAAGGGTGACACCAAGTCCAAACAATCTTGCTAGCACTCAATATGTAGTCTGGGCAGTTGGGGGGCTCCACATGACTGTCTTTTCCTTCATAAATCATAAAACTATATGCATAGCCTGTGGCCTTGTCACAGAGCTTATACATCTTGACCCTGTATCTAGCATGCTTGCTGGGGAGAAGCTGTTTGAAAGCAAGACAGCCAGAAAATGTAATCAGGGACTCGTCTACGCAGACAACTTGATCGGGAATAAACAAGGCTGCAAATTTTGGTTGGAGTGGTTTATGAGGGGTCAAATTTGTCCTTGAAGTGCATAAACTGCAGGATCTGCTCATATCTAGCCCTGGTCATGGAAGCAGAGAACACGGGCACATGGTGAATTGGGTCAGTGGACCAATATGTCCACAACTCAGATTTTTAAACTATTCCCATGATGAGGTAAAGGCCCAGAAAGGTGTTAAATTCTAGAACCATAATAGGTTTCGAGTCTCTGGCAAGTGACAAACGGAGATTAGAGGTGATGAATTAACCAGCATACAAATTGCTTTAGTCCACAATAGATCTATAGAGATCTTCCATGAAAAACAGTGAATAAAAATTAGGGGCCATAAAATCAACTGTTTCCACCTGCATGCCAGGTTGGCCAGTGAATGAAGGAAGTAAAGGCACTGCAGAAGTGGTGGGTTGTCAATCAGGGTTATCATATGCAGCGAGAAGGGAACTGTGGGCTCTGCAGGCCTGTCTTTGTCTTCTTAATGGTTGTGGGACATTACTTGTGCTAGCCACACCAACTTGAACTACACTTATGGGACTCACCACGCCACCAAGTGTTACTGCAGTGCTGGTTTGTCTATGACCAGGGTGTACTAGGCCACTGGTGCTTGCCAATTCACCAGAAGGATGAACAGAGCTAGTACTAGCTCTCTGCTCCATAGGAGAGCCCTGAGATTCTTGCACCGAGTGTACCTCGGATTTGACATTTTGGCCTCTAAAATTATAAGTACACTAGTGTGACTCACAGGGAAAATATCAAACCTAGTTGTCAGAGCCTGCTTCAATCATTACCAAAATAACTGTTAGCATTCGCAGGAATTGGACGTGAACACTGCAGTTATGTGTGTTGTGTTTTGTAAGTGTCAGTGCTCTATATGATACTGCACTTGGGTGGGCTGGACTGGGTGGAGGGGCTAAATGCAGGTACTAGCAGTTATCTGGGCTGATCCCGCCAACACCATGTTTTTTGGGAACACTAAAGTACTGGGGACGCTAATATAGATCTGATCAGATCACAGATATTGATCCATTCAGATACTATACTAGTAACAGACCTATCTAGTGTGTGTGTGTGTGTGCTTGTTAGAGTACCTGACTAATCTGACCCTGCCTGGGATTGGCGCTGCCCCTAACTGATGCTAAAACCTAACTTATGTCACCCGCCGAGTGATCAGGGGGTTAAAACCTTTATTAGGTATCTACGGCGGGTAGCCTGACTAAAAAATAATTAAGTAGTTTCACCTGTGACACTTATACAGTGATCATTGGTGACAAGGGGTGATCAAGGGGTTAAAACCTTTATTGGGGCACCTGGGCCTACTACTACCTACCACTACCTACCCTGAGGTGATTTAGTGTCACATGTGAAGCAAGTACAGTGATCAGTAAAAAATCTGATAACTGCATTAAGTGACACAGTGACATGAGTGAAGGGGTTAACTGGGGGTGGTGATCAAGCAGTTAATTGTGTGCCTACGCATGCTGGTGTTAGTGTAGTGTTGCAACTCACATGGTTGATGATTAAAACAGTCACATCTAAGTATGCAGGCATCCGGGGTAAAGCTGTCCATATAGATCGTCCTCCACACCACCACCGCCATCGGCATCATCCCTTCCATGCTTTGCTCCACAAGTGTTTCAAACCTCACTTTCTGATCACTCTGCAGGGTAGCCTTCCTTGTCACAATTGTAGACTGACAGCGGTGAGAGGTGGTGATAAGGAGAATGGACAGCTTTACCCCGGATGCCTGCATACTTAGATGTGCCTCTTTTAATCATCAACCATATAAGTTGCTAAATGTTGTACCTTCATTAAATGTAACCATATTGCTATACTTAGAGGCACCTCTCTTCTCTTTTATACTCAGTTGTGACATGACACTACTTGTATATCAAGACATCGCTCGTTTATCAAGTCAAAATGTATAAAAAAATGTTGTTCCCCTTGTAAAACACTTGCAGACCAAGTTACTCTCAATCCAAGGTTTTACTGTACTGGTTTATTTTAATATTTCACGCCTTTTTTTTTCAACCATCATTCAAATACCTCAACTTACAATGAACTATGTCCAAAAACAAACAAAAGTACCATTAAATGATAAAACTAAACACTTGGGAGCCTTCATGTGACTCTTCAGATGAAGAATGATTTCAAGGGTCAGTGCAATCAGGCAACTCTTAAAAGTGAGGGCCTTCTTTGATGTCCCTTTGTAAATGAAACGGAGATTAACAAGAAGTTATGCAAGTGGTCAATGTTGAAATGTGTCACATAAACCAAATTGGATTTACATATACGTTTTCCTTTATTTGTGGAATTAAAACAACAAGGGTAATGACTTATAAAGTGATACTATTAAAACAGAGTTCCACCAATTCAAAAGTCAGCAGCTACAAAAAGTGTAGCTGCTGACTTTTAATATACAGCCACTCACCTGTCCCATGGTTCAGCTATACGGCCGCCCAAAGCCTGGCTCCTCTCTCCAATGTGGCACTGGCATTGCAAGTGTGGGCACCCAGCTGTGGCTTCACAGCTGGGCAAGCTGCACTGTGGGTTGTGAATGGCTGGGCAATCTTCTGGGACCTGTGATGTGTCCCAGAAGATTGCAGGGAGGGAGGGGGAGAGGTGAACGTTTGCTTGACAGGAGAAGAAGTGCAAGCTGGGTACCTGTGGAAACTAGGTACCCGCTCCCCCCCAAAGAAAATGACATGCCAATTGTGGCATGTCAGGGGGTCACTAGTACTTAAAGTGGAAGTTCCACTTTTGGGTGGAACTCCGCTTTAACTTACATTGAGACATTACATAAATATGTGCATTCAATATATTTCAATATATTTCTTTAAATTGTTTGTGTACAAATGTCCCTTATAATTTTTTTCATTGTTTACTATATACCAATACATATCAATTACTTCTCATAACATTGAATGAAAATTAAAGTTAATCGTCTGATCTGCTGGAGAGCTATTTCACAGCATGGTTAGTTTCTTCTTCAGGTTTTATATTTGTTACATTTTACAAAAAAATTAAATGTTTATACACTTGTCACTGAAAGAACAACCTTTCCCAGGAGCATTTTTATCAAAACCTGCAAAGCCCTTTGATCTACCTAGTTTAAAATATTAGTTCTCAGACTGGACAACATACTCTACATAACAGAATACACATTGGTTTTCAATTGTTCAAAGTCATAAAAATACTATTTGTGGATATAAAATGTTTACTTTAACCACATGAAAACTTGCAAACCACCTTCTGTCCAGGCCATTTTTCAGTTTTCAGCACTGTGATAACAATTACTGCAACATGCAATAGAGTACCCAAATTGATTTTATTATTTATTTCTTGCAATAGCTAGAGGTTTCTTTTGGTGGTATTTAATCACCACTGTTTTTTTTTTATTTCCCTGCTATAAAATTTTGCAAATAAATAATCGTTCTTTATAAATTAAAGACAAAATGTATTCTTCTACAGTTCTTTGGTAAAGAAAAATAAAACAAGTGAGCATGCAATATTTAGTCTGTGTGAAATTTGTAGACTTGTAGACAAATTTTGGTATACATTTTAAATCAACTATGATGTTCTGACAGCTCTAAAATGCCAGCACAGTACAAATGCCCTCCAAATGACCAATTTTCTTTAAAAATAGGCACTGGAAGATATTATGCAAGAAGACATTTGAGTTTTAGAAGTTTTAATTTTTTGCCACAATGTTTTTGAAAAAAAAGAAAGTAATACAATTTGATTTGGATTTCACAAAGTTGTCATTTTAACAAGTTATTTTTTACACACAGCATGGACATACTTGCAGTTACACACTAAAACATATTCTTCTACTCATCCCGAATATGAGGATACAGATGTGCACATGTACATAAATGTAAGACTTTTTTTCTCTGCAAAAACACATAGAGGGCCCAAAACCCAAGACACTATTCAGTTTTTGAACAGGCATAAATTCTGCATCTGATTTCCTGCCTACCTATTACAATAAAGTGCCAGGACAGAAGAGACATCCACAAAATAACAACCTTTTGGCCAAGTGAGATTTCTACATTTTTTACTATCTTATTGTATTAGGAGTATGCCTGCCTACACATATCTAATTCCATGTCTTAATATCACCTTAGCATATTTTGGCCCCCCCACCTTCCCAGTGGCGGTACCTGGAGCTCTTGTTTGGAGGGAGTCAGTCCGATCCATTTCAGAAGGCGGGGACCACAGGGAAACAGCTCCTCAGTATCTTGCCTCACTTGTTTTAATTCCGATATATCTTGAAAAAAACTTTACAACAGGTATGGACATAAAGGCCATGTGTACTAATTTTTGTTGTTTCATCAGGCATCACATCTCACTTTCTCCTTTCTATCTTTCAGAAACTTACTTTGTACAAGATAAATACCTCTGATGAAGGTCAATGTGTACCGAAATGCATTAGGTCTTGTACACTAGTTTGTGGTTTTTTTCACTCACTGTATGATAAATGCTTTTGACTTTTAATTGAATCATTGAATCAATATGTGAATTTTATTTCTATTTTGTACTCAATAAAACATATACATTTTTATTCTATTTGCTTTTTGTGCCTTAAAAATCCCAACCTGAATATTCAAACGCAAGGGAGAGGAACATCCATGCCCATTGGGAGATACATACACAAAACCCCTGGTCAGGGAGCAGAACACCTGGAGAAACCACCTCAGACTATCTCAGAGAAAACTATTTGGAGACGTTTAGATAGATATCTCATGATATATGCATAAATGCACAATGTCTAAGATATTCAAAAGAAAAAAGAAAGGCAATAGGTACTAAAAAAAATCTTCATTTGTGTCTCAAGGTGGTTCATAAATTGTATCCTTACAAATGATAAAAAAAAGAAAAGAAATAGAGGTGATATATACAAAAGGAATTTCTTTATCTCCATATTATCTGCAAATTGCAAAAGATGGCCAGGCTATTTTTAGAGTTGGTTCACTTAAACCATTAGATGCTTAGGATTTCTAGAAGTGAAAAAAAATATATAGAGCGAGAAAACATGCTAGTTTTAATTTATAGATCATAACTTATGTATAATACCTTATATAAGTCCAATATTGCAACTTAAACTAAGAACCAAAATTGTCCAAAGTGCATGATGTATTTACAAAGTGGTCAGTCTATAATGAGGCATTATCCACAATAGTTTGCAGACCAGTGCATGAATCAGTGCTTACAGTATATCATTCACTCAGTGACATACCATGTCAATAACATATCATAAATATAGGCTGACAACAGCTAGCATATAGACTGCTTGCTTATCCAGTAACTAACACTGAGTTAATATGCACTGGCTCGCACTGGTAAACAGCAAGTTACACAAAGACCACTGATTTAATTATAGCCTGCATACAGAAAGAAAACAACAGATTACATTATTAGTATATAAAAGTAAATAGAATCAACCTATCTGTTCTAGAAAAATAGTTATAAAGGGAAGAAATCCAAACGTTCTTTCAGCGTGTCTTAGCATGAGGTGTGTGTACCCCAGACACCATGCCCCACAATGTCCAAGGACTGTACATATACCCCTCCTCATTAGACCTACATATGTGTTACCTGTAGTGATGGGCGAACGGTTTGGCCTGAGCATGAGTTTGGGCCGAACATTTGCCTGTTCGGCCATTAGCCAAACACCCGAATTTGCAGGATGTTCACCCCGACAAACACCCTGCGATGCACTGAGCACTGCACAATGCATTCTGTGCCCTGATTGGGCAAAGCTTTGACCAATTAGGGTACAGCATAAGCTGGTTGTTAAGGAATGGGTTAGGGAAGCCGGCCCCTGCGTCCTTAATGGATGAGTCATCAGCTGTCAATGGGTTTTCCAGCTGACAGCTGAATAAAGAAAAAAGTGCCATAAAAAGGGGTATGTAAAAAGTAATTGCCCATAAACGGGTTATGGGGGTCTGGGCACTGCCCTGGGGGACATGTTTCAAATAAAAAAAAACAATAGTTTTTTCAGGATCAGTGATTTTAAAGATGCTTAAAGTGAAACAATAAAAATGAAATATTCCTCTACATATCATGTCTGGGGGGTCCTCTTAGTCTGCCTGTTAAGTGTTGCATCTGTGGGATGTTTAGAACATGCAGCAGCAATAATGACATTTCTAAAGGAAAAAATGTAATTTAACCACTTCCCGCCCGACCTATAGCAGATTGACGGCCGAGCGGTGGTTCTGTTATCCTGACTGGATGTCATATCATGTTTTTCAGGATAACAAGCCGGAATGCGCCCAAGGGGGCACTCAGTGCAGCGATTGGTGGTGTGGTGTTTCACTCTGACACACCGCATATCTGATCTTGGTAAAGAGCCTCTGACAGAGGCTCTTTACCACATGATCAGCTGTGTCCAATCACTGCTGATCATGGTGTAAACAGGAAAAGGCATGTATCTTCTATTCCTCTATGCACACTGACAGACGCGTGTAGCGTAGAGCCAATTGGGGCAGCCCCCCCTGAGGATGCCACACCAGGACCCCCAAGGATGTCACACCATGGCCACCAGGAATGACCATCAGGTAAGCCCACTAGAATCATGGATGGCAATCAATGTCCATTAGGTATGGCACTCTGTGCCCATCACAATAGGGACAAAACTATTCAGCACAAGGGAGTACACAAAGACATGCGGCCATTCACTAAAACTAGAAGAAAGGAGGTTTAACTTTAAACTGTGTAGAGGGTTTTTTACAGTAAGAACAGTGAGGATGTGTAATTCTCTTCCACAAGTAGTGGTTTCTGCTGGGAGTATAGAGAATTTAAAAAAAACTATTAGATGCGCACCTAAGGGACCACAACATTGAGGGATATACAATGTAATACTGACATAAAAGCACACACATAGGTTGGACTTGATGGACTTATGTCTTTTTTCAACCTCATTAACTATGTAACTAAGTAGCAATCCCTGCCAGTGCTGCCAAACAGTGCCATCTATTTGTGCTGCCTATCAGTTCCCATCAGTGCCTGCCAGTGCCACCTATCTGTGCCCACTAGTGCCCACCAGTGCCATCCATCAGTGCCATCTATCAGTGCCCATTAGTGCCACCTATCAGTGCCCATCAGTGCCACCTATCAGTGCCCATCAGTTCTGCATATAAGTGCCTAATCATCAGTGCCCATCAGTGCCAATCAGTACTGCCTCATCAGTGCCCATCAGTGCAGCCTCATCAGTGCCTATCAGTGAAGGAAAAAACTTACTTACAAAGTTTTGTAACAGAAACAAAGAAAATGTTCAAATTCAAAATTTTCAGGCTTTTTTATTTGTAGCGCAAAAACTAAAAACCCCAGAGGTGATCAAATACCACCAAAAGAAAGCTCTATTTGTGGGGAAAAAAAGATAAAAATTTTGCGTGGGTACAGCGTTGTATGACCGCACAATTGTCATTCAAATTGTGACAGTAATGACAGCTGAAAATTGGTCTGGGCAGGAAGGGGGGAAGAGCCTGGTATTGAAGTGGTTAAACGTACTTGCAGCTGAATTTATTCCTGACTCCCGGCAATACAGATAAAAAAAATTAAAAAACGGCATGGGGCCCCACAGTCCATACCTGGCCCTGTACGTCTGGTATGGATTTTAAGGGGAAGCACCCCCTCCTGAACCATACCAGGCCACATGACCTCAATATGGGGGGGGGTGGGTGCTTTGGGGCAGGGGGGCTTTGCACCCCCCACCCCAAAGCACCTTGTCCTCATGTTGTTGTCCCCAGGGTTGTCGATGTCTGCGGGTGAGGGCTTATCAGAATCTGGAAGCCCCAGATCCTGCCTCCCCATGTGAATGGGTATCAGGTACATCATACCCCTACCCATTCACCAAAAAAGTGTCAAAAAATAAAAGCCACAAGAGACAGTTCTGACCAATCCTTTATTAAAAAATAAAAAAGTGGCCCGCGATGTAAATCCACCGTCAATCACGCCGCCCGATGGACCCGAAAAATGGGAAAAAAATTAAAAGGCTCCCTCTCCATTGTAGACTACCCACCGCATGTGCTGTCTTCGCTTTGACAGTTCTTTTATAGGCAATGGCGGGGCCCCCCCGGGTACGTCACTTTTTTTTTTTCATTTTTTCATCTGTATTGACGGGAGGCGGCAATACATTACAGGCGCAAATAAGTTTAAATTACATTTTTTCCTTTATAAATGTCATTATTGCTGCGGCATGTATTATACATCCCACAGATGCACCATTTTATAGGCAGACTAAGAGGACACCCCAGGCATGAAATTTAAAGGAATATTTCATTTTTATTGTTTCACTTTAAGCATCATTAAAATCACTGCTCCTGAAATTATTTTTTTTTATAGATACATGTCCCCCAGGGCAGTACACAGACCCCCATATCCATTTTATTGCCAATTACTTGCATATAAGCCTTCAAAATGGGCACTTTTGATTTTGCCTGTTTGGCTCCTATAGACTTCAGTGGGGTTCGCTGTTCGGGTTAGAACATTTCCCCTGTTTGGAAGTTCTGCTGCAAACAGAACAGGGGGGTGTTCGGCCCATCCCTAGTTACCTGTGATGCAATTACTGGAGACAGTTGTATATATAGCTCTGCAATTAGCTGGGTACACCTCCACCCAGAGCTAGTACACCCAACAACACCACTGAGTGTACCAAGATGGCTGCCGGGGGCTACCATGTATGTGCAGCTGCCCAAAATGGAGCTATGGAGCCAGTTCACACATTTCCAGAGCGGCTCTGGTGCAAATTGTTTAGAAGTCCTGTGCATCTTCTGGTCCATTTCAGGTTCGAATTCAGCCAAAAATTGGGACTGAAATCAGACCTGAAACGGTGAACGGGGATACACCAGACCGCTGCTGTGAACTGCTCCATCCCTCAGTGTGAACCTAGCCTAAAGGTATTTTTACTGAGCAGTAGTCTGCCCATACACCTTCATATGATAGAAAACATTATGCCTAAACAAAAACTTACCAAAACATTAACAGGTGTATATAAAAAACTTAAATAACAAATAAAAAATAAATAAATAAATGCTCAGATAAAAACAATCCAAAGCCACACCGAAATTAAAAACATTAAAGGAGAACTCCACCACAATCCATGGTTTATAACCTCAGAGAAACAACTGAGTACAGTCTGATAAACTATAGTGTGGTTGTTATAAGGACATGGAAATTTACAAAGTTGTCTATAAGAGACAGTAATGTGGTAACATCAAAATGGAGCTACAGTCTGCACTAAGAACATAAAATAATACTAAAAATAAACTCCACCTCCTCCACGGATATGTGGCATGAAGAGTCAATTAGAAGAAAATCTATTTGACTGTAAGGTGGTTATTCTAAGGGCATGAAATAATACAATATTGCCTTTGGAAAACACTAAAGGAGAACTCCACCATCACCCATGGTTTATAACCTTAGAGAAATAGCTGCGTAAAGGCTTGCAAAACCAAAGGGTGGGTATTATAAGAACATAAAATTTTACAAAGCTTCATATGAGGGCCAATAATGAGATAACTTTAAAAAGAACTTCTGCCCCATGCTAATATAATATAATAACCCTAAAAATGAACTGTACCCTCAGCACAGATTTCTAGCAGTCAACTAGACAACAATCTATTTGACTATAAGGAGGTAAAATACAAGGTTGCCTTTGAAAGACACTATTGCATATAATAAATTGCTTAAAACCCTTTCAACTACCCAAAACTGTAATTTAGAAGGGTCCTTATTATGGTGTAGTAAATCATTGTGAGACACTGTAGCTCTTAAAACCTCTCTTGATATTATAGATATGTTCTCTAATCCTTGTGCTCAATTCTCTGCTGTTTCGTGGAACATATTGGGGGCCAAAGGGGCACTCCAACATGTACACAACCCCTTTTGTATTGTAACACACTAATCTTTAATTAAATAGGTAATGTCTGTACTGGTGACTTTAAAGCCATTCCTCTTTTTAGGATTGTTACTGGTTACTTTACAACCCATGCAATTCCCACACCTGAAACATTTTGAGTGCTCCAGTTTTAGTAAATCTCCCCCACTGTGCCATACTCTATATCAAATAACCCAATTTCCTCCTCTATTTCTTCTCTCTGATAGCAGGAGTATGAACAAATGGGAAATTGAATGCACATTCTGTGGTCATGCATGTACCGGACTAGTTTCTGGTAATAGATTTTCCAGTTGATTTCAGATATTACAGGGATACTGATACACCCTAAACTGTCACTAGCAATCCTTAACCTGGAGATTGATGACTTCCTAGCAGTACGCACAACAGTTATCCACATCTTACTGGCAGCTAGAATTACTATAACTAGACATTGAAAACAGCAACTAGCACTTAAAGTGGTTCTAAAGCCTCAAGGTTTTTTAACTTAATGTATTCTATGCATTAAGGTAAAAAAAACTTCTGTACTGTAGGAGACCCCCAGCCCCCCTCCCTTTTATTTGCCTGAGCCCAATATGATCCTGCAATGTACATGAGAGCAGCAGCTCTTGCCACTGTCTCCCTCCTCATTGAGCAAATTGATATCAGCGCATCCATTGGCTCCTGCCATTGTCAATAAAATGCCCCAATGAGGGAGTAGGGGCGGGGCTGAGTCGCCCGGTCTGTGTCAATAGACACAGGCTAGGCAGTTAGGGAGTGAGCATTCACAGGTACCCCCAGGAAAAGTGTCTTTCTCTGGGGGAAATCGCTGAAGAGAAGGGGCATGGAGCACCAGCGGGGGACCCCAGAAAAGGAGGATCGGGGCTGCTCTGTGCAAAACCTTTTCTGGGGTCCCCTGCTGGTGCTCCAGGCCCCTCCTCTTCAGCAAGTGCCCCCAGGGAAATCCCCCAGGGACAAGGGCTTCTACCCAACAACCCTAAGCTGTGGCTTGGGCGGGGGACTTATCAGAATCTCAAAGTCCCCTTTAACAAAGGATGATTTTAAGGGGAACCCCACTCCAAAATGTAAAAAAAATGGAGTGGGGTCTACTCAAAGACCCTTATCTGAGCATGCAGGAAAGAGGGGGGTGAGCAAGCAGCACCCCCCTCCTGAACCATTCCAGGCCACATACTTTCAACATGGGGGGTGGGTGCTTTGGGGCAGGGGGTTCTGCCCCATCATCTCAAAGCACCTTGTCCCAATGTTGATGGAGGGGTTTTGATCAAGACTTTGCCTGATAGAAGCCTAACACATCATTCTTTAACCACTTGAAAAGCTGGGGGGCAATAGATATGTTCTAAAAGCTTTAACAGAATTTATAGAGTATATCTCCTATATCCTGCTCATCTCCCCATGCCTTTGCACCCATCCCCTGTATCAAATACCAGCAATTCCCAGCTGTCATTTTGACAACTGGGAATTGCTGGTATTCGATACAGGAGATATAAAATAAAAAGTATTCCTATTTATCTTTTTCATGTTTAAATATTTTATTAATAAAACAAATCTGGCTTGAGAGCCAAGAAGGTTACAGAGTCGTACAGGAACGAAGTACATGGGTGGGGGTGCCCCCTTTCCGTAACAAGGAATGGCAGTTACATCAACGGGAAATAAATCCAGACAAAGTGAACATTAATGTTAAATTGGATCTTCTTTAGTTATACATTTTCTTGTCAGAACAACAAATACCAGACCTAAATAAAGGGCAACTACATTGACGGTAAGGAACAATGCCTTTCCCCCGTGGGGGTGGGTACATGAAGCAAGGACATGCTGAGACATTGGAAGAACCGAGAGTTCGGTCTAAACAAAATAATTATTTTATAAATTTGTACTTTTTCTATTTATCCTTATGAAAAATAAAATATAGAGGACATAGCTTATGGTCGTTAAGGGTCAACAGTTTTACTGTCGACCCTTAACGACCATAAACTATGTCCCCTACCCACGTTTCCGTACCCCTCTACTCGTCCTATATCCTCTATATGAGATATTTAAGA
>BLSH010162882.1:232933-243125 GCA_018402905.1 Glandirana rugosa
AGCACTAGGAGATGATTGTAGAACAATAATCTCTCCCTCACAGCACCAGTAAACTGTACCTAGTGCAGTATCAGATGGTTTTAGAATGCTAATCTTACCCCTCACAGCACCGCCAGGAACCTGTCTGTAATGCATGATGAGATGATATTAGATCGGTAATCTATCCCTCACAGTACTAGTAAACTGTACCTAGTCCAGTATCAGATCGTTTTAGAACACTAAGCTTTCCCCTCACAGCACCGCTAGGAACCTTTCTGTAATACAGGATGAGATCATATGAGATCGTAATCTATCCCTCACAGCACTAGTAAACTCTACCTAGTCCAGTATCAGATGGTTTTAGTACACTAAGCTTTCCCTCACAGCACCACCAGGAATCTGTCTGTAATGCAGGATGAGATCATATTAGATTAGTAATCTATCCCTCACAGCACCGACAGCATGCTCTCCCTACACTAGCCTGAGACGATGTGACACGCGGCATACGTGTCTCCAGCTCATATAGAGGCTGGGTCACATGATGCACTAGCCTATCACAGCCATGCCATTAGTAGGCATGGCTGTGATGGCTTCTAAGGGCAAACGAGTGAAACGCTTATGATTGTCTGCCCAGCAGCTATTCAACAGGCGCCAAAAATAGTCTCGGTCACATAATGCACTGGCCAATCACAGCCATGCCATTAGTAGCCATGGCGGTGATGGCTTCTAAGGGCAAACAAGTAAAAGTTGTTGATTGGCTGCCCTGCAACTATAGAAAAGGCGCTAAAAATACCAGAACACCGAACCCAGACTTTTTTTCAAATGTCCGGGTTCGGGGCACGGACACCCCAAAGTCCAGTACAGACCCGAACTTTACAGTCCGGGTTCGCTCAACTCTAGAATTAACCTTACAATAATTCACACTTATGGTGCTGGGTTTTGCACACTGAAAGACATTTACACCTTTTATTTGTTTGTTATCACTTTCTATTTTGTTATATTCGTAATTGGATTTTGAGTCAAGTATTGAGAAATATGTTTGTGTAGTGTGGGAACTAGTATCAAATGTAGTGCTTTTAAGTACACTACCACTCGCTTTTCTTTTTTTAAGGGCTTTTCTTGCCCATTTTTATTTAAAAAAAAGTTCAGCAAACACAAAACATGAGTTTCCCTCGCAGAGGTTTTTAGAATTTCACTCTTGCTTCAAAACAACAAACTTCTGGCTTGCATTTGTACACCTGCTCTGGCCTTACACTCCAGGCCCTGGTCTGTCTACTACAGATGCTTTACTCACCAACTTGATGCAACTTGGTGCACACGCCTAGCAGCCTCTTGCTGCACACACCAGTGCAGCCTCTTGCTGCACTGGCTCCCAACTTTGTCCTAGGTGGAGCCCTCCTGAATCCTGGGCAATGACTTCCTGTCTGCCGGTCTAGAGCCCAGAACCATAGTCAGGTCACAACTAATAGCCCAGCACATACCTGTGCAATCAGTGTGCTGGCTGCTCACAAAACCTGGACCGAGGACTGGGGATTTCATCCTACCCAAATCTCCAGGCTCCAGGTCCCAAAACTGACTTTTGCAGACAATGAGGAAACTGAAAAGCCGGTTTCCTCTGCATTAAGCAAACCCACTGGAGCCCCTCAACCTGCCTGGTTGAGAATTCTGGGTTATTATGTACATTTAGAACCTGGCAGGGTACCACTCTGCTACAGTATGTTTAAGCACCATACCTTTCACAGTTTATTTGATATTACACAGGGGATATCCTTATTTAAAGGGGCAGCCACAAGAGTGGTTTATTTTATAATTTAGTTTATTCATTTAATGTTTTACTATTGATAGGGCACCACAATATCTGCTAATTAATACACTCTATCTAAACTATTGGTTAAGCTGGCCATACCATGATCAAAATTGAGCCAGTCCTTGTTTTAATCAGTGTGTGGCCACTCCCACTCAACAGAAGTTGATTTTCCAAAATCAGTAGCTGCAGCCATTGATCAGTGTATTCTAACAGTGGGTGCTGCTGTGAGAATACAATGTTCCAGCAAGGGGGTATTCCTCCATCTACCTTTTTTTGTGTGGATAGAGGAATATGTTTGTCCACTGACTTCATTTAAAAAAAAAGTATGAGTGTGTTTGTACAATCTTAGAAGTCTTTAACATAGGCAGGAGAATCTATACCCCTTTTATTATATAGTATGTTACTCTGCTAAAATTGGCCTCTAGTCTTGTAAAGTTATTACAGTTTTCCCTTTGAGACACAAATCCAACCCTTCAAAATGCTTAGCCTCCTCAGATAGCAAAGCAAGGCAATAAAATGTCACATTATACAATACAGCAACAAAGCTGAAAACCTGGGCTTCCTATAACTCTGCCATCGTTAGCTGATGTTGGACACTTGTCATCTCCTAAAATGTTTGTGTTCGTAAAGTGTATGAAATCCCTAATGATGATCATATTTGCTCCATTTTGGTCTGTTAAATACTATATATCAGTGAAAGTATTTTGTTATCAGTTTTATAAATAAATGCAAAAAAAATGGTTGATTCTGTCAGAAATTCAGAGCGATCCTCTGTCCTCTGCACACTTCCTGTGTTATCACAGAGTTCATTTTGCTATTCAAGTTCTTATTTTGGGACTGCTTTGGAGATAAACACATTTGGATAGATTGGATTGTTTAGCAAAAGCAAACTGGGCAGGGCTGGCAAAACACAGTCAACAAAAATGCTGCCTTGTGAGCCACAAAAGGAAAACGTTAGAGAAACTGCATTTCTGGCAGATCAGCAGGTATTTTTCTGTATTCTCGAATGGGTTTAAAAGGGAAAAAACAGGGAAAAGGTGTCTTGCAGATATGTACCACATATTTTATTTTTTTTGCCTATGTAAATATGCCATTTAAATCATTAATAAAAGGAGAGAGGCCGCATGTTTGTATTAGTGTTCTTCAAATGTTTATTTAGCCAGTATGTGTATGTGTAAGGCATGATTAAAGTGGCAGATGACAGGTTTGTTTAAAATCATTTTATGCATGTTTTTATTTTTTTTTTCATTGTCTTCTTTGTTTTTCATTGTATTAATTAATGAGTTAATGCATTAATGCAATACAACAAAAGCCTCAATTTACTTTTACTTTACCACTATTTGAATTCATAAAATACTGCTAAGTTTTATCATATTGGAAATATCCATATACAAATTGCAAAATCATAGATTATCTATTTTTTTGTCATAAAAATAGAAACATATATTAAAATGGATTATAAGATTAATAAACTCCAAAACTAGATTATATTAAAACTCTAAGCCTGGGGGGAAGTAATTTTAGTATGCCACAAGTACATTTTATTACATGAATAAAATTACTTTAGGAAAAAAGTAGAAATATTAAACCAATGAAATATGAAACAAATATATGGCATTGTTTATTGCCCACACAGTACAATAATATTTTAATGGTATTTAAAGATTACATAAAGCAAGATACTTCAGGTACCCACAATATGATAAAGGATCATTTGCAAATAAGTATATGAAAACTGATTTAGAGATTTCAAGCAGAAACAAAGCATAACCTTTTTGGTTATGTAGTATTCATACCACCTTATGACCTTAAAGGGTACCTAGCTTAAAAGATAAGTTAAGTAGCCTCATTCACAATAAGAAATATGTTAGTGTATGTAATACCTCTGACGCTGCCGCCACCTTCTTTTTAGAATTATCATCATCTTTGATCAAGCATTAACCAGAGATTGCTTTTACTTCCTGGTCTAACATGCATGCACAATATTCTTTGGCTAGATTTGGTCTATTGTAATGCATTGATGCATGTAGAGGTGCATTTTAACTTGTTTTGCCTTAAGGGAGGCTTATTGGGCTGCTAACACACCACAGCAGATCAAAAATGTAAATAATCTTTTTTTTAAGCATTGCAGTGCATCTCAATGCATGGTATGTGCTGCAGTGCACTTCAGTGCATTGTGCATTATTCTCTACTGTGCAATGCATTAAGGTGCCAGTCAAATTCAATTGCACTGCAACACACATGGAACAGGTGTGTTGCAATTAGGGATGAGCTCCCGGTTCGAGTCAAATGGGTGTTCATCTGTTTTTGTCATTCCAAACATTATGGGGCATTCGCAGGAACTTTGCGAGCCCCATAATGCATTCCAAAGGCGGCCTGCATGCTTTGGCCAATCAGCGTGCGGCCTGCTGTGAGAGCTTTGATTGGCTAAAGGCAGGGAGCCTTTAGCCAATCACTGCACAGCAGCCTCAATCCATGCCCCAGACTATATAAAGCCGCTTATACAGCAGCTCTATGTAGTGTGAGAGAAAGCTTAGGTTACTGATTGCAGGCAGTTTAGCTAGATAGCTTTATTAACATGTAAAAAAAAGAAAAAGAAAAGCTAGCTAGCTAGCTAGATAGATAGGTAGATAAGGAGATGTGCAATCTGCACTTACATCTGTCAGTTAGTGCAGGCAGGTTAGTGTAGGGAAATATATACTATACACATATGGCTATCTGTATATAGCCAGGCAGTGCAAGAATATATCTATATATCTTCCTAGTATATATATATATATATATATATATATATATATATATATATATATGCCTTTAGTGTAGTAGACTATATACAGCTAATTCAGTGTATATAGCGTCTGTTTAGGCAGTGCATATATATAGTATATATGCACAGTGTACATTATATATCAGTGCATTTGGGTTGTACGTACGGTATATTGAACACTTGACGTGGTGTATTAAAATATATACAGCCTGGTATGTATGTATATTTATATATATATATTATATATATATATATATATACACACAGCGTATTGAGTGTACACTATATATCGGTGCATTCAGGGGTGTACGGCATAGAGTGCACGTGGTGTCTTAAAATATATACAGTCTAGATTTCCGTATATATATATATATATATATATATATATATATATATGCCTTTAGTGTAGTAGACTATATACAGCTAATTCAGTGTATATAGCGTCTGTTTAGGCAGTGCATATATATAGTATATATGCACAGTGTACATTATATATCAGTGCATTTGGGTTGTACGTACGGTATATTGAACACTTGACGTGGTGTATTAAAATATATACAGCCTGGTATGTATGTATATTTATATATATATATTATATATATATATATATATACACACAGCGTATTGAGTGTACACTATATATCGGTGCATTCAGGGGTGTACGGCATAGAGTGCACGTGGTGTCTTAAAATATATACAGTCTAGTGTATATATATATATATATATATATATATATATATATATATATACACACACGCAGCATATTGATTGTACACTATATATTGGCGCATTTGGGGTGTACGTACGGTATATAGTACACTTGACCTGTTGTATTATAATATATACAGTCGTGTGTATATATATATATATATATATATATATATATATATACTGTATACACACAGAGAGTATTGAGTGAGTGTACACTATATATTAGTGCATTCGGGGTGTACGGTATAAAGCACATTACTTGAGGTGTTTTCTTAAAATATATACAGTCTATTGTATCCAGATATACACACAGCGTATTGAGTGTACACTTTATATCAGTGCATTCGCTACTTGACGTGTTGTCTTAAAATGTATGCAATAAATCATAAGTTGGTGCGGCGCAATAGAAAATTACACATAAAATGTTGCCACCCTGTGGCTAAAGTGCAGAAGTGCATAAAACATTAATATAAAACGCATGTGACAATCAATCTCTTGACACAAAGAAGTAATCAAATTTATTGCAATGCATGAACTGTTTCAATAAATTTGATTACTTCTTTGTGCAAATGGTGCTTAGTGTGAGCTGTCAACATCTAAGGCAGATGGATTCCAAGCTTAATGTGCTTCACAGTGGGACCACACACCACCACCGGTTACACTATGCGCTCACCTTCAGGTGCGACCCCTGATGGGCCAAGTCGCACTTTCCCCTATGGGGTTAAATCCTCCTCAGGCATACACTGTATCAGACTCCACATATGGATCAAGGTGATATGTATAGAAAAGAGGAAACTACATAGTGCTGAATCCCTTTTAAAATATTTCTATGTATTAAAAAGATTAAAAACACTCACATTTTCCAGTGCACCAGCTCCGGTGCACTCGGGCAATTCACCATAAAACAATAGGCTGCAATTCCCTGTGTAATCAGCTGCCAGCTCCCTGCTTGGTCGCACGCTGTCCGCAGGGCAGTCGTGACGTCACCAGTTCTTCCCCGACGTACATTTCGTCACTAGCACATGTGACTTTTTCAAGGGGCATGTGATTAGGTGACGTCAGTCTGAATATATACTGTGCTGGAGCGGCCGCCATTTTCCCGAAGCCGTGAGTGTCTTCTAAGTGCAGACACATAAGTCTCACTTCACACAGCAGCCAAAAACCAAAATGGAAATACAACACAAACGTAGCGGCTAGATAATGCAGCTTTGTGAGGATAGTGCAGCTGTATGTGACATACAAAAAGATACCCCAGTACATCAAGGTAAATAAGACCAACAGGAAGTGGTGTTTCTGCCATTTTTCTGTGGATTCCTCCACTGTCAGGGTAAAGATGCACCGAAGGGGGAACCTTCATACAACAATGCACACATAAAAAAGTAAAACTTAATATAAATGAATAAGAAAAATGATAGAAGAACTACATAGTGGCTCCTTAACTCGTTGTAAAAAAGGGAAGCCCCTATGCTGCTATTCATATTATGATGAGAATAGGCAGCTGATGACCACTGAACCTGACTAAAAAAATCTCCTACCCCCTAGTGGTTATATATAAAAATGACACATCACAAACAGACAAATGATAAAAAAAAGAAGAAAAACCCCAGACATTAATGCATAAAAGAAGGCATATCATGTTAAAGAGAAAACAAAACCTAGCCTGCCTAGCTAGGGAGCACATGGACACTCTTGGACCCAGCTTATAATACCTGGCATATCTCACTGGTATGTATAGGGCTAACCTCAACTGTAGATGGAGGGATCATAACAAATGTGTCAGTGAGCCTCCTAATTATCTGTAATAAAGCAGTTTAAATCAAAATCCTCATTTAGGCCTCTAGGCCTGAGGGATCGGGTCTCAAAGATCCACCAGGATTCCCTCTGGCTAAGTGACCTAATCCTATTGGAACCCCTCCAATGACCATGGTAGGTCTCTATACCCCAAAAGCTCATACCCAAGGTACTTCTGTTATGAACCTCTCTGAAGTGTCTTGACAAGTGATGATTTTTGAAACTAGTTTTTATATTGTACATGTGTTCCTGAATTCTTTTAGCTAGCTTGCTTTTCGTTCTACCAATATATTGCTTTTTGCATGGACATTGGATACAGTACACCACTCCTTCTATGTCACATGTTATTAGATCTCTGATGTTATATTCTTTGTTTGTGGCCGGGGCTACAAACTTTTTCCTCCTTCTCAGGTTTCCTATGGTGTTGGTACATCCTGCACAGGCCTCGCACCCATAGAAACCTTTGAGATCAAGAAAGGTAGGTATGTGCGTTTTAGGTGGATCCATCACATTTTTTACTAATCTATCCCTCAGATTTGGGGCCCATCGGTAGATGAACTGTGGTTTTTCAGGCAATAGTATTCTCATCTCATTGTCCTTTCACAGTATCGGTCAATATCTTTTAATGATGTTCTCTACCTGTTTGGCTTGTCTGTTGAAGTCAAGGAGCACTGCCCCCGAAAAATCCTTACTCTCTTCACGTCTCCCTCCTTGCCGTATCAAGGGCAATCGGTCCATCCTTGCTACCTGATCAATATGTTCCTCAATGGTAGTCGCTTCATAACCTTTATCAATAAACCATTGTCCTATTTTGTGGGCTTGGATTTTGTATGTATCTATATCTGTGCAATTTCTTCTAAGGCGCATAAATTGTCCTCTTGGTATGTTGTCCAACCATGTCCGATGATGACAGCTGTTTTTCGGTATATAGCAATTCCTGTCTGTGGGTTTAAAAAATGTTTTGGTCAGCATTTGGTCTCCTCCGATCTCTATTTCCAGATCTAGGAATGCGATATTCTTCATACTGGTGTGCCATGTTAATTCAATTCCTTTGTTGTTATTATTTAGCTTTTCTTGGAACTCCTGCAAGCCACTCTCATCGCCCTGCCAGATGCAAAAAATATAGTCTATGAAACGACAATAAAGAATTAACTCTTCGGGCATGTGGTTGAAAACTTGTTCCCTCTCCCAGCTATCCATAAACAAGATTGCTACGCTGGGGGCAAAACGTGCCGCCATCGCAATATACAGTCAAGTGTATCCAGATATACACACAGCGTATTGAGTGTACACTATTTATCAGTGCATTCGGGGGTGTACGGTATATAGTACAGTGTAGTGCGGTGTTAAAAAATACCCATCATGTCAGGAATAGGGATGAGCCGAACACCCCCCGGTTCGGTTCGCACCAGAACATGCAAACAAACAAAAAGTTTAGGGCGAACATCCGAACACCATTAAAGTCTATGGGACGTGAACATGAAAAATCAAAAGTGCTAAATTTAAAGGCTTATATGCAATGTTATTGCCCTAAAAAGTGTATGGGGACCTGGGCACTGCCCTACGGGACATGTATCAATGAAAAAAAAGCATTTAAATCAATCGTTTTTTCAGGAGCAGTGATTTTAATAATGCTTAAAGTGAAAAAAAAAAAAGAAAAATTCCTTTAAATATTGTGCCTGGGGGTTGTCCTTAGTCTGTGTGTGTAAAAAGGTGCATCTCTGTTTGGTGTAGAACAGAGGGAAATTACATTTCCATAGGAAAAATTGTCATTTAAAATCGCGGCTGCAATGTATTGATGATTCTCGGCAATATACAAAAAAATCTCTGAAAAAAAAGTGACGTGGGATTCCCCCTAAAATCCAGACCAGACCCTTATCCAAGCATGCAGCCCTGGCCGGTTAGGATGGGGGGACGAGCGAGCGCCCCCTCCCCTTCTGAACTGTACCAGGCTACATGCCCTCAACATGGGGAGTATGGGTGCTTTGGGGGAGGGCGGACTCTGCCCCCCCCACCTCAAAGCACCTTGTCCCCATGTTGATTGGGACAAGAGCCTCTTCCCACAAGCCTGGCTGGTGCTTGTGGGGGTCTGCAGGCAGGGGGCTTATTGGAATCTGGAAGCCCCCTTTAATAAGGGGGCCCCCAGATCCCAGTCCCCCCATGAGAATAGGTTTGGGGTACATTGTACCCCTACCCATTCACCAAAAAAGGAGTGTAGTGTAAAAAAAAAACAAGAGTACCTGAAACTATGGATACTGGAAGCCTGCGGTGTTGCTACCAGTGTGTGTGAAGAGTGGGAGAAGAGGGTTGCATTGACAATCCAACACAATGGGCAGCACATTGAACACATTTTATAAGTGGTCAGAGACTTGTAAATAACTCATGAAAGAATAAAGTTACGTTAAAACAAAGCACACCATTGTTTTTCTTGTGAAATTCCCAATAAGTTTGATGTGTCACATGACCCTCTTCCTATTGAAAAAACAAAAGTTGGATTCAAAATGGCCGACTTCAAAATGGCCACCATGGTCACCACTAGAGATGAGCGAACTTCTAGAAATCCGGGTTCTGCTGGTTCGGCCGAACTTCAGGACAAAGTCCGGGTTCGGGTCCGGACAGAACCCAAACTTTGTCCCGGACCCCGAACCCTATTGAAATCAATGGGGACACAGACTTTTAGGCACAAAAAAGGCTGTAAAATAGTCCTGGAAGGTCCTAGAGGTCTGCAAAAGGAAGGAAATGTGGGTAAGGGTGGGACAAGTGACCTACAAAGAAATGGGGACAGGGAAATAACTTTAAATATTTAAAAAAAATAAAAACATAAAAAATGCAAAAATGGAGATCATCTTCAAAATGGGTCTGAAAAGTATTAATTAACATTAGAGGCCATAGAACTGTTCTAAAATCATCTTCAAACTGTGTCAAAAAAGTAGAAATAAGCCGGGAGTACCCATATCACTGTTCTGCAAAACCTGTGTGTCACTTTAAATGAAACCGGGAATCAGTGCACATCTCTTCTGCACAATTATTTCAAGTCTGTGTGTCACTTTAAATCAAACCGTCAATCATTGCACATCTGTTATTGGGTGGGAATGGGTGTAAAGGAAGGAAAACGTCTGGAGATCCTGGAAGGTCCT
>BLSH010162882.1:249785-266212 GCA_018402905.1 Glandirana rugosa
GATCTGTAGATATAGAGCGGTACGGTGGATTGGTTGCTCCATGTGAGGGTGAGTTGGTGGTGGTCCTGTAGTTAGGTGGCATGGCGAGATATAGATGTCTAGGATTTATTTTAGTGTTTCCACCGTGTAGCCTATGAAGGAAGGTAGGGCCATAAGGACCATCTGTGGGAGAATTCTTCTAATCTTAGATTTGCTCTGGCAAATGAGTGTTCAAGGGAGGCATTTTCGGAGATTGTCCTAATTGTGGAGGTTATCTCGGGGGGTGTTGGTTGTTTCCACTGTCTTGAGATTGCGAGTCTTGCTCCTATGAAGATATGAGCCAGTATAGTTCTGACGGTTGGTGGCCAATTGGCTAGTCCTATCCCGAAGAGGGCCAGTTTGGGGTCAAGCCCTATTCGGGTTCTAGTGATGGAGGAGGCAAGTTCAAATACTGATTTCCAGTATAGTTGTATAATAGGGCAGTTCCACCATATATGTGGGGCAGAGCCTTTTTGACCACATTTCCTCCAGCAAAGGGGAGAGTAGCTTGGGTAGATGTGGGCCAATTTTTCCGGTGTCAGGTACCAGTTATGAAGAAGCTTTTGAGAGGTTTCCCAATGGGAAAGGCATTTAGAATGGCTGAGTGAGCTTCTAGAGGCCAAGTTCCATGTAGCTATATCTACTTCAAAGTGGAGGTGCTTTTCCCAGTATTCCAATGATGGAGTTTTCGTCTGGTTTGGGTTGTTGGTCAGCAGCTGGTAGAAGGGGGATATACCCAGGCGGTTGTTTGGGGGGGTATCCAGGAGGTGGAGAATTTTTTGGGGGATATCGTAGTCCTCGCACAACTTAGTCGCTTGAAGTGCGTTTTGCACTTGTAGGTATTTGTAGAATGTAGTTGCTTTGAGATGGTATGCCTGGCATAGGTCTTGGTAGGTTGAGAGCGTATGGTGCTTATATAGATCCGCAATATGGAGAATTCCTGCTGATTCCCAATCTGGTAGGCTGATGTGTGGGAATGCTGCTTCCAGGGATCTCAGTGGGAGTTTGTACAGTGCTTGGGCTGATATTCCTTGCTTATTTTTCAGGAGGGAGTTCCACACCTTGATCGTAGAGTTTATGGAATCCATGTAATGTGCTTTGTTAGAAGGGGAGATCCATAGGGCTCCTAGTAGATGTTTTGGATTTAGGTTTAGGGCATGTGAGCCCATGAGGAGTTGGCGGAGGGAAGCCACCAACTTCTGGTTTGAGATAGGATCGTTGCTTTGTAATACGTTTGAATGTCAGGGGCCCCCATGCCGGCAGCTTTCTTGGATGCACAGAGAATCGTTTTTTTCAGGCGTGGTTTCTTGTATTGCCATATGAAGTTTTGTAATAGAGTTTGTAATTGTTTCAACTGTATCCAGGAATATTGAAGGGGTAAGGCTCGGAAGAGGTAGAGAATGTGTGGGAGTAAAAACATTTTGGTTAGCGTAATTCGTCCTGCCCAAGAGGCCACTCCAGTTTTCAGAGTATTACATAGTTTGGAGAGTGTGGTGGTCAGACTCATGTAGTTCAGTTTTCTAATCTTGGAGGTTGGGGATGTGAGTTGCACTCCTAGGTACGTGAGAGTATCGTTAGGGGCCCATTTAAACGGGACACTGATCGTTATATTGTGTTTAGCTGAAGGGGATAAGCCTACTGAAAGCATATGGGATTTTGAGTGATTAAGCTTGTATAGAGAGATATTTCCAAAGTGTTCTAATAGTGCACATAGTGGCGGGAAGGACTGCTCGGGTTCTGTCAGGAGGATAAGGATATCCTCCGCGTAGAGTCCAATTTTGTGGTCAACTTTATTTATGTTAAGGCCAGAAATAGCAGAGTTTTGTCTTATGTGTTCCGCTAGGGGTTCCATTTTTAGGGAAAATATAATGGGAGAAAGCGGGCAACCTTGTCTGGTGCCGTTAGATATGGGGAAGTGTGTTGACATATAACCTGATGTCCATACTCTAGCGGAGGGGTTGGTATATAGAGTTAATATTGAGGTGAGAATGCGGCCTGTGAACCCAAATTTCCCAAGTACTGTTCGCATGTAGGACCAATGTATGCGGTCAAAGGCCTTTTCAGCGTCTAGGGATAATAATACCGACGGAGTTTTGTGATGTTCTGCCCATTGAATCAAGTTTAAAAATTGTCTGGTACCGTCTGTGGTTTGCCTGCCAAGGACAAAACCCACCTGATCTGGGTGCACCAGTAAGGGGGCAATTTTAGCGAGTCTGTTGGCAATTAGTTTTGCGTAAATTTTCGTGTCCGTATTCAGTAAAGATATGGGCCTAAAATTTTGCGGGGCGTCTGTGGACTTTCCAGGTTTAGGTATCGTGACTATGATAGATTCTAGGAATTCTGTAGGGCAACGTCCTGTGTCGGCTATGCGGTTTAAGGGTTTCGTCAAGAAGGGGGTCAGGAGTGGGGTAAATGTCTTATAGTAGCAATTGGCGAAGCCGTCCGGTCCAGGGGATTTGTGAAGTGGTAGGGAATTTATTAATTCATTAAGTTCCTGTTCAGTGAAAGGGGATGAGAGAGTTTGAAGTTGTTCGGTAGTAAGCGAGGGTAATTTTATGTCGTTTAGGAATTTGGATATATCCTCTGCTTGAGGGATTGGGGTTTGGTCATTATCTCTTAAATTATACAGGGCCGCATAATATTTTTTGAATTGTTCCGCAATGTCGGCGGGGTTAATGATTTTCTGATTGTCTTTGGTGGTAAGATATGGAATTTTGGAGTTAATTGCTCTTTTTTTATATTGTTTGGCCATGTAAGCTCCTGGCTTGTTGCTCGGGGTATATGAGGTCATTTTAAGGCGTTTGATTAAAAAGTCATAGTTCTGCCGCAGAGTTTGACTAAGTTGTAGGCGGAGGAGGTTAATGTCCTCGGTCGTTTTGGGGTTATGTTTTAATTTGTTTTGGGCTTCTAACGTTTTAATCTGGTCTGTCAGGGTCGTTATCCGTATCATCCATTTCTTTTTGTCTTGCGCCGATAATTTGATCAGGTGTCCTCTCAGGACCGCTTTGTGTGCGTTCCATAAGAGGACCGGATCAGTGTCTGGGGTGTTATTTGATTCAAAGAAGAATTTTATCTCTTTCTCAAGTAGGGATTTGTAAGTAGGGTCATTAAGGAGTGAGGAGTTAATTCTCCAAGGGGAGTTGGGTTTGGTGTTGTTTGAGATCATTATGTCTATAGAGCAGGGGGCATGGTCTGACCACGTGATTACTCCGATAGTAGATTTCGTGACCTTCTGTAGGGTATGTTTGTCTGTAAGGAAAAGATCTATTCTGGAGTATGCCTGATGAGCAGGCGAAAAGAAAGTGAAATCCCTTTCGCCACCATGTGCACAGCGCCATATATCGTAGAGTTCTTCATTGGCTATAAAGGATGCTAAGGCCGTTGTTTTTTTGCGGAGGGGGTTCGAGGAGTCAATGGGTTCAGGGGTTTCGTTGAAGTCCCCACATATAATAAGGGGGTATTTTTTATAGTCCTGGAGTCTTTTTGAGAGTTTTTTATAGAACTTGGGTGAGGGGTTGTTTGGAGCGTATACATTCACTATAGTCAGTCTGGAATTGTTGTAGATAGCGGAAACTATAAGATATCTGCCGTTGGGGTCTGCTTCCAGTTTGAGTAGTTGAAATGCGGTAGTATTTTTAAGCATTACTCCCCTTTTTTTGGAGTTTGTGCTGGCAGTAAATATGTGTGGAAATCTAGGGTGAGAGCATTTCGGAGGATTCATTTGATGGAAATGCGTCTCCTGAATGCAGATCCCATCACATTGTGATGCGAGAGCCTCTTTCCAGAGAAGGGATCGTTTGTATGGGCTATTCAGCCCCTTGACATTAAGGGAAAGAATTTTTAAAGCCATTGGAGGTTGTATGGATTATGGGAGTAAGTATGGCTGTGCACATAGCAGTTTTGGGAGATCACTTCTTTCCTATACATAGAAAAAACCTTCACATAGAGCAAAAGGAAAATAAAATTATGCAGGTTAACCATAGTGTGTGTATGGAGCTTGGCACTGTCTCTTGTGATGCCTGAGAAGGATTTGGGGGGAAGGGGAGGGAGAAAGAGAGGAGAAGAGTTCAGAGGGAAAACAGTAAAGGAAAAGTGTGCGTACTTGGTACGCCTCTCAGTGGGAGGAAAGTAAAAAATCCCTGAATATACCAGGGGTATAACTAGTGCAGTTAGGGTTTGTAACATAGTGAGACGGGCCGCTAACACGGGGACCAACAGTTACTAAAGATCGTAGGATTCCTTTACCTGACCTGTGCTTTCAGGAGGTTATTTATTTGTTATGTTGCGCCATTCACTTTGAAGGTGGTTCGATCTGGGTCGGTTGGGGGTCTCGCTGGTCGGTGGGGGTTCAAAGCCCCAGTTCTGGAGCTGTTTTAGTCCTTGTTTCAGTTGGGTGATGGTGGTAGATTTCCCCAGATGTGTCACAATTATTTTCGTGGGAAAGCCCCACTTATACATGACATTCCGTTCCTGCAAGGTTTTCGTGATGGGTGCCAATTCCCTTAGTTTTTGGGCTGTATATGCGGAGATGTCGGAATAGACAGATAGATGACTGTATGGTTCAGGAAATGTAGAGGTGTTTCTGGCTGCCCTTAGTATTTTTTCCTTGGTGGAGAAAAAATGGATGCGGAGCAGAACATCCCTGGGTTTGTCTGCTGCAATATGTGGCGGCTTGAAGATCCTGTGGGCTCTATCTATGATGAGCTCATGTGGAGTTAACGTGGGTACCAGGGTGCTGAATAGGGTTTGGAGGTATTGCGGAAGGTCCTGGGGGAGAATAGACTCTGGGACCCCTCTGATTTTAAGATTGTTCCTTCTGGAACGGTCCTCGAGGTCCGCGAGTTTAGCCTGTACCTTTTGGAGCTCATTAGCTTGGTCTCTATGAGCGTCCACCATTTCATTGTATGCCTGGGTAAATTCTGTTAGTTGTCTCTCCACTTTATCTGTGCAGTCTCCTAAGTCGTCTATTTGTACTTGGATTCTGGAAATGGATCTAGTGATATCCTTTTGTATACCTTTCTGCAGCATCAGTAACATCTGCTTCAGTGTGTGTTCTGATACAGCATTATCTGTGGCAGGAGCATTTGCTAAGGAGTCAGCCATTTCCTCTGTGTCCTCGTCTTCCTCATCGCTGCCCCCCTCCCTCTCAGTGCCCTGAGAATGAATAAGTTTTTTCCTCACCGTATGCTGTGGGGAGGGGAATGGGGATGAGGCTGCTCTTTTGTTCCTGTCCTTGCTTGCAAGGTGACATGGGGTAGAACTGTCCATCTGATCGGTCACTTGGTCTTCTATTACTGAATGCGGCGGGGATGCATGTGTTCGTTCGCCGAATCTTCGTTCAGCGCCATCTTGGGCTCCACGCGGCCTAGAGCTGCCGAAGAAATCAGTGAGGCGGCGGGGCTCGGGCGGCTTCGTACCTTGATTGCGAGGCATCTCGAAGGTATGCGGGGACCTTCAGAGCTGATTCTGGGTGCGTGGCTGCGCTGTAGCTTTTGTCAGGTCGGTGTTACTGTCCCGTGTTAGCGGAGCTCTCTCTTCAGGCAGCCATACAGTAGCGCGGCCAGACTCCGCCCCTTTATTTATACTTTTTTGACACAGTTTGAAGATGATTTTAGAACAGTTCTATGGCCTCTAATGTTAATTAATACTTTTCAGACCCATTTTGAAGATGATCTCCATTTTTGCATTTTTTATGTTTTTATTTTTTTTTAAATATTTAAAGTTATTTCCCTGTCCCCATTTCTTTGTAGGGCACTTGTCCCACCCTTACCCCCATTTCCTTCCCTTTGCAGACCTCCAGGACCTTCCTGGACTTTTTTACAGCATTTTTAAGATTTTTCATTAAAATTACCAGAACCCCGGACCCGAACCCGGACTTTTTTTGAAAAGTCCGGGTCCGGGTCCTGGTCCCGGACACCCCAAAGTTCGGTACGGACCCGAACTTTACAGTCGGGGTTCGCTCAACTCTAGTCACCACCCATCTTGAAAAGTTTCCCCCCTCACATATACTAATGTGCCACAAACAGGAAGTTAATATTACCAACCATTCCCATTTTATTAAGGTGTTTCCATATAAATGGCCCACCCTGTATAGTGCACACTCAATACACTGTGTGTGTATATATATATATATATATATATATATAGGTATATATATATATATATATATACCAGGCTGTATATATTAATACACCATGTCAAGTGTACTATATACTGCATGTACAGTGTACACTGATATATAGTACACTGTGCGTATATATATATATATATATATATACATACATACTAGATTGTGTGTATATATATATATATATATATATATATATATATATATATATATATTTTCCTACACTAACCTGTCTGCACTAACTGACAGATAGATTTGATATTTCTCCCTATCTATATATCTAGCTAGCTAGCTATCTATCTTTTGTATTTTTTTTTTCTATTTTTTAACATTTTTTTACAGCTAGCTAGCTAGCTAAACTGCCTGTTTTCAGGGACCTAAGCTATCTCTCTAACACAGCCGACCGCCACCAACACAATACATAGAGCCACTGTACAAGCAGCTTTATATAGTGTGGGGCGTGGATTAGGGCTGCTGTGCAGTGATTGGCTAAAGGCACCCTGCCTTTAGCCAATCAAAGCTTTCACAGAAGGCCACCAGCTGATTCACCAAAGCATGCTGTGCATGCGTTGGCCAATCAGCAGGCAGCATTCTGCCACCATTTGAAAGCATTATGGGGCACGCAAAGTTGCTGCAAATGCCCCATAATGTTTGGGAAGACCCGCACAACCGAACACCCGATGTTCAAGTCGAACTTACGTTCAACCCGAATATCAAGCTCATCCCTAGTCAGGAAGGCCACAAAGGAGAGGCAGATGCTCCCAGGCCACTAAAAGAGGGCAAGCAACCTCTGTGTCTTCAGTGAAAAGTGGTGGTGGCGGACGTGGTGCATCCTTTGCGGGTGGGTCAAGCTTGTCCTTTTTTTCTGCTGTTGGACATGCTATTGAGCCACAACATGCAGAAGAGTTGGTGGAGTGGATAACAAAGCCATCCTCATCCTCCTCATCCTCTGTCACCCTTGTTCATACAAGTTTGCCTTCCAACGCATCTGGCAAAGTGGCCGATTCCACCGGATCCCACCATCATGCATGGAGGAGTCACCAAAGTTGCTCGACCATAGTGTCAGTTACATGCTGATGAAGGATGTGCAGCAGTTTGAAGGTTCTGATGTCGGTTCCCAGGTTAAGGATGAGAGTAGTGTGAGCCTAGAGACAGGGGGTGCCGCAAAAGGACAAGAAACTAGCAATCATGTTCCCCCAGCTGCAGAATACTGCCAAGTTTGCTCCAGTGATGAGGAGGGAGTGGATGATGAGGACACGGACTGTACTTGGGTGCCTGAGAGAAGAGAGGAGGAAAGTGAGGAGGAGGAGGCCCAACTCCAGGAAGGCAGGATGTCCTCCAGGGGTCAGCTTAAAGGGCAGCCACCCAATTGCATCAGACCACAGAGCTCCACAGGTGAAGGACACTGCTGCCTCCCCACCGACTTCCAAAATGTCTTTGGTGTGGGCATATTTTTTAGCACATGTGCAGCTCAGTGTCAACTCAGGTAGATGGCTCCGGTGCCTCTTCTCCTTAGACCAGATGTCCTGTCTCAGGGGGCAGTCCTGCTCCCATGTCCAGCATGGTTGCACCTAATGGTCTGGTCTTTGAGAGGGAGAGGCTTGAGGCTTTAGGCTGCACACCTTGAGTGATCTCTACACTGATGAGCTCAAGAAGATCCAGTACCAATAGGGTATATGGAAGGATATGGGCCAGATTTTCTGATTTCACGTCCTCCAGAGGCAAGTCCAATAAGGGAGCCGGGTACAGGAAATTCTGGAGTTTTTACAGTCTGGACTTGAGTTGCCCCTGTCAGTCAGCTCACAGAGTGCAGGTATCGACCCTGTCAGCGTTCGCAGAAACAGCCTGGTCATCCAACCCATTGGTCTGCCAATTCCTCAAAGGGGCAGCAAGGCTAAGACCACAAAGGAAATCAAGATTTCCGAAATGGGATCTCCCCCTAGTTCTTGAGTTTGTGGCTGAGCCAGCACCCTGTGCGGTCAAACAGCATTGGTAGGAGACCTATCCATGAACACGGCCTGGTGGCGATAACCTCCGCCAAGAGAGTCTTGGAGATTGGGACTTGGGTCACAAAGATCCATTCCTGACCTTTTTCCTGGACCGAGTAATGCTAATCCCAATGCTCGGCGCCAAATCTAAAGTGTCATTGGTATTTCACGAAAATCAGGAAATCACCCTGCCTACATTCAGGTCTCCAGAGTTCACAGAGATTCACCCCTAGACATTGGGGAAACACTAAAATACTATGTGCAGGCTACGGCCTCATTCAGACGTTCATGCCACCTATTTGTCCTGTTCTCCAAAAGGAACAAGGAGAAGGAGGCCTCTTCTATGACAATTGCAGCCTGGATCATCCAGATGATCCAGAGGGCTTAAGGAGCTAAGGGTCCCGACGTCATCTGTAGAATGGCCTCATGGTCTTCTCTGAATACCTTCATGACGCACTACTGTGTGGAACCGGCGTCATTGTCTTCCATTAATTTTAGTTTAAGAGTACTGTCAGTTGACAATATGAATAAAATTTTTCTTTTTGATCAGCATTCCCACCCGTGTGGTTTTTGGCTAGTTAAGTCCCACAAGTCAGCTGCCATGGAGTCTGTCAGGAAAATTGAAAATTTCCTATCAAATACTTACCGTAATGTTCCTTTCCTGATGGACTCCAGGGTAGCTGGAGTCCCCACCCTCGAGTCTAGAGGAGGGGCTATATACTGAACACAGGTATGGACCATGAGGCTAAATTTATGGCAATGGGGTCCTACAGGAGTGGAGGGGGCGTGGTAAACCCACACGTAGGCTGCTAGGGAGTCCATCAGGAAAGGAAAATTACGGTAAGTATTTGATAGGAAATTTTACGTTTTTTAATATCTTCATTTTCCACAAAATTGTAACAAAAAAGTACAACTTCAAAAAACTTGCCATGCCTATTACTAAACCCCTTGTACTATTCACTTTTCAAAAAGGTGCAACCTGGCGGCATCAGATGGACCGAAACATAATGTCCCACAGGTGCATTTTCTGGCCTCAAGAAATGAGATAGGCCATCAGTACATCAGGATTAATTCATTTTCAGATATTTATACCATCATTTGAGGACTCTTTTCCTAACAACTAAATAATAAACACTGATTTTGGCCATTTTCAAAAAAGAAATGTAGCAGAATACAGTTTGCCCTAAATTTATGAAGAAAGGTTATTTTTTGCAAAAATTTGTAACAGAAACAAAGAAATACACGTTTTTTTTTCAATATTTTTGGTCTTTTTTCATTTATTTAGCAAAAAAAATAAAGAACCTAGTGGTGATTAAATACCACCAAAAGAAAGCTCTATTTGTGTGAAAAAAATGATTAAATTTCACATGCGTAAAGCATTGAATGACGCATAATTGTCATTCAAAGTGCGTCAGGGTTGAAAGCTGAATACTGGCCTGGGCAGGAAGGGGGTGAAAGGGCCCTGTATTGAAGTGGTTAAGTAAAAATAAGGGCATTTTTTTTTTATTTGTATAGAGGAGTGGAGATGTAAAAATGGAAAATTGTATCAAATACTTACAATAATTTTCCTTTCCTGGTGCCAATTCATGGCAGCATACATGTGATATAGCTCTGCCGCTATATTCACCCAGGAAAGCTAGAGAAACCTCCCCTGTTCTCCATAAAAATAACAAGAAAGAGGGTTTGTATGCTGTCATGGATTGGTATCGGGAAATGTAAATTATGTTAAGTAATTTATACCATTTTTCCTGATGCATGGCAACATACTGTACATGTTATAAATAATGAGTTAAACAAGGAGGACTAAAATGTATAATCAAACTTTATTACAATGGACATGGAAAGCTGGACTGTCATTCTGTCGAAGTCCATTGATGTAGGAGCCCCTGGATCTTCCCTGTAGTGCCTAAGGCAGTTGCACTGCACCATCCAGCTTGCTGCTTTGCAGATGTCTCCATAGGCATTTTGTATGCACTGCCCAAACTCAAAGATGTAAAAATGATACTAGCAGAATGAGCCCCTATCACTTCTGGAGGCTCTTGCTTCACTGCACTATAAGTTTTCTGGATACCTTGACTTTGACTCTCCTAGATGACAAGACTTTGCTGTAGCTCCTCCTCAGAATTTGTCTGATGGAAACACAAACAGCCTTCTAGAGGATTTTAACTAGGAAGCGGCATGAAGGTAAACATTTTAGACACTTGGTACATCCAGCTTGTGTAGGTTAGGTATTGTCTCTGCAGGAAAAGATGGAACTGCTACTTTGTTTGTAAGATGAAAACAGAAGCCATTTTGGGAACAAAGGTGCTTGAGGGGCATAGGCCCCAACTTGTCCAGAAGAAATAGGATGTAGGACTCTGTAGCCCCAAGTGTTTCAGTGACCGGTGTGACCAGAAATGAGTGGACTGCCACAGAGAATACCAGACACAAGTATAGTGTAGAATAATATCATTTATTTTAAATTAAATAAATAACACAAATGTAAATACACCTTCAGAATACTAAAACTGTGTAAATCAAACCAGATAACCAAACAGTGACACACAACGAACAACTGCCCACACCAAATATATACAGAAAGTAGGATAAACAGATCGTAATCCTAACAGAGCCAGGGTCATACATGGGAGATCAAGCAGAGAGAGCTGGGAACAACACAAGACAGGGAAAAGGTACCAGGAGACGGAGTAAGCAGGTAGGAAGGGATCAGGCTGCAGGGTCAAGATCAGGGTCCAGGAACAGGGAACATGAGCAGGATAAAGGAACACTGAAACACAGGTCTGGGGTACATTGAGACAACACCAAGGCAGTAAGGTAAAGCCTGCATGGGATTTAAATGCACTTCCTGCAACCAGCATCAGGTGATGACTGATTGCATGAAATGATGTCAGCTTCTGGCTGCTGATGGACACCTGCTGGTGGACACCGGAACTGCAGCCCATAGATCTGGGAGCCACAGTGCCACCAGCAGGTGAACCCTTTCCTGACAGTACCCTCCCTCTAAGGAGCAACCTCCAAACACTCCAACCAGCCATAGCTGAAGGAGTCCCTAAAAGATACCCAGTTGTACTGTATGCCATTAATATACATCTAAAACGGATGCAACGCTTATAGATCTATTTTGGAGTGATATCACTAGTAAATACACTTTTGAGAATTAGGATATCGTATGATATGTCTACTCTATATTTTATAAGATTGCTTTCATCGCCATAGGGATCATACACTCCAATTCGGTTCTTGTTTACCCTGAAGAAGCCTCACTGGGCGAAACACATTGGAAAAGAATCCAACACCTCACATCTTCGTGCCTCCATTTCTTGCCATCTATATCTGTTCATTTGGATATTCAATGAATCACATGATATATTGCCAAAGGGGGGGCATTGATTTTTGGGTAAATGTACCTATACATGTCTATGGGGGAATCTAGATAACGATGTCTGTTTTTGTATAGCCCTATCGGGTGGCAGTTTTTAATGTGGATTAATAAATGTTGAATTTTTAAGTATGCCTAGGTCTAGGCATGTGTTCTTTCAGAGGTGGGGTTTGACCAGCACCATTAAAGTCCCATTTCTACCTTTTGGGGTCTAACCACCCTGTCCTTTTTTTCATTATTATGTCCCTTTAGGGATGCGGTACTGGTCATAAGTATTAGTCTGTGCCTAATTTATTCTTTACTCAATCATAGAGGCAGGCTTGAGCAGATCGGCTGCCATGGAAGCAGACTGGAGCAGATTGGCTGGTGTGGAAGCAGACTGGAATAGTGGCAGGATTGTGTGAGTTGGGAAAAACGTATGTTTCTTTTTGGGTTTAGTCATTGAGGTTCTGCATGTGAACGCAGGGCTGTTAGCAGAGAGTGCAGCTGATGGAAGGGAAGAGCTGAGGGATGGTAAAAAAGAAGGAGCAGTTGCTAAGGAGATTTTCTGAGGGATTGGCACAGGTAATGGAGAAGAGGTAATCTTCATTGTGTTAAAGGCAGGGTAGGTGCAGCAAGCGGAAACAGAGTACTGACACATAGTTGGTAGCAGGGTATACTGGGCTGCAACTGTGGTTGCTGTGGGTGATGGAGAGAGAGATACTTGAGAAGGCGGGTGTCTAGCAGCAGGAATGGGTTGTTGCAAGCTGACTGAGGCTGAGTGCAATATATCTGAGCGTGCTTGTAGTAATGGCTGATCAAAATTCAGTTTACACTTTGCCTTTCTAACAAGAGACTGCACTGCATTAATACACTCCACTAACACCTGTTGGGAACATGCTGAGTAGTGCTCAAAGAAATAAGCCGAGTCATCCTCCAATAGCCATACCAGTGATTCTAGTTGAGCCATACTGAATGAGGGAAAAAGTCATCATTGCCTTTAGTAGTACTGGACAAAGCTAACTCCGCACAAACCTGAATCAATGGCTGAACATCACCAAACAACATCCTGCCCTGATCAACTAGGTAATTTGCAAGCTGAATACATTCTAACAGCTGGTCATTGGCCCACTCCTTCAATATCTGGCGGCAGTATACTTTTTCCTCTGTCACTAGCAAATAAAAGTGTACAACCTTCTCAGGATGCATCTTGCCACAAACAGCAAAGCCAAGATGGCTTTTCTGTGCAGCCACTTCTGGTCAGGACTGGCCTTGGTATTATGTCAGGGACTGGTGTGACCAGAAATGTGTGAATTGCCACAGAGAATACCAGACACAAGTATAATGTAGAATAATATAATTTATTTAAAAATAAATAAATAACACAAGTGTAAATGCACCTCCAGTATACTAAAACTGTGTAAATCAAACCAGATAATTAAACAACAGTAACACAAAATGAACAACTGCCCAAATCAAATATATACAGACAATGGTATCAACAGATTGTAATCATAACTGCGCCAGGGTCATACACGGGAGATCAAGCAGAGGGAGCTAGGAACAAGACAGGACAGGGAGAGGGTACCAGTATAAGTAAACAGGTAGGAGGGGATCAGGCTACAGGGTCGGGGTCAAGGTCCAGGAACAGGAAACAAGATGCAGGATACAGGAACACTGGAACGCAGGTCGGGGGCACATGGAGACAATACCAAGGCAGTGAGGAAGAGCCTGCACAGGATTTAAATACACTTCCTGCAACCAGCATCAGGTGATGACTGATTGCATGAAATTATGTCAGCCTGCTGAGGGACACCTGCTGGTGGACACCAGAACTGCATCCTATATTTCTGAGAGCCATGGTGCCACCAGCATGTGAACCCTTTCCTGACAAAGTGCTTGCAGATCACATACTCTGGAGAAGCACTTTGGAATTTGCTCAAGTGCTGCCTTCTGCATTGCAAAAAGGGACTTTTTGCAATGTCCAAAGAATCCAGGGTGCCTAGGGTAGCATAGAGATGCAAGACATCATCATTTCCAGGAGACCCCTATATTGGGAAGCTGACAACTGCTTGGCCTATTCAAAGAAGGAGGAGAAAAGTACTCTCTTTAGCATTGAACTGAGCCTCTGCATCAATAACTAGTCAGGTCTGCTTCAACTGTCTTAACATCTCCTATGCAGCCAAAACTTCTCAGACTGGTCAGAAGAATCCCCTTTTGAACTATTAGGCCATCTGGACTCTTGAGTAAACAGTAGAATACAATCCAAGTAATGATGGATTTGAAGCATTCCTGTTTCCTCAGAGGGGCTACACAGAGAATAGGGTGGTGAGGTGGAGAGCCTGAAATAAAGGCACACAAGCTGAAAATGTCCATCTCCCACCGAGACCCGTTTTTTAAAAATTCAACACCAATCTTCTTTGTATGAGACACTGAGGAGAATAAAAACCTGTAAATATCTCTGAAGGAAGACTTATAATCATTCCCCATTGCAGTAATATAGTATTGATGTACTGACATGGTACATCCACCTCCTGAGCGGAATGTGCTATTCTGGTCAGAATGAAGAAATGTTCTGAAGGGTGATGTCTGAACCACCAAAAGTAACTGAATTTTATTGTAGAAGGCACCCACAGATCCCAAAAAATGAGCTATACCATCTGTTGATCAAGGACTGGGCTTTATAGCCCTCTTCATTGTCACTGAATGCAGCCCTGCCTTAGGGAAACATTGACTACAACAAATGCTACTTCACCCACAAAATCTGCCAAGCACTTAAACTCACTAAGAGCACTAATAACATGCTCTTTCAATTCATGTGTGATGGTGACCTTAAAATTTTGGGTCCCAACTGTATTGCGCTTGCCATGAAGTCCTGTGATCAATGGCTTACAAGCACCCCCTGTTTCTCCTAATTAGGGATGGGTCAAACACCCCCCAGTTTGGTTCGCACCAGAACACCACAAACAGGCAAAAGGTTCTAGCGAACATGCAAACCCTATTAAAGTCTATGGGACACAAACATGAAAATCAAAAGTGCTCATTTTAAAGGCTTATATGCAAGTTATTGCCATAAAAAATGTATAAGGACCCAGGTACTGCCCTAGGGGATTGTATCAATGGAAAAAAGAGTTTGTAAAACAATCTTGTTGATGGGGACAAGGGCCTCTTCCCGACAACCCTGGCTGGTGGTTGTCAGGGTCTGTAGGCGGGGGGGTGTATTGAAATCTGGAAGCCCCCTTTAACAAGGGGGTCCACAAATCCTGCCCCCTATGTGAATGGGTATCGTGTATATTGTACCCCTACCCATTCACCAAAAAAGTGTCAAAAAGTAGAAACCGAAGGAGACAATTTTTCTACAATTCCTTTATTAAAAAAGAAAAGTGTTCCGCGATGTACATCCATCGTCAATCACGACACCCAATTAGAAAAAAATTAAAAAACTCTGCCTCCATGGACGGGCTCCTGCCGACTGCTGTCTTTTCGCTTTGACAACTCTTATATAGGCAAGGGCAGGGCCATTCACTGAATATGAAGTGGAGCATCTGTACAATGTACTAAAAAAAGGGGCATTTACAAAAATGAAAATCCAATTTAATGTGCCACTAAATGACATGTTCTGACTGCTTTGTTTTGTTTGTAAATAACCATGAGCTCAACATATCTGGGTTCAGTTTTGGATGGATTTTCTGGACTCTACTGAACTTCAGGTGCTGAATTCAAATCCCATTAAAGTCAGTAGGAGCCTAATTTTACAAATCAGTATTGTTAGTGTCTGGGCAAATAGGCAACAGATTATCAAACATGGGGGTGGCTGGGAACTGCCCTGAGAAACAAGTACCAAATCAAAAAAAAGTTTAAAAATTCAGTTTTTCGGAAGTAACTATTTTAATAATGCTATATTAAAAATATTAAAAATGCACAATTGCTTTAAATAACATTCCTCTAGGATGCCCATAACCTGCCTGTAAAGTGGAACATCTGTGCTGAACTACTACAGCAAAACTGACATTTTTCAATAAAAAATGCCATTTAAATTGTCAGTAAATTACAGGTTCTGACTGCCTTGCTCTGCTTGCAAAGAAAGAGTCCAGGGATTCCCTTCAGCTACACCAGTCCTTTATCTTAGATAATGGGGCACCCCACACAAAAATGACATGTGTTTTCCCATAAAAAAACAATTGATATGAGTCTAGTATTAATGTCAAAAGAGACCCAAGCATGTGGTCCTCCCTAATTCCCTTAAAGTCCACCTGTCTAACAAGAGAGCTTGGTGTGGATTTTAGGATGAACCCTGGACAAAAAAAGAAAAAGGAAAAGCATATGGTGCCCCTCAAATTTCATACTAGAATATTTTCCAAGCATGCAGCCTGGTGGGCCAGGAAAAGGGAAGATGAGCGTACCTCTTCCAAAAACCCTGGCTCAGGGGTTGAGAGGGTTTGCAGGCAGGGGGACTTTAAGAATCTGGTGGCTCAGACGCGAGCAGGGAAGGAAATGCAGCAGAGGAGCTCTGAGAGATAGCCACTAGAGTTGAGCGAACCCAGACTGTAAAGTTCGGGTCCGTACCGAACTTTGGGGTGTCCGGGACCCGGACCCTTCAAAAAAAGTCCGGGTTCGGGTCCGGGGTTCTGGTAATTTTAATGAAAAATCTTAAAAATGCTGTAAAAAAGCCCAGGAAGGTCCTAGAGGTCTGCAAAAGGAAGGAAAATGTGGGTAAGGGTGGGACAAGTGCCCTACAAAGAAATGGGGACAGGGAAATAACTTTAAATATTAAAAAAAAAAAAAAAACCTAAAAAATGCAAAAATGGAGATCATCTTCAAAATGGGTCTGAAAAGTATTAATTAACATTAGAGGCCATAGAACTGTTCTAAAATCATCTTTGTGGGGTTTCAAGCCATGCCTGGGCTTGAAATGTCAGACCCAAGCGAGTTGAGA
>BLSH010162882.1:270965-284946 GCA_018402905.1 Glandirana rugosa
TGCCCGCCTAGAGTCGGCCTACTGAGGCCTAGTGCAGCTGCCATTTTAAAGGGCCACAACTCCTATTAACTGCTCTCCAGGGACCTGGAGAACACCCATGGGTCTCCTACAGCTACTACCCACTCTCATAAGGGCCCTAGGGCGATATAGAACTGCCAGGGGCCCTGTGACCCGGCTGGAAGTTGTAAAGACCCCAAGCAGTGGCCATCTTGGTACACCCAGCTCACCTCCACCAAAGCTCACTATAACAGCAATACCACCAGCCACTGAGATCCGCCCGTGCAACAACTGGCACAAAACAACTAAGTAACCAGAGGTGGTGTCTTGGCGCTGGACAGTAATGGCCGCTTGATCTAACTGCGCCCACTCAAAGAGGACATTGTAAAACCCCTGCATGGAGGAAAAGCCTATAGACATGGGTAACCATGTCCCCATTTCTTTCTAGGGCACTTGTCCCACCCTTACCCCCATTTTCCTTCCTTTTGCAGACCTCTAGGACTGTCCTGCACTTTTTTACAGCAATTTTCAGAACTTTTGGTAAAATTACCAGAACCCCGGACCCGAACCCGGACTTTTTTTGAAAAGTCCGGGTTCGTGTCCAGGTCCCGGACACCCCAAAGTTCGGTACGGACCCGAACTTTACAGTCCGGGTTCGCTCAACTCTACTTCCCACACTCCCATCCACACCCTGAACTCAAAATCGAGTGGCGCGGTTGCCCACTCAAAGAGGAATTTAGGCCAGAACATTGACAGCCTCACCAAACAAGTCTATCTAGCTCCTAAGTCATCTTTTAATAGCCATCCACCTAAGAGACGCCCCTTGCGCAGCACCCAGAGGCCTCAAGCACTGGCCGGCTCCACCCCTAGCAATTTCGGGGCTTTAAATACACTATAGCCCAAGGCCTAAGTTGCGGCCTACTGAGGCCTAGTGCAGCTGCCATTTTAAAGGGCCACAACTCCTATTAACTGCTCTCCAGGGACCTGGAGAACACCCATGGGTCTCCTACAGCTACTACCCACTCTCATAAGGGCCCTAGGGCGATATAGAACTGCCAGGGGCCCTGTGACCCGGCTGGAAGTTGTAAAGACCCCAAGCAGTGGCCATCTTGGTACACCCAGCTCACCTCCACCAAAGCTCACTATAACAGCAATACCACCAGCCACTGAGATCCGCCCGTGCAACAACTGGCACAAAACAACTAAGTAACCAGAGGTGGTGTCTTGGCGCTGGACAGTAATGGCCGCTTGATCTAACTGCGCCCACTCAAAGAGGACATTGTAAAACCCCTGCATGGAGGAAAAGCCTATAGACATGGGTAAGGGGGACAGAAGCAACTCCGCAATGAGGTCCCGATTCCCAAGGGACGGTGAAATCCCACTCAGTCACACACTGTCTGAGTTATTTTGGACACAACTGCGAGACACACAGGCCGCTTTACAGGCCTCCACCAGGCAGTCAATCCAGCACACCATGCGATCAGCCAACTATAGCCCAGATAGGGACAGAGAAAGGCGCAATCTTCCGACACACTCTGCTCCCTCTACAAACCATGCTGCACTTCCACTCTGCCTCAGTGACATGCAAAACATAATGGCTGATATTAAAAATACCTTATCCGCCGCCATCACAGATCTCAGGATCGACATTCAATCAATGACAGAGAGCATAGAGAGAGTAGAGACTGTAACATCTAGACAAGGAAAGGCCATTGCAGAAATACAGCAAGTCTCGGATAACCAGGCATTCCAACTCAGAGAAATGCACAGACACCTGGAAGATCTCAATAACAGAGGATGCAGGCATAACATAAGAATCAGAGGTCTCCCTGAAGCTGTAGACCCAGGTAACCTACATAATTGCTCACAGGCAATATTCAATGGCCTTCTGGACAGACCGCATGACTTCCTGATCGAAGTAGAGCGTATCCACAGAGCTCTGCATCCCAGAGGCAGGGAGAATGATTCAACACGCGATGTGATATGCTACCTGGTAAATTTCCCTTTAAAGGAAGACATCCTCAAGAGAGTCAGAGAAAGACGACAGGCCATCTACGAAGGTACTGAATTAAAACTTTTTCAGGACCTATCACCCATCACTTTCCAACATAGAAGGGATCTGTGCCCCCTTCTAGACCTTCTGTGTGCAAGAAACATCCCCTACAGGTGGAAGTTTCCCTTCTCCCTGTCAGCCTCTGCTATGGGATGTACTGCCCAACTAAAGGTCCCAGAGTATTTACAGCAATTCTGCCACATCCTGGACATTCCTGGTCCACTCTTGCCAGACTGGTTCAACGATCACCGCATCTTGGCCGCATGGAGCACTGACCACATGGAAGACCCCATGGAGTGGCTGGCCCAGGGGCCCAGACGCAACATGGAAGCCCCTCAGTCTCTCCTGCCCACAGGAGAATGCGCAGAGAAGTCTAATATGGGATCTCCCACCATCACCTCTGAGCCTCAAAATCAGTTACTGTTGTCTACCCCTAGAGAAACGGGGAGTTACTAAAGTTTGAATGTTTGAATGTTTATTGAAGTTCAAGTTCTCCTCTAAGTAATGCCATTCTTCTAACTACATCCAACAGACTATGCTAACCAATTTTGCTCACATGTGACTGGACTCAGTAATATTACATTGAAGCGCACTTATGAGCGGGTCTACAGGCAACATCCTCCGAAACCCCTATTTACATATCTAATACATTGCGAAATGCCAGAAGCCCCCTTTCAAGACAATCACCCTACCCACTTCCCCACAGAGACAAAAGGAAGACTGGCCCGAGTAAGTCACCTACAGCCCCTCTCCGCTACACCAAGGCAAGGACTCCCCACAAGGAGAAGGAAAAAACAACCTGACAGAAGATCGTTCACCTTATGCTCTGCAAGGTCTCTTAACCTACACCAGCCACATTCTTTTTTCACTAAGCTATTTCAGGATTGCCCCCTCCATTCCACGAAGCACTATACCAGGACAATCAAGAACAAAGTGCTCCAGACTTCCCACCTTCACCTACGCAGGAAGAGAATCTTACTTTAATATAATCTCCAGCCATGCTTCAACACGGTCTGGACTCCCAATGAACCCCGTCATGTTGTAAGTATACACAGGGGCAATCCTAATACATTATAACCTGATTACCGTAGAAACTTCACCTACCTGTGACCCACTCACAACATACAGATACCTCAGAGACTAAGATTTTATTTAAGAACCATATAAGCATAACATGCATTCCATTGACAAGATTAGCATTCTCTTAAATGTGATGATATGTTGGCTAGCTGAACAGGTGGATGGGAGACACCCAGAACAAGACACGGAAGTCCCTTCCCTTACATCCTAGCACATACCCGATGATTCACCCCTACAAACTGGGGAGGCGAAATTGCCTAAATAAACAGTAATCATCGCTCTACCACCAATCAAGAGGACCAGGTGAACCTCACCCATATAACTACTGGATGTCTTCCCTTCTACCCAACTATATACTGTTAGTCTTTTACAATACATATTGTGTGCCTTATCTTATAACCTAAGGAATATTCATACTATGCAAATATGCCTCTTAAAGAAACTGACACAATTACCAGATCTCACCAACCCACACTCAGCATTCCACACTCTCTGAGGTGCCGACCTTTGGGTACACCACACTATTTCATGCTCACACAAGACATAAGCTACCCAGAAGAATTGAGCAAAGCTGCCCACAGCTAGCTGCAAGTGAAACCTTAACACACAAATGTTGAGAGGTATCACTTACGAGATACATACCCTAGCCACACCTAGTACATACCATCTTCTTCCTGTGATTAAAACCCCAACATAACTCATATAGAAGCCCTAACTATTAGTGCCTATACAACACCACAGACAAATCCTATACATCAACATCATTGCCCAAAGACCCACAAAACAGACACAACAACCGCTTCTTAACAACATATCCACTAAAAGAACTGACCAAATGTAGAGAAAGTTAAAATGTGTGCTTAAAACTGAATATGACACCTATTTTAAGAGGTTAAAAATCTCATGGTACTCACAGAGTAATAAGGCAGGAAAACTTCCAGCAGCGCAACTAAAGCAGAAGCAACAGAGAAACAATCTACCCTTGATAAAACACCAAACGGGAACTAGTTACAGGAACCCCAAGGATATTGCAAATGTCTTCAAAGACTATTATAAATCCTTATACAACTTGCGACATGATAGTTCAACTCATCAACCATCTGTGAAGGAAAGAGAAAGCTTCCTCCAAGGAATAAATCTACCTAGCATAAGTGCAGACATGCAGCACCGACTTAACACCCCATTAACCGAAATAGAAATTACAGAAGTGATACGCTCTCTCCCCCTACACAAGTCCCCAGGAATAGATGGCTTCTCGGCAGAGTACTATAAGACCTTTGCCTCCCATCTTATCTCACACCTTACAAAAACTTTTAATACAGCTATAAAACTGGGGAAGTTTCCCCAAGAAATGTTTCAAGCTGTGATAGTCACCATGCCTAAACCTGGTAAAGATGCAACGACTCCTCAAAATTTTAGGCCTGTCTCACTCCTGAATTCTGATTTGAAAATATTTGCAAAAGTGCTTGCTAATAGGCTGCTGACAGTCACCCCCACTCTTATAGGACTGGAACAAGTGGGTTTCGTCAAAGGCCGACAAGCATACGATGGTACCCGTAGAATGATTAATATCCTGAAAAAGGTAGAACTTACGCGCCAGCCCTGCGTCTTCCTGGCCTTTGATGCGGAGAAGGCCTTCGACAGGGTCCACTGGGGATACCTGTCGAGGGCCCTCTCCAAATTTGGGGTTGTAGGCCCCTTATTTTTGGCAATAATGTCCCTATACAACAACCCAACTGCCCAAGTACTCTCATCTGGTTTCTTATCTGATAGTTTCTCACTTACTAACGGCACTCATTTTCTCTATGGCGATCGAGCCCCTAGCTGAATACATCTGGTGAACAGAAAATATACAAGGAATAAAAGTAGGCCCCACTAATCATAAGCTGGGACTATTCGCGGATGACATCATCCTGACACTGACAGCACCTGAGCCTTCGCTTTCCGCTCTCAACACACTACTAACTAAATTTGGTCAGATATCTTACTATAAAGTCATCACGATTAAATGTTTCGCCCTTCCGATTAATATTGGCCAACCGCTAATCTCCCAACTGAAACTCATATTCCCCTGCAATTGGAATTGTCCCTCAATCACCTACCTGGGTATTCAACTAACAACACCTTCCTCCAACATATATGCATACAATTTCCCCCCAATTCTGAATAAACTCCAAACCGAACTTAACTCAATTAGCAAAATCCAACTATCCTGGTTAGGGCGAATAGCAGCATACCAAATGCAGACCTTCCCTAAACTCCTCTACCACTTTAGAACACTCCCCATACCGATACCTCAAAAATTCTTTGATGAGCTAAATAAAATCCTACGAAAATGTATCTGGGGAAATGCGAAACCTAGAATAGCACTTTCCACACTCTTCGGCCCAGGGCACAAGGTGGACTAGGCTTACCTAACGCAAAAGCATACCACCAGGCCTCCATATTGGAGCAGACAAAATACTGGTTCTCCTCTCAAGTGGACAACCTCTGGTCCAATATTGAAAGAGAACTAATCCCTAGCCATAACCTACCTGCAATCCTAATGGCAGCAGCATTATATCACAACCCAGTTATACCTGATTCCCCCACTATCCAAGCGACAGTAGCTGCCTGGTCATCACTAACCAATATGAACTCCTGAGAGGGACAGCAATCCGAACTTTGACTACTGTTAGCGGCTTATGAACATTTAATCCAAGACTTTTCCTCCCACCAGTGGACAAAGAAAGGTATCCATGTAGACATTAAGGACCTAGTAGACCCATTTGGCCTGGACCAACTCAAAATTAGCCAAATCAACCACTTTCATGCTGCTATCCCCAAAACCACCATCCGTCTTCCCACCACACTGTGTAATTTCCTAACCTACAAACACTCATCCCCTGCGAAAGGAATATCCCTATTTTATAGATTCTGCAACTATGACTCACTGAACACTAAATTGAAATTTATGATCAGATGGGAGCAAGACCTAAAAACCGAATTCACACTGCCCCAATGATTAGCAGCCATCAAACATAACACCAAATCATCAGCATGTGTGGACCATTGGGATAGTGCACTAAAAATATTGCACAGATACTACATGACACCCACCAAATTACACCCTATGGACCCCAAGGTCTCACCACTCTGCTGGAGGCAATGTCAGGAAAAAGGATCCCTCTTACACATATTTTGGGGGTGCCCCTCCCTTAAAAAATATTGGAGGAAGGTCTTGGACCTAATAACTGGACTCACAGACCAGGAAATCATTATACCTCCAGCCTTGGCACTTCTCTCCATAGGCATAGACAACTTCTCTTCCCACACAAGGACAATTATAAACCATATACTATGCGCAGCTAGGATCTCTATAGCAAGTAAATGGTGAACCAACACCCTTCCCACAATTGAGGAAATAATACACAGAGTGAACAACTAAGCTCTAATGGAAAAATGAATAGCTTATAAAGAAAACAGGACTCACTCATACCACAAAAAATGGAATGTCTGGCTATCTTCAAGCAAGGCCTTCCACTCTGAAACAACACAACCCCCGTAGGAAACTCCCATGACAACCAGCGACTAAACAGAGCCAGGCTCTCTCACGTCTTATACACCTCTTATAACCTTCTCTAGAAGACGTGTTTACTGAGTGGCATTTTCACCTGCTCATGTTCAGTATCACATGTAGGGATAGGCAGTTACAAAACGTCACATCTCTAGTTACTAATAATGAAGTTCGTAATACCCCAACCACAACTAGCAATGTCTGTCCACAGTTAGAGCCCAAGACGGAGTGGCAGACCGATCCTGGTGAGAGCGGGATGTGTAGAAGTAATAACTGGGGTTCACTACCAATACTACTGTTAATGTGGTCTATATTGTTATTATTATAAGACTATATCAAGAGTAAACACGTAAAACTATACAGACTTATACAATCACACAGTGTAATAGCACCGAACCCAGATGTTTTATGATTCTTTTCAATACTGTGCAATGTATAACTTTTGCATAATATTGAGAAATGTCTGTACCACTATATCATCTGTTTGCGTCCCTAATGAAAGGGAACAATTTTGATGTAAAACTCTCAACTTACAATAAAAATCTATTGTTAAAAAAAAAAAAAAAACATATCTAGAACCCGCTGGCGCACACAGCGTACTTCACTTTAAGTACACAAGGATAACCATAAACACCCAATACATGCTATTAGCATTCCTACTACTATACCAAGTAATGATTGAATGGCTGAAAGTAAACTCTCGATAGGATAAGATTTATAATAGTATTGTCTTTGTTATGACATATATTGTTATTATTGTTATTACTGTTATTAATGTTAAGAACACTGATGTTCTCATAGATACCTGAAATATGATTGCCACTAGTTTCAGACGTACTTAATCTCATCGTATGATCGTAGACACTTGACTAAGGATATGTATAGGGATAAATATGATCCTTATTGACTCATTCATCCTGACAATACATCCTAATAATACTATAATATAATAATAACAATAATAATAATACTTCCTGACAAGGAAGTATAAGAGTGCCTTAAGGTAAAAAATCCTTTACACTAGTAGTGGTTAATATTGATAGACATGCATATTTATAAGTGGCATATATTGGTTATGTCAATAATTAATATAGTTAAATCCTCCATTTGATATAAGCAGTTAAGATGGTGTTTGAATATGTCCAGGCATGTAATTTCTTGCTGTTTAGGACATGTCATCTTTATTAAACATAGAAAGTACCAGTAGCTAAACTGTTGGGTGATAATGTGTGTTGTTTGTGATATGAAAGCCTATAAAAGGGTAGTCTGAGATCTATCTGATCAGAGCATACTCTGAACTCCATGTATGTGTGTGCTCTCTGTAATGATGTACAACAATAATTATGTAATAAAGAAATATAATTTGTAACCTCTCGCCTGAAGGTTGATTTCAGAGGTTTCCTGTAAAATAGGGAACTAGAGATAAAACTCTCTATTCATTATTTGGTGCCATTTGACTCTTACGATAGCTATTATTGCTGTGGACTTTCATAGTCTCATAATGGCAGACAAGACGGGCTTGAGTGGGTGCTTTTTACTCATAATATATGCTTGTCTGCTGTTGTCAGAGCTGGGGAACTTATAGTGATTTGTTGTGCTAAAAATGCGTATTTGAAATGACCCAGACGAGAGAGTGTTTTAATAAGATATACTGTAATTGTCTTATCTGGTTGTCCTGTTGTCTTAATGGTCTGTTCTGTTTGTGCATGCTTCTCTCTAATTAACATTGCGGTATGAGTGGGATCCGGTGTAGCCCTGAATAGCAGAGGGTGCAAGCCCTTCTGGGTGAAGTACGGGTCGGTGCTATATCAGCTACCACCTGTGACGTAGGAGATATGATTGTCTGAATAAATGTAGGTAAGAAGGGCCGTGGTAAGTGGGCCGCTTACTGAGCAAATGACGAGAGAGAAAGAATTGTTAGTGAAAGATTAGACAGCATACTAAATATTGCTCTCCTCTGTCTTATTCTAACTTCCAATCTGTTCTGTCGAAGTTTCACTTTCATTTCACACTGAAACGGGCTATTTTTTAGTTAGCTTTCTTTGGTCCGAGACAGGACAGTATAGGCTGCGTCACCTTTCGTAAAACTTTCAATAGGAAAAAAAGGTGTGTGCCGGCGTCCTCCCAGGCAGAAAAATGCACACTTTCTTACTACCGGTTGTAGCGAACCAGCTCAGTAGGCCCTGACCACAAATTCAGAACTGCATTTTCATACTTTAATATTAAGTGTTAACCATAACTTAACCTCAAAAGTCACATGCTCCTGTTTGGGCGGGCCTGGTTCATTGCTGGGCGGAAGCCAGATTTTTGGCTGTGCTGATAACAAGAGCCTTGACAGCTTGCCAGATTAGAGAAGCTATGTATTAACCACGGCAATAATAACACTGTTTAATGTGCTAACTTTAGATATAAAAACTGTAATGAGTACATATATTCAGGGAAGGTAAATACAATATGTCATAAGACCTGGGGTTAACATTTAAATGAATAATACATATGATAAATGTCACACGCCTTTACTAATTTTTAAAATTATAGTAGTGGTATGGGGAGCTTTTGCCTGAATTGTACTGACAATATATACAGTATCTCACAAAAGTGAGCAAACTCCTGACATTTTTGTAAACATTTTATTATATCTTTCCATGTGACAACACTGAAGAAATTACACTTTGCTACAATGTAAAGTAGTGAGTGTACAGCTTGTATAACAGTGTACATTTGCTGTCTCCTCAAAATAACTCAACACACAGCCATTAATGTCTAAAGCACTAGCAACAAAAGTGAGCACACGCCTAAGTGAAAATGTCCAAATGTCCTAAAGTGTCGATATTTTGTGTGGCCACCATTATTTTCCAGCACTGCATTAACCTTCTTTGGCATGGAGTTCACCATAGCTTCACAGGTTGCCACTGGAGTCCTCTTCCACTCCTCCATAATGACATCACGGAGCTGGTGGATGTTAGAGATCTTGTGCTCCTCTACCTTCCATTTGAGGATACCCCACAGATGCTCAATAGGGCTTAGGTCTGGAGACATGCTTGGCCAGTCCATCACCTTTACCCTCAGCTTCTTTAGCAAGGCAGTGGTCCTCTTGCAGGTGTGCTTGGGGTCATTATCATGTTGGAATACTGCCCTGAGGCCCAGTCTCGGAAGGGAGGGGATCATACTCTGCTTCAGTATGTCACAGAACATATTGGTATTCATGGTTCCCTCAATGAACTGTAGCTCCCCAGTGTCAGCAGCACTCATGCAGCCCCAGATCATGACACTCCCACCACCATGCTTGACTGTAGACAAGACACACTTCTCTTTGTACTCCTCATCTGGTTGTGGCTACACACGCTGGACACCATCTGAACAGAATACGTTTATCTTGGTCTCATCAGATCACAGGACATGGTTCCAGCAATCCATGTTCTTAGTCTGCTTGTCTTCAGCAAACTGTTTGTAGGCTTTCTTGTGCATAATCTATAGAAGAGGCTTCCTTCTGGGATGACAGCCATGCAGACCCATTTGAAGCAGTGTGCAGCGTATGGTCTGAGCACTGACAGGCTGACCCCCCACCCCTTCAACCTCTGCAGCAATGGTGGGAGCACTCAAATGTCTATTTCCCAAAGACAACCTCTGGATATATGATGCATGTGCATTCAACTTCTTTGGTCGACCATGGTGAGGCTTGTTCTGAGTGGAACCTGTCCTGTTAAACCATTGTATGATCTTGGCCACCGTGCTGCAGCTCAGTTTCAGGGTCTTGACAATCTTCTTATAGCCCAGGCCATCTATGTAGAGCAACAATTCTTTTTTTTCAGATCCTCAGAGAGTTATTTGCCATGAGGTGGCATGTTGAACTTACAGTGACCAGTATGGGAGAGTGAGAGCGATAACACCAAATTTAACACACCTGCTCCCCATTCACACCTGAGTCCTTTTAACACTAATGAGTCACATGGCACCGGGGAGGGAAAATGGCTAATTGGGCCCAATTTGGACATTTTCACTTAGAGGTGTACTCACTTTTGTTGCCAGCAGTTTAGACATTAATGGTTGTGTGTTGAGTTATTTTGAGGGGACAGCAAATTTACACTGTTATTCAAGCTGTACACTCGCTACTTTACATTGTAGCAAAGTGTAATTTCTTTAGTGTCCCATGAAAAGATAGAATAAAATATGTACAAAAATGTGAGGGGTGTATTCACTTCTGTGAGATACTGTATATGTAAGCAGTGATAAAATCCACCTCCCATTTGTGACCCTGATCAAGTCACTGATGGGGAGAGGGACATTATGTGAGATTGCGGAGTCTTGTTCGTAAATCCATTAAACACAACGCAGAGGTGCTATCCCCTAATGACCCATAATGTGACAGATTGGGAGTGATAATTGATGCATTCTTTGTATGTTATTGCATTGTATATGTCTTCATTGTGGGGCTAAAAATTTAGAGAGATATACACAGGGGTGTCATAATCTGTGATCTTGTTGTAAGTACAGGTGTGAATTTGTGCCAAGAAAGAGGTTAAGGGGGATATTTATATAATTAACATCTAAAATTAAGATATATGCTTTCCTCCTTATTCTGTGTGATAGCTACAGTACACTACAGTGTGTTGTAGAAATTTAGGGTGTATTATGTATTGTCACAGTGTCTCCCAGTGTTGGTTTACCGGTATTCGCTGTGTACAGCGAATATGGCTTTAACCAATACTGAGGAAAGGCCAATACAATGGATATCTTCCATCAATTGATAATTACACGCTACCGCCCGATCATCCCGGCCAGCAGGCGCCCTGTGCGGTTATCGCTGGAGCAAACGCTGGTCCGGATCTTTGAGGTGCAATGCACGTTCTGTGGCGCGGGTGTATTACCGTCAATCAGGGGGCCCCTGTCTTCTGTACAGATCGATCTGCTTGGCGGCAGTTTACTTGCCTTATGGAATTAGTATTGCCTTTTATGTAAGGATAATGATCTGTAGGCTTTCTGTGGCATCTGATCAATGTGACAGAAATCTGCAGCTATATTCCTTTGTGTTGTAATTTACCCTTTAATGGAACAGTAGTATATATGCTATGTAATATAGTTCAGAGAGCTGTATTGGGTAGTGATTCATTGTAATTGGCAGGTTTGTACATGTGTGGTGGATTTGGTTTGGAATGCTTCTATGAAGATAGCACATGGCTCTCTTTGTTTGCTGTCTTCTCATAGAGGTCGGCCAAACCCCCCCATACATGCATGCCTTTCCTATTGTATAGTTTGAATGTAATCAAGTGTGTCATTGATTGGTTGTATTTGTATTTGAGCTCATGTCATGTGACTGTGCCTTGGAGGCTGATTGGCTGATTGTGATGCCACCAGTTCTTTCTGTTAAACCTGTCTGACCAGTATAAATAAACACGGCAGCGAGAGCCAGGGAGGACAATATATCCCTGCTATCGGCTATGTGAGATGAAGCAATCTGTGTCTGTGTGTGCGTGTCTGCATCAACACAGGTCGATGGAATGCATTATGCAAAAGAGCTGAAAAATGCGCTTATTAGCGCAGGCAAATTATAATGCATACAAGGTATTATAATTTCCCTAACAAGTGTCTGTGGGTGCATAAGACTATCCCAAGTAAGTGACAGCAGCAGAGGGGGAGTGGGACCTGGGGGATATAAGGTGACCCAGGTAACCTACCTAGCCAGCCCTTTTGTTTCTTCTTCCAGGGGTGAAAGCGTGCCTTCTTCCAGTGAGAGATGAAGGTGCAAGAGAATTGAGTGTTCTGTCCAGGGGGCAGAAAGGAGGCACCCCTTAAAAGTCGGATGTGAAATAACATAAGGAAAAGCTTTTGCCAAGTTTATTCCAACTCAATTCTGATAGAAAAGGGATACATAAAGGTGCCCAAGGGTATTCCAGTATGAGGAACCAATTGGGTGGAGGTTCCAAAATTAAGGGACCCCCTTTTGACTCCTTCCTTGCCAAGTATTAAGCATGCGCCATGGCAATGGGGTGATCAGAAATTTAAAGAAGTGGCACAGGTTGACGCAAATCACAGACTACCCTGTATTCACCCAGGGGATGTAGGATATTTGAGTTTGGTAGCATTGCGCCACAATTTAATCAAGGAGAAGACAGAAAAATAGCATCTAAAGTCGCTTACACTCGCATGTCTCCACCTATGAGTGCTTTTCGGAATCAGGGCAGTAGTATAGATCAGAGTATCAGTGTCTCTTGGGCCTGTGGGGGCATGGTTGGCTACAACAAGAAAAGTAGTGTTAGTTATCATTGAGGTATAATGTACAGTATAGTCCCAAGGGAGGGAGGAGACCAAAGGAGAAAGAAGAGGGGGAAGAGAGGAGAAGGGGGAACAAGAAAAACTGGGATCTTATCCAATCAAAGGGAGTGTTACCCAGGGGGGAGAAGAAGCCCCGGGTATCCCTAACCACAAGTTGGTGGTGTCTGGCCTAGGAGACCAAACAGCCTTTCCCCCAGAGACCTTAGGGATACAGGGGAAAAGGAGGAGGCGCAGGGATACCACCCTCTGCCAAGGAGCCCTGAGAATGCAAAAGTGTTAAGCTAAAAGACACTGAGTCTAGATAGACTTGAGCCCTCGGGGCAAAAACACGCCCTGGCAAACATGGTCTGGGCCAGGCATCCACCCTAAGAAACCAAGAGGGGGTCCCCCACCTAGGAAACGCACTAAACATTTTTTAGAGACAATAGAGTCACATATAAATCTTAAAGCCGCACTGCTGAACCGTATATGCCCTTTGTTATAAATTGTCAAACCAACACGGAACATTACCCAAAAATGAGGAAAAACAAACATAGGGAAAGGAACAAAGAGGTAGAGGGCAGGGGCGTATCATGAAATGAGTGGGCCCGTGTGCTAGATCAAGAGTGGGCCCCAGGCATCGTCAAAAACATGCGGCACGCCACTGCGAAAAGTGGATGTGGTTTAAATTGCACTGCAGGGAGAGGAGTGCGTAGTGTATGGCGGTGGGTGGGATGTGCAGGGAGAGGAGTGCGTAGTGTATGGTGGTGGTTGGGATGCACAGGGAGAGGAGTGCGGAGTGTATGGCGGTGGGTGGGATGTGCAGGGAGAGGAGTACGGAGTGTATGGCGGTGTGTGGGATGCATAGGGAGAGGAGTGCGGAGTGTATGGTGGTGGGTGGGATGCGCAGGTAGAGGAGTGCGGAGTGTATGGCGGTGGTGGGATGAGCAGGTAGAGGAGTGCGGAGTGTATGGCGGTGGGGAGGCGTGAGGAGATGGACGCGTAGGGTGGGTGGCGGTATGTGAGGCGTGAGGAGATGGACG